>CM059186.1:80462252-80806771 GCA_030323885.1 Branchipolynoe longqiensis | reverse complement strand
ACTAATGCCCAACGGCTCGCCGTTGGGGTTTAAATGCGCAACACGGAGGTCGCCGCGCCGGGCGATAGCCCAGGACTAATGACCTTGTCGGCCTCGTTAAGATAAGCCGGGGGGGGAGGAAACCCGACCCACATTGCCGGGGTCGGCGAAAGGAAAACGCGCCGCGAGGGAAGGCGGCGAAAGGAAAACGCGCCCGGCCCACCCGCGGGAGGCGGGGGGGAAAGGGGGCGAGCCGGGCAAACCATCCCGGCTCCCCTAGCTTGCCCTCACTCTTCCTGGCCGCGCGCATAGGCCTTGCCAACCACGCATCCCGAGCTGCTTCAGCAACCGCTCGGTATGTGCATGCCCTCGTCTCCTCCCCCAGCCTGGCTGCTGCCCTGAATGGCAGAGGACGAGGCCTTGACCTCTCCCAACCCACTCCTTTGAACAAGAGGGGGGGGGGGACACTGGGCGCGCGAGGGGGGGGGGAGGGCAACGCCGCCCGCCACACAGCGGGCCGGCTGCGGCCGCTCCCCGCAGGTACCACCGGGGTTCAAAACACCCAGCCATATTGACTTAGTCATTGGAAAATGAACTTACACATCTTTACATATTATCATTACTTATCTTAGCGCCCCCTTACGCCCATTGGGGCAGCGCGCGCGCGCATGTGCGCATCAGGTTGATTTACTCATTAACATTGTGCATTTGTTTTGTAATATAATTAACCTTAGTGACTTTAATAAAAAGTCATTTACTCCCCCCGTGTGTTCGCGTCATTTAAATGGTTTACGTCCAAAAGTCGTTTAGCGTTGACAATTATATACATACAGGCAATTCACTTACAGATGCTCTATGCACTTACATATGCTCACAATTACATACATACAGACAATGAACTTACATACAGACATACACAGGGTAGGTACAACAACCATACAGTGCAGAGCTTGTATGGGATACTGGTCGCAGCAACCAGTGTCAAGGAGGAGGATGACAATTGGAAATTTTGTGGTTAGATCAGATTTTGACCACTACACTTCTTGCCATTCCGAGGCTAGCATGCTAACAAGTACACTACATACACTCCGTGTTGTATCACCCTATCCATGCCTACCTGTCTATGTGGCTCCTTGCCTTAGAGGTCAGTGCAGACTACTAGTACTACACACCTATATTATCCTGCTGAACCCGAGCCTATCTGACTCTGCGCCTCCTGTACTTGTACTGCTTTGTATACACTGCACTACCCATGTTCGTGAGCGGCCTGGCCAACACATCACATGCCACTAAGCAGCTGATTCTCACTAGGGGGTGCTGGTGTGCTCCTGCATGCCAAATAATCCACCTCTTTCGGCTGAGAATTGTTCTCTAGTGCAAATAAACGGAGGTGGTTTCAGGGGTATAAGCCTGAATGTTATATTGAGGTTGTCGATTTTGTCCATGCTGTAATGAGGTGAGAACTGCCAAGAACACAGATGGGTTGAGAACCTGTTCTGTTCTAATTATGGAAAGATCAACTCACGCGTTCTGTGCTGCACTGTATTTCCGCAGACAATGACATACATCGACGAGTAGGTGTGGATAGGTTGATTGCGCCAGGGACCTTGGGTGGTCCAATGGTTGGAAACCTTGCCCTGGAATTGCAGAAAAGTGCGGCCAAGTTATACCGTATTCATAGAGTCCCATACGTCCCCAACATTCTTCTAAGTTCTATCACGTCTCGCCATCTCTTGTCCCATTGCCAGCTCTGCTTTGACCGAAAATACCAAAGTAAATGACCCAATGAAAACATCAAATGCTTTTGAACAAAAAGTCTTTCGTACATTTAACTGTTAAGCGTATATGCAGTTTAGATACTAGTGCACATATTGAACCTTTAATAACACAGTAACACAACAACCCTAGTAAGATTATAACAATAGTCAATACAAGTTTTACCTCTCATGGCCCTTGCACCTCTAAGTAACCAGTACACAGTCAATAATAAACGTCACCCTCTCCAATCCCACCCCTCCACCCCCACCAATCCTTCCCTCAAATAGCTCCCCCACGTCCACCCCACCAATCCTCCCTCACACAACCCCCACCCACCCCACCTCCACCAATCCCTCCCTTACCCAGCCCCCCCCCCTCAAACTCCACCAATCCTTCTCTCACACAGCTCCCCCCATGTCCACCCCCACCAATCCTTCCCTTACACAACCCCCACCCACCCGACCTCCACCAATCCCTCCCCATACAGCCCTACCCCACCTCCACCCCCCAACCCTTCCTCTCACACAGCCCCCCCCACCCCACGCACCTTACCCTCCCACCAGTCCCTCCCCCCACCTCCACCCCCACCAATCTTCCCCTCACACAGCTCCCCCACCTCCACCCCCACCAATCCTTCCCTCACACAACCCCACTCACCCCACCTCCACCAATCCCTCCCTCACCCAGCCCCCTCCCCCCCTCCAACTCCACCAATCCCTCCCTCAAACAGCTCCCCCACCTCCACCTCCACCAACCCCTCCCTCACCCAGCTCCCCCACCTCCCACCTCCACCAACGCCTCCCTCAACCAGCTCCCCCCACCTCCACCTCCACCCCCCCTCACCCAGCTCCCCCCTCACCCAGCTCCCCCCCCCCCCCTCACCCACGTGCCCTTATCTGCCATGTCACAGTCTGTGTCTCAACCCACCACAATCCGTGCACAACATCCCCCCCCCCCCCCGGGCCGGGGACCCTGGAGCGAGGGAACACCAAATCACCCCGGGAGGGTGGAGGTCCCCTGGGTTAAGAACTCAGCCCCCATTATCAAATTATTCACCGACAAATCCGTCCCAAAGCAGCAAAGCGCCGACCACCCACAACACTTAGCGAAAATTGAACTATAATTAAGTATTCTGAAACATTCATAATAATATATATATATATACATCCTATATATACATAATATATATGTACATAATAACTCAAACAAATAACTTGAAAATTGATACTTTTCCCTTCCTAGCCAGGCACTCGACATTATTAGGATAAGGCAAGGACTGGTTAGCTCAGTGTCAGGATAATGTGATGAAGTGGGATATCAGGTCATGGAGATGGTGGCCTGGTCTCCCTACTATAAAATCGCCATGAGTGTGCACTGTCACAAGTTGGTACCTGTCTTGATATTATGACCTTAGATGGTGCCAGGATGTAAAACTCCAACAACCAATCTACATACTATATATATATATATATATATATATATATATATATATAATGTGCATACTACTGTACATAATATACATAATATATATATATAAACATAATATAATAATATATATACATAATATTGGCAATACTGCACTACACAGGGCCAGTTACTGGTTAGATAGGATATAGTGCGTATACTATAATATAGGTAACTGAAGATAGATAGTGTCCTTGTTTATATTCCCATATTAGATTATAGAGCACACACATATATATATATATATATATATATATATACATGTGCGTGTGCTGTGTACGAAAATAGTGGAAACAAATGTCGTAAATTTCTTATATATATATATATATATATATATATATATATATATATATATATATATATATATGCCAGGTAATGAATGTTACGGAATGTTGTGCTTTCTTTTGTTTTTAATTTGTTACGTCACCCCCGCCACTCCCACCGCCCACTTTACTGCATAAGTGGTTCTGTCTGGTGACGTGTTGATAACATGGACGCAGAGTGCAGTGATTGGGTTGAACACGTCTTGTGCACTCAGTCAGAAGGGTGACGAGTGGCAGTGGAGGCACACTGGACACAGATAAGGGCAGTGCAGGACGGCACACAACCACGACAGCTAACTCACTCTGTCACTGTCACCCCCCCCCCCCCAACCCCCCCAACCCCCGCTAGTTGTTTCCCGCCCTTGTCCAAGAGCCGCTCTTCCAGCTACTTTTCCCGCCCACCTGGTTCTATTTGCTTCCTGTTCCACGTATTCTTCCTTTTTCTCTCTTCATTGTTATGGGGTACATGAGTTGATTAAGAAGGAGACATTTCAACCACAGACAATTGGTCTTCTTCGTTCCATTGCTCCTTGCCTTATCCTAGTAATTCCAATCGGCAGGCTAGGCAATGACAAGTATCAATTATAAGTCATTGCTTTGAATCGGCCAGAGTTCAAATATGGGATTTCGTATTGTGTGACCTACCAAAATGGAAGGCAGATGCTCAACTCATTCGGCCATCTCATCTAGAAATGGTTTTAACTTGTACCAACTATTTCTGGGGGTACTTTGCCTACTTCACCCTTGCTTCCCTTTCCATTGATTTTATTTATCTGAATTCTCTTATTTCCACTCACGGCTACTTTTCAATTTCATTCCCTCCCACCCTCCATCTCCCTTGCTGTTTCTCTCTCTGCTCACTCCCTGCTATCTCTCTCTGCTCACTCTCTACTTTCTCTGTCCCTCTCTCAGCCTCTGTCCCCGTCTATGTGTCTGTCTGACTCGTTCTCTCGCTCTCTCCGTGATTCTTTCTGTATCGCTCCCTGTCTGTCTATCGTTCTCCCTTTCTCCCCATCCCTCTCTCTCACAGTCTCTCTCCATCTCCTCCTCTCCCTCTCTTCCATTCTTCTGCATGTCTTCCTGACCTTCTTGGACCTTCTATTCCATATGACTCCTGCTGATGTCTCTTTCAGTATTTCTCTTTATTTCTTTTTTTATTGTTGCTACAGCTGGTCTATAGCTGACCTGTGAGGCTCCTTCCTCTCCCCCTTGTCCCTCTGTATGTCGCCTTACATCACTCCACTTATCCTTTCACCCTTCGGACAGTCTACACCGACACAATTAGTTCTAGGAGCTGCAGGCTCCCGTCTGAAGTCATGTCTCTTCTGTCTGAATAAGTCTTATTTTTAATTGTGTCTGGTGAAAGTAATATGTTCCTAAGAATGGGAACGCTGGAAGCACTGTATACATGGACAATTTACTACATAAATAGTTATACATGTATATCTTACTATTCTTAGTGTAAGTCCTTCCATATGCTGACACTTGGTTAATGTACAAACTGCCTTTATTTCAGTTAATTTTCCTTCTGGTGACAGAACATCATCCATCGATGATATATCGAATTTTAAATACATCTTTATAATATATATTATATATCGTGTAGGGCAGCCACATCTCTGTGGATAGTCGTATGCCAGGACAATGTGCAGTTCATGCTTAGAGTGACCGAATTATACTGACAAAATGGGTGTGGTATTTATATGGATAGTAACAACCCCGGTTATCGCGGGTAATAAGCAAAATGTCCCCCCCCCCTGTCAAGGGTGGGGGTGGGGTGACCAGCATGCACCTCGCCCGCCCCCAAGGGGGGGGGGGGCTGCTTTCCCCACTCGGTCGGAAGCAATTTACATATATATATATATATATATATATATATATACATGAAGGGTTGAGGCGCAAAAATGGGGGGGAAAAATGCAATCCAGGTTCAAATGAAACCAAGACTACCACATTTGATCTGAAGCTGCCATCATTCTGATAATCAAATGCATTTCTTTAGTAGAAGCTGCCACATCCTCTATATAATGCCATACTCAATATGAAATTGATAGACGTTAACTGGAGAGCACAGCAATCAATTCTATTTTACAGGCAGTGTTGGTTGTTGCGCCTGAACCTTATTTTTTCTTCTTGAAGATACTGCCTATCATGGATAACTCTGAATAGACTTGTTTTCACCATTAGACAGTTTATCGCTAGAATGCCTGAGCCTACACGTTTATCGACCCAAGGGATTTTTAACCTCCCACACCACATAGACATGGTGTGAGAGCAGCCAGCCTTTGATGACGCTGTGGAAATCCAAATTGGCAGAGGTGAGCGGGGGGTTGCTGGGGGGGGGGGGGGGGGGCACAGGGAATCGAGAACCACTGACCTTGAGATTAGAAGTCCGACCTAGAAAATGGTCAGACACCACTAGATATATAAAACCATTATAAATATATATATATAAATATATATAAATATATATATATTATATATATATTATATATATTATATATATATATAACCCTTCCCCGCAACATACATATATACACACACACATATATATCATGTCTATATTTGAACAGCTGCATATCAGATATATATATGTATGATATGCATCTGTTCAAATATACACACCCTTCTGTTCGTGTGCAGGTCTGCGTCTAATGCAGCTATCCTTCCGGGCGCAGGTTGAATGGAGTGCGATTATAAGACACCACCGCGGTCCCCCCCCCCCCCCCCCCGACCCCTCACCCACATCCTCCTTCACCCGCCGCGCACCGCGTGTCCAATTGGCGCCAAAGTAAATTGTGCATGAGCCCCGAGGTGCTCTCTGGGCGTGGACCCTGCTGCTCCATTCGGCCGGCTTACTCAATAAGCAATGACGGTGTACTTGATTCCCGCCGCTTACTCAATAAGCAATGACGGTGTACTTGAGAGGGCGTGGGACGGCAGCGCCGAGGGCGTGTCTTCACCCAGGTGTGCCGGCATCGATCGCCGGGGCCACGGCCGAGCGGACTACTAACAAGCCGGCACCCCCTCCCCCGCTCCGCATCCCCTCAGCCCCCCCCCCCCCCTCACCCGGCTCCACACACCCGCAGAAATGATAGCCGATCTCTTTATATCACCCGCCACCTTCATTGATAACTCCAGAGCGCAGCGCACACACGATCCTCTTTAATTATGCAGCATGCTAGCACCATGAATTAACCACAAACTCATTCTGTCCGCGCACTGTAGCGTCGCCGCCGCCCGCCCGCGTCTTCACACGGGCCGCCGGGCTGCGCGCGCACCGCCGGGCTGCGCGCGCACCGGCGGAAGGAGCCCGCGAAGCGGAAGTGTCCATATGGCGGGTGGGCGCGCAGCGCGGTCATTTCTACACACACCCGACTTGGCGGCAACACAGGCTGCGGTAGATGTGACAATGCAGCTGGTGACGCCAAGGGGATGATGTATATATCCCTTTCTGCGATCTTATCCTGCCACCACGGTCCTAATATGACCTTATATGTTGCCAGGACGTAAAACTACAACAACCAACCAACAGACCAACAACTTATCCTGCCACCTCATATTTATCATTCTCTTGAAATAATAATAATAATATTTTTCTGAGGCAAAGCATCGTTTGAAACTGATTATATATATACATTGCAATACGACCAATCTGGTTCTGATATACCAAATGTTCTGCCCACATATCAGAGGGACAGTCAAAGGTTATTTTCACGTGACGTCCCAACACTAATATCGCAATGCCCTACATGGGTGTGGTCGCCATCTTGTTAAGTGTATAATTTGAGTACAAGAAACAGTGATATAGAGGTAAATATATGCATTATATATGACGTATTGATCTCCACGATATGTCTTTACCTGCGTGTATGAAGTACATCATTATGTATTCGCTGCGAGATAACTACTGTCCCAGCAACATAACAGCGGCATGACCGCAACCCTTCGGCAGCTTTCGAGAATGTCCACTATTTCTTATCACTCGCCGCACATATATATATATATATATCTATATATATATGAAGAGCTCTTTTCCAAAACACGATAACCGCCGATCAAAAGAAATGAGCTTTCAATGCCCTTGCCAAGCTCGGAGTTTGTGCTTTGGAAAACGAGTTCTTCATAGATATATAAAGAGCTCTTCATATATATATATATATATATATATATATATATATATCATTGTTTTGCCTCTGTTATGCATGGCAACTGTTTATATATATATATATATATATATACAACATATTTTCATCGGAGCGAGTGGAGTGTAATGCCCCGCGCAGGGGGGGGGGGGTAGAGTGAGGCATGCCTGTACCCCCACACCCATCCCAGATAGGGGGAGAGAGGAGCAGGACACCACAGAGCTTATTACATGCGATAACGGGTTTATCACTATCCATATATATATATATTTATATATATATATGTGTATATATACACATATATATATATATACATATACATATATGTATATATATATATGTATGCAGGTATTGCAATACCTCAGGGAGTTTGATGCCCCTGCCCTGCAGAGTTGTAAACCATTGCCTTGTGGTACAGGTTCTTGACAGAACCGAAGGCTCAGGGAGCAAACCCTGAACAGAAAACCATGTCACTGTGGCAGCATCAAGGGCGGTTCGTGTATGGAACTCCCAACATCTCCCGACCACCCACTGCAGGGACAAATAGTTTTGCGCCTGTCTGGACATGTTCTTGCCGGTGTGAGACCTCTATTTGCTCCCTGAGAGAGTGCCGCTGGTAACTTGCAACAACCAGCAGCACTTCAACACTTTTGCAGGCAGCTTTCATGAAATGTATAAGGCTAGAGCAATCACCAGCCTGAAAGATGTCAAAGCACCTGGGGGTGATGGAATTCCTGCTGAAGTATGGAAGCACGGAGGAGACAATCTGTTCAACAGACTGCACCAACTAATCACCAATGCCTGGGAGGAGGGTTTTGTATCCCAAGCATGGAAGGATGCCAGCATTGTAACCATCTACAAGAAAGGTGATCGAACAGACTGTGGGAACTATAGAGGAATCTCTCTTCTTTCCATAGCAGGAAAGATCTTCACCAGGATCCTGTTCAACAGACTATCTATTCACAAAACATGTGATGTAGTTCTGGAGAAACAGTGTGGCTTCAGAGGTAACCGGAGCACCGTGGATATATTTTGTCTCTGACAGCTACAAGAAAAGTGCATTGAGCAGGACCGAACACTGTACATGGTATTTATTGATTTCACTAAGGCATTTGATACAGTCGGGAGGACCAGGCTATGGCAGCTACTGAGGAAATATGGATGCCCAGAGAAGTTCACAACTATGTTCGAGGCTCTACCTACAGGAATGATGGCGAATGTTAGTATTGGAGTGGAAGTCTCGGAATCATTTGGGGTTACCAATGGGGTCAAGCAAGGTTGTGTACTGGCCCCACACTCTTCTCCATCTTCCTATCAGCAATGCTCAACGAGGCTTTCCAAGTCATGGGGGATGGCGTCTATATACAGTCCAGACAGAGCGCTGACCTATTCAATGTTGCACACTTCAGAGCGAAGACCAAGACTACTCGGATACTGGTGATAGAGCTGTTATTCGCAGATGACAGTGGACTGGTTGCCCACTCTGCTGAAGAGATCCAGAAAATAGTGGATGCTTTCTCGGATGCATCAAAGAAGTTTGGCCTGAAGATTAACATCAAGTAGACAGAGGTGCTGTACCAACCCAACTCTACAAGAACCGGAGAGGTGGATATCATGGTTGAGGAAAACAAGCTGAATTCTGTTCCGGAATTAACCTACCTCGGAAGCACTATATCAAGTGATGGATGCATTGATGCTGAAATACAGAGGAGGATGGCCAAGGCTAGCGCATCTTTCGGCTGACTACACCAGACACTCTGGAACAACAACCATGTGTCCATGCAGGTCAAAGGCAAGATCTACCATGCAATCATGCTATCCACCCTACTATACGGAGCCGAGGCCTGGACAGTGTACAGACGACAGGTGAAAAAGCTGCATGCCTTCATGATGCGACATCTGCTTTCGATCATGACGATAACCTGGAAGGACAAAGTGACAAATAAGGAAATACTCAACCGGACAGGGCTGCCCTCTATGGAAGATCTTATGATCAAAACGAATCTGCAGTGGATTGGACACCTCATGAGGATGTCATCAGACAGGCTACCAAAGCAGATCCTCTACTCTCAACTGTCTTCTGGTTACAGAAAGAGAGGGCACCCTTGTATCTGGTTCAAGGATACCATCAAGAGAAACCTGAAGATGACAGATATTAAGACTGACTCATGGACACCACTCTCACAGCAGAGAGCTAAATGGAGAGCGACAGTCAAGTAATGAAAGCAGTCTTTGTCGCATTGTGTCCGACAGCATGAATCCATGATGATGATACATATATATGTATATAAATATGTGTGTATGTGTGTCATTGTGTCAATTAACCTACTCACCTGCACTTCAAGATTGTGAGTTCTACTTGTAACAAGAGGGTTTACTAGAAACGGGCATGTTATATCATACATATATCCGCATATATTACTGTGTTTATTGAAAGGAAAGATGATCCTATTATAGTCTGCTTCCAATTCCCGGAGTGGAGTTACACAATCATTACACAATCATTACCCAAGCATTACACAATTACATTAACGTGCATTGTCTCTAAGATGGCCAGGCCACGATATCATCTCGGCGAGCATTCCTCTGCCCGACCATTAGTGGTTGGCACGTGTTTTATTTATAGAGTGACAAATGGACTTTTAATTGACTCGGCCGGTAGCAGTTATCTATTACCCACCGCCACGACCACAAAACGCGGAGGGTCAGATGGCGGGGTGTCGGGCTCGGTGAGGCGTCACATTTAACCAGCCCCCACCCACTCCCACCCTCACTTCCACCCCACCCACACCCACTCCCACCTCACCCCACCGACACCGACACCCACATCCACACCCTCACTCACCTCACACACACACACCAACCAATGTCAGCTTCATCTGTCACATGGACACGCCCAACCAATTAGCAGCGTCGACACAAAGGTCCCGCGGGCTGGCGTCCAATGGCTGCTTGTCTCTGATTGGTCCTAACCGCACCGGGACGGAGCGTCCTCAATTACGGTAAACACGACTCGTTAAAGGCCTTCTGTAAATGTGTGCGTATGTAGCCAATATATATATATATATATATATATATATATATATATATATATTTCCTCCAGAGTGTGACGCGAGGGGGCGCCCGCCCGGCAATACCCGACAGCTGGGAGGGCGGGGGGCGCTCCACCAATGCGTATGAGGAAATATGGGATGTACATGTTACGCTTGCATTTATGCACACCTTGAGAGTGATTGTTCTGCTAATGCGCATAACAATAAGGAATGGTTCTGCACTAGCAATGCTGCCGCTCGAGTATGTTATATGAATATAGGTTATGGAATATGGAGTAGAGAATATAGAATATAGAGTAGAGAGTAGAGCATAGCGATTATATAGAGTATAACATATGGAATATGGAAAATAGAGAATAGAATATTGAGCATGGACTATAATTATAAAGTAGAAGAACAGAGTAGAGAGTATAGCAGTTGGAGTACAGAGCAGCGAGTACAGAGTATAGTGGATGGAGTACAGAGCAGCGAGTACAGAGTACAGCAGCTGAAGTACAGAGCAGCGAGTACAGAGTATAGTGGATGGAGTGTGTGTGTGTGGGGGGGGGTGCTACAAATTCAACTTTGCCTGTACTACTCATGGATTGAGAGTTCAGCCAAATATTCTATTAAAAAGTATTATTATTAATCCTTGTATAGTAGAATCTTTGATTCAATGTTGTTAGACGCTTTGAAAAGACACTTTCAGGAGCTTCTATCCATTGCTGTTTATGCCTCTTCAGGATTCTTCCCCATACGGCTGAGTACTTGAATAGATGTGCCGAGTTGGCCTACACATATAATTAAGACACAAATGAAATATGTTCTACATAGGTGCGATAACCAGCAAGACACGGGCACCTACATACATCACTCGGCAGAAAGAAGTCATGGTAGAACATCCCGGAGGATCTGTAATCTGCCACAACTATGCTTGGAGACTAGTGTGAAGTTGTCTCCTCTGCACAGGAACACCGTCATCTTCCCTCTCCCATAACCCCAACGGCGTGTTTCCTCCCCCCCCCCCCTTCTCCCACACATCACCACCACCTGGTGGCGCCCCCTTTGATTCCGTCCGACAGCGCCCCCTGTATCACTAACACCCCCACTGCTGACCTCTGTCACCAGGGGGCGCGGCGGGAAATAATAGCCCACGGTGATGTTACTTCCAGTGCCAAGGTTCGCCGTCCATCTGGGGGTTGTAGAAGGGTGTGTGTACGACGGGAAGGCATGTGCATCTGGTTTGTGAAGCCCTCGCCGTGAAGCTGGCCCTTGCTGCCGAAACGGTGTTAAGCAACATCCAATCAATCAATTAATCGATCATGCTATGAACCCACCTTCTGCTGTTCATTCATCAAATGTAGCTTAACTTAAACATAAAGGCCTTGTCACATTACGACGTACGGTTTTAGCGCGTGCTCAACGTTAGAAAATGTGCCAGTACATCGGCATTCGTCGAACTTTTCAGTGGCGGGGGATAAAAATGGGTGTATGCACAACATACACACAATGTACTAACGTATGCAGATTGTATCTCTGATGTATTGCTAGAGTATGAGAGCGTTCATGTGCCTCACAAAAGGTTCGCAAAACGTTCACAAAATGCTTGCATACGCTCACGGAATGCTGACCAATGTTACATACATTACTCCCTCGCTAGATGTATGGTGTATACATTAAATATGCTGGAGATACGGCAGGCATACATTCGAAGTACATTAGGAGTACATCATGCATCCATTGGCAGTATGCGGACTGTTCGCAGACTCCACGTTCCCACCGGCTGAATGTACAGCTAACGTGCAGCAACATATACCAACGTATCCCTAACATACTCCCAACGTACGCCAAAATATCCTGAATGGACACACAGTGTACATTCAACGTACGAGCCACACGTCGACACATGTTGGAAATTTTGAGCATGCACAACATTTTTTCGGAGCCTCGGTGCAGGGCGACGTAAGATGACATATAATGACGTATCCGGAACATACCCGACGTATGCCCAACGTATATGTAACGTATGATGACTTACGCTGATGTGTTGGTCGAAAATCACATACGTCGGCATATGCTAAGGCTATATCACAGTATATGTCGTATTGTGACAAGCCCTTAAAGCTGCATTGTCCGATCCTGCATAGTCAAAAGCAAAGCAATTCTACATATCTAACTTAGATACAGCTATACTTATTAAGAATGTGTTGCCTCATAGAATGGAATGCTGAACCAATTTAGGAAAACCTGTTACTGCAGAAACCTATGATGTCAGAGTTTTTGGCGTGCTTGACAAAACTGATTTGGCATGCACACACTTCAAATATCTCAAAAGTTAGCCATTTAAAATCAAAGTTACTTCAAACTAAAGTATGGTAGATTATAACAATCAATTCAATATATTTATCTAAGAAAATGGGAGGAGCTCCAAACCATCGGACTATGCAACTTTAAAATAATTGCAAAGAATTCGAGAACACCATCTTATGGCCGGACTAATGCTGTACACAAGAAATTGTCACCACTACTCCTGAAGAGCAATAGTTTTGTTTGATCTCTGCAGTTGTGTTTGATTTATGCAAGGGAAGCACCTAATTCCAGCCCAAGGATGTCCCATTACTGGCAGCATCAGACCAATACTATACACTCTTACTGATGGGCAATCCCAGGGTCCTCATCCCAAATTTGTTATAGCTAATCTAAGCTAATCTAATAAGAGGTAAGAATTTACAATCGGACAGGTAGTACCGACATAAATGCATTTACACAGCTGATTAACCTAAGAACCTCATGACACTTAGACGAGACGCGATGGCCGAATGAGTTGAGCATTTGTCTCCCAGTTTGCTAGATCGTGAGATTCAAGCACATGCATTCGAACCTTGGTCAACTCAAACCAATGACTAAAAAAATATATACTTGTCGCTTACTAGCCAGGTGTTCAGCATTATTAGAATAGGGCAAGGACTGGTTGGCTCAGTATCAGGATATTGTGACTGAGTGGGATATCAGGTCATTGTGCTGACAGCCTGATCTCCCAGTGGGGCAGCACTATAAAGTCACCCTGAGTGCGCACTGTCACAAGTCGATACCCATCCTGACCATAGATGTTGCCAGGACGTAGAGCTCCAACAACCAACCAACTAATCATCACACTGATCTTCTGGAGAACACCTGTCGAACACCTGTCGGGATCCATTGCATCGACCTACTTAAGGGCTGTCCTGATATAACCTTAAAGCTAGGATTCCTTACACGCGGTATGCGTTCTGCGTATGCGAATGCGAATGCGGCAAAAAATCGAAACGCCTTGAAGTCAATGGGCTGCAACCCTTACACGCGGTATGCGAATGCGAATGCGAATGCGAATGCGAATGCGACAACTCGATCGGTCCCTGTAGCGATCGGTCCGGCATGCGGCATGCGAGACGGGGTGCGAATAGAAAAGCATCAGTCGCATTTGTGCATTGATATAAGGCTGGAGGAGGCGACTGATAATTACGGACAGCCGGGACAAGGGTCAGGGAGGGGGGTTGTCAAGGCTGCTGAGTGGAAACATATGGTAGTGGTTGTGGTGGGGGTTCGGGTTGGTAAAAATGCTACCAGAGCCACAAAAATATGAATACTTATCTATAATTTGGTAATTATAAAGGTAGGAACCTCCATGTGCAGTACCAAGAGGTACATGGATATACATGCCATATTAGGCCATATACAGTGCAGTATGGAGTATACTTGTTTATTTTTATTTTTTAAATATAGCCAGTCATGTGCCGTCTGCCGCATGCCGCATACCGTGTAGAAGGAATCTTCCCATTCGCATACCGCATACCGCATGCCGCATGCTGCATGCCGCATACCATGTAGAAGGAATCTCAGCTTTAGGGCGCATTCCTTAAGCGTGGTATGCAGTATGCGAATGCAAATGCGAATGCGGCAAAAAATCGAAAAGCATCTAAGTCAATGGGGGTGATTCCTTACACGCGGTATGCGGCATGCGGCATGCGGCATCCGGCATGCGATTACTGAATCAGTCCATGTAGCGATCGGTGTGGCATGCGAATGCCCATAGACAGCAGTGTTAGAGAAACCTGACACTATGTGTGTGTGTGTGTGGGTGTGGGTGTGGGTGAAAGGACCCAAACCGTTCGTATACCGCATGCCGCATGCCGCAAACCGCATGCCGCATACCGCGTGTAAGGAATCCTAGCTTAAGGTGTTGTCAGGATGTAAAACTCCAACAAACACCCAACCTACATAAGGTTGCATAATTCAACGAAACCACCACATCTTCGAAACGAAACCACATTCCTGGATTTGACCCGACAAATCCAACTTAGATATGAGTACATTCACCCCACAAATCCAACTTAGATATGAATGCATTCACCCCACAAATCCAACTTAGATATGAGTGCATTCACCCCACAAATCCAACTTAGATATGAGTGCATTCACCCCACAAATCCAACTTAGATATGAGTGCATTCACCCCACAAATCCAACTTAGATATGAGTGCATTCACCCCACAAATCCAACTTAGATATGAGTGCATTCACCCCACAAATCCAACTTAGATATGAGTGCATTCACCCCACAAATCCAACTTAGATATGAGTGCATTCACCCCACAAATCCAACTTAGATATGAGTGCATTCACCCCACAAATCCAACTTAGATATGAGTGCATTCACCCCACAAATCCAACTTAGATATGAGTGCATTCACCCCACAAATCCAACTTAGATATGAGTGCATTCACCCCACAAATCCAACTTAGATATGAGTGCATTCACCCCACAAATCCAACTTAGATATGAGTGCATTCACCCCACAAATCCAACTTAGATATGAATGCATTTACCCCACAAATCCAACTTAGATATGAGTGCATTCACCCCACAAATCCAACTTAGATATGAGTACATTCACCCCACACATCCAACTTAGATATGAGTGCATTCACCCCACAAATCCAACTTAGATATGAGTGCATTCACCCCACAAATCCAACTTAGATATGAATGCATTCACCCCACAAATCCAACCTAGATATGAATGCATTTACCCCACAAATCCAACTTAGATATGAGTGCATTCACCCCACAAATCCAACTTAGATATGAGTACATTCACCCCACAAATCCAACTTAGATATGAATGCATTCACCACACAAATCCAACTTAGATATGAGTGCATTCACCCCACACATCCAACTTAGATATGAGTGCATTCACCCCACAAATCCAACCTAGATATGAGTGCATTCACCCCACAAATCCAACTTAGATATGAGTGCATTCACCCCACAAATCCAACTTAGATATGAGTACATTCACCCCACACATCCAACTTAGATATGAGTGCATTCACCCCACAAATCCAACTTAGATATGAATGCATTCACCCCACAAATCCAACTTAGATATGAGTGCATTTACCCCACAAATCCAACTTAGATATGAGTGCATTCACTCCACAAATCCAACTTAGATATGAGTGCATTCATTAACCATTCATTACAGTCTGGTACTCGTGTGGCAGACTACAAATATGGGTAAACAAAAGCATATATGTCTACGTACATGTTGGTGTGCACACAAACATTAAATTCGCATCTTTTCACTTCACATATGTCCAGCATTATTCCTTTCAAATGAAATTCATTTTAAAATAAAGTAATATATCATATATAAATATATAATCTATCATATATACGATCAGATTGAAGAACTTGTTATCTGTCATTGGCTATGTAAGCGTTTTGGTGTGGAAGTCTACATTGAGATTACTCAATGGGTAAGATGTTGAAAGGGTTGGCTTTTTGTATAAATACGATCAGCATTAAGATATTATCAACTTGCATTGGCTATGTATGTTGCGGGGAGTCTATTCTGAGAATAGTGAGGAAGTAAGAGGTCACAAGGGTTCTTTACTATCACATATACTAGCAATATGATATATTTTCAACTTGCACTTGCTATGTGTAGTGTGTTGTATTGTGGAAGTCTATATTGAGAATAATCAGTAAATAAGATACTGCAATGGTTCCTGCTAGGATATGTTAATATATGCTAGTGTATATCTTAATATATATGCCAGTGTCATGTGAAGCTTAATATATGCCTGTCTCATGTGAAGCTTAATATATGCCCATGTCAAGTGAAGCTTAATATTATATGCCCATGTCATGTGAAGTTTAATATATTCTTGTGTCATGTGACAGTTAATATATTCTCACGTCAGGTGAAGGTTGATATATGCACATGTGAAGTGAAGATTAATATATGCCCATGCCATGTGAAGGTTACTATGTACACATGTCATGTGAAGTTTAATATATGCCCATGTCATGTGAAGGTTAGTACATGCTTGTGTCATGTGAAGTTTAATATATGCCCATGTCATGTGAAGGTTAGTATATGTCTATGCCATGAGAAAATTAATATACACCCATGTCATGTAAAGGTTAATAATAGTCACCGATGACATATGAAGGTTAAGTCATGTGAAGGTCTATAAATGCTTGTGTCATGTGAAGGTTAATATACGCCCATGACATGTGAAAGGATAGATGATAAGGAGAAAGGGGAGCAAAGGGTGGAGGGAAGGAGGAGGGAAGGAGGAGGGAAAAGGAGGGAAGAAGGGCGCGTGTGGCGGGGCCGCGGCGACTGAGGGGCCAAGGCAAGATGGGTGCTGGCGGGAATATCACACACGTGACCCGGGGGAGGTGAGTGGATGGTGGGAAGATGCAGGGCTGCCCCTTCAACCTCCCCGGGCCCCTCATCTCGCCGCAGCAGATGACGCGTTCAGCGCCGCCACAAAGAAGTTATAATAGCCCGGCCCGGGCCAGACCCGGCCCGGCCCCGGCGCAGCCCGACCCGGCTCGGCGCGGCCTGGCCCGGCCGCTTCCAAGCCGTGCTTTGTCCGCGCCGAGCGCCCGGCGCTAGAATTAATCTACCGGCACAGGGCCGAGCTCCGGGCCGGGGGCACGCGGCGCCCCATCGCTGTGTGCGCGACGAATCCAATTTTGATCATTCCGCACGGGAGCAAAAAGAAAGAAAGAACGAAAGAGAGAAAGAAATAGAGGACGACGCGCGCTGGCTGTGTGGATGAGATGGCACGCAGCGACACGCAGCGGCGGGAAATTACAACGGCGCCAGCCGTGTGTGTGTGTCATGGGAACATATACCGGAGGCCGGTGTGTTTTGTGGGGAATGGTGGTAGGGTATGGTGGTGGTGGGGTGGAGGTGGGAATAGGGGGGGGGGGCTATTGGTGGGTATACACTAAAGCTAAGATTCCTTATACCCCTGTCACACTACGACGTAATGAGCCAACGTGAGCCTAACGTGGTGATATTTCGTCATTACGTTGATGGACTTTGGATTACGTTATGATGACGTCATAATGACATTAGAGTGACGTCGAGCTACGTCACATTACGTCGTGTTACGTCGAGATACGTCGATGTTTTGGACATGTTCAAAAGTTTCGACGTAGGTCGAACATAAGGGTTTACGTTCGCCGTACGTTCTGTTCACGTTCAGCGAACGTCAATGACGTTTAAACGGACGTTATTCCAACGCTCCTCACTACGTTCAACTACGTTCCACTACGTTGACCCCCATTAAACCAAGTGCAAATGCCCACGGGGCGTAATGGGAACGTCAGGACAACGTCAGGAGAACGTCAGGAGAACGTCAGGAGAATGTGCATTCAACGTACGTTCAACGTCTCATGACGTAGCTAACGTCACCTAACGTTCTTCTGACGATGGAATAACGTTCATAACGTTCCGTCAGCATCATTACGTTCACCTCTCTCGTCGAACGACGGTATCACTACGCTTTACCGACGTTACTCTCTCGTCCACTACGCTGCATCCACGTTCAATTTCTGCCCAAATTTGCATACTACGCCGAGAAGTTAAACGTTCTTCACGTTCTCCCTACGTTGACGTCGTTACGTCGTAGTGTGACAGCCCCATTACACGCGGTATGCGGCATGCCGTATGTGAATGCGAATGCGACAAAAAATCGAAATGCCTTGAAGTCAATGGCCTACATCCCTTACATGCGGCATGCGAATGCGAATGCAAATGCAAATGCAAATGCGACAACTCGATCGGTCCTTGTAGCGATCGGTGTGGCATGTGGCATGCGGCACACGGTGTGCGAATAGAAATGTCATTCGCACTTGTCCATTAGGTTTAGACGAGGAGAGGCGACTGAGCATTACGGAATGGACACACACACAAGGGTGCAGAGGGGAAACATACGGTAATGGTGGTGGTTGGGTTACGGGTTCGTAAAAAAGCTACCATAGCCACATAAATATGAATACTTATCTATAATTTGGTAATTATAAAGGTAGGAGCCTCCATGTGACGTACCAAGAGATACATAGATATAAATCCCATATTAGGCCATATACAGTGCAGTATTGAGTATACTTGTTTATTTTTATTTTTTAAATATAGCCAGTTGTGTGCCGCATGCTGCATGCCGCATACCGCATAGAAGGAATCCTCCCATTCGCATACCGCATCCCGCATGCCGCATACCGCGTAGAAGGAATCTTAGCTTAAGGATGAGCATAAGCACAAACTTGATTAGGACACTTAGTAGTCCCATATGGAATGGGATAGCAATGGTCGCTGTTGGTTTTCCTAGTCAGGTATGAAAGACACCCTTGCCTCTCTCTGTCTCTCTTTCTCTCTGTCTCTGTCTCTGTATGTCTCGCTCTCTCTCTCGTCCACAAACACAAGTGAAGATCTGACTTCCGGTAATTTCCTGTGATTCTGACAAGCCTCTGAGGAACTGTCTATGTTTTCAAAGAAATCAATTTGTCACCACCAACTTCCAACACGAACCCACGGGTTCGAACCCTGGTCGAGTCAAACCAATAACTAAATACTTATACTTGTCGTATCCTAGCCAGGTGCTCGGCATTATTAGGAGAGGGCAAGGACTGGTTGGCTCAGTGTCACGATAATGTGACTGAGTGGAGTATCAGGTCATGTGATGGCGGCCTGGTGTTCCGTGGGGCAGCACTATAAAGTCACGTGAGTGCGGATGGTCACAAGTTGGTCCCCGTATTGATATGACCTTAGATGTTACCAGGACGTAAAACTCCAACAACCAACCAATCCAACACTAGACCAGTGGCGCCACCTGTACTTTCAATGTTACATTCTCTACTCTTCGCAATAAGATTAAGAACGAAAACAATGCACACAACCAATGCTGTACCCAGTTTTATTAAAAGTAAATATATCTAAGTAAACCGGTATTTGAAATGTGTCTGCAATGCTAATGCGCTGGTTGTGCTACCTGTATATCCTCCTCCGGGTAGTAAAACAAAAGGTCGCAAGCTTATAATTAAAGTTCCTGGATGCCAAAAGAAACATCTGCCTTCGTGCCGATGTTCACCTATATACAATCGCAAATTGATGTAAGATGAAATTCAAACTAAAAAGAAGAAACAGAAAACACCTCACAAATGCCTTATCTGGAACAGTAGTAACTATACACGCAGTGGCACATATTGTATCTGCACCTGTCTAGACATCTTGCCTTAATTATCTATGACATATTATTTAGTTATGGCGGAAGAAAGGCAGTGCCAGTAAACAATATTTTACTTAGAGTCCCTGAAGACTTGCTGCAATTTATTATTGAATATTACTTGCAATAAAAACAACCTCAGAGGCTAGCACACTCAGTTTCAAGAGTTTCTGTAACTATATATATATATATATATAACATTAAATTACCCCTGTATTTATAATATGCTTTATGTATTACAACCATACATAACGTTGATACCACATTATCTATGATATGCAATACTCGGTAACCTCTCCAGTCCAGTAAAACTTATTGCAAACTTGCTAGTCCTATATCAGTTTATCACTACTGTGTATTTATTGTCGCTTGGGTTGTATATTTAAGTACCAATTTCTGTTAAACAGTTACTGATGTCTAATGTTTGAAAGCTGAAGACATTTAATAAATATGGCATCCCCCTAATAGGGTAATATATACCACAGTGGTTAAAGTTGTATAGTAACATGTTTTGAATTCCTGTCACCTTTTGAGAATGTTATTGTCTACATCTACCTTACTTTAGTTTGAAGTGAATTATATTTTTAATTATTTACTTTTGAGATATTTGAAGTGGAAACATGCACAAAATAATTTTAATAAGCACATACATTCTCTGACACCATAGGTTGAGTAGTATCATATTCTATTAAATTGACTCGGTATTCCATTCTATGCAACAACAAATGTTGAATACGTCGACCAGTATCTAAGTTAGACACATAGAATCGAATCTACATAATTGTTTTGGTTTCTAAAATGTGAAGCTTTCAAAGACACTGCAAGTTTGGTCAATTGGGGTTTTACATCTTAGCAACATATCTAAGGCCATATCAGCCAGACGCCTACAGTTGTAGTAAATAATGTGTCATCCTGTGTATATATACATAAAATATATCTATCTCTCTCTCTCTCTCTCTCTCTCTCTCTCTATATATATATATATATAGGTGGGGGTGGGGGAAATTGACGCAAGAACAGATGAGTGGCGCAACCCCCCCCCCCCCCCCCCCAACGGATTTTAGTTTCGCTAAGCTGGAACAGTAGCTGACTAGATCAAGGCTCATCCAGTCGATGACTGAGGGAGGAGTTAGGGCTGAGGAGCAAATGGAAGGTTCCGGCCTTATTAATGTTATACTCGTACAATGCTTTATACAGTACATATAATTAGAAATATATCCCGTGAAATCCCCTTATTAATATTATGTCCCATTATCACATCCATTGTTGCGTCAAGAACCCTAAAGGAGCACTTAATGTGGCTGTCACACTACGACGACAAGTGGCGACGACAGCCCTGCGACAGCGACTTCCGGTCTGTCGCCGCTTGTCATCGATTGTCGCGCAGGTGTCGCGCAGGTGCCGCCGCGACACCTCTGCGACACCTCCAGTTTCTCCACTGTTTCTCAACTGTCGCCGGGTTGTCGTGGGTGTTTTGGACATGTTGAAAAACTTCGACGACAGGCGACAACAGCCGATGTTGCGACACTGTCGCGGCACTGTCGCGGCACTGCCGCGGCACTGTCGCCGTGCTGTCGTCATCTATTCATCAAAGAGTCGGAGGTGTCTACCGCTATCAACTGCGTGTTTTGGGCCGGTTCTGGGCCGTACAGAGTCACACACACACACTGTCGTCCCGCTGTCGTCCCGTCTGTCGTCCGTCTGTCGTCCGATTGTCGTCCAACTTAGCCCGAATTTGCATATGTCGTGGTGATTTCACAAAATCCCAGCCGCCGGGCTGTCGTCCCCCCCTTGTCGTCCTAGTGTGACTGCTCCATTAGGGAGCTGAGGCATGTCCGGATAACACAGACTCTGTCGGCCTCAGTGCAGACACTGTACCGTGCCAATATTATAAGGCTATTACTATTAGTATTACGCGACGCCAGCGGACAGAACTTTAGTGTAGCACACCGGCCGGGGGTCGGAGGGGGCGGGGGGGGGGGGGGGGTGACTGCATATGTCGGGGGTGCAGATGTCGGAGAGGGTGCAGATGGCGAAGGGCTGAGTGCAGATGCCGGAGGATTGATTGGCGTAGATGAGTGAAGTGGGGTTGGGGTCGGGGTGAAGTTCAGTGGAATGGGGATGAGGGTGGAGGGGAATGAGGATGGGGTGGGGGAATTAAGGTGAGATGGGTGGGGGGAATAGGGAGGGGATGAGCGAGGGGTGGGGATGAAGTTGAGGGTAGAGGTTACTTTGTGTGGGTGAGTGGGATGAGGATGAGAGCAGTGAGGAGGGTGGTGGCAATGAGGGTGGGGTGGGGAATTAAGTTGAGGTGGGGGGAATGATGGTGGGGTGGGGATTACAGTGAGGTGGCGGAATGATGGTGTGGTGGGGGATTAAGGTGAGGTGGGGGAATGATGGTGTGGGGATTAAGGTGAGGTGGGGGAATGATGGTGAGGTGGGGGATTAAGGTGAGGTGGGGGAATGATGGTGGCGTGGGGATTAAGGTGAGGTGGGGAATGATGGTGGGGTGGGGGATTACAGTGAGGTGGGGGAATGATGATGGGGTGGGGGATTAAGGTGAGGTGGGGAATGATGGTGGGGTGGGGGATTGAGGTGAGGTGGGGGGATGATGGTGGGGTGGGGGATTACAGTGAGGTCGGGGAATGATGGTGGGGTGGGGGATTAAGGTGAGGTGGGGGAATGATGGTGGGGTGCGGGATTAAGGTGAGGTGGGGGAATGATGGTGGGGTGCGGGATTAAGGTGAGGTGGGGGAATGATGATGGGGTGGGGATTAAGGTGAGGTGGGGGAATGATGGTGGGGTGGGGGATTAAGGTGAGGTGGGGGAATGATGGTGGGGTGGGGGATTGAGGTGAGGTGGGGGGATGATGGTGGGGTGGGGGATTACAGTGAGGTAGGGGAATGATGGTGGGGTGGGGGATTAAGGTGAGGTGGGGGAATGATGGTGGGGGATTAAGGATTGGGTGGGGATGAGAATGGGGAGGGGATGAGGGAGATGTGAGGATGAAGGTTGGGGTAGAGGTTACTTTGTGTGCGTGAGTGGGATGAGGGTGGGGAGTATGCGGAGGGTGGGGGAGGGTTGTGGGTGTGGCTGAGGTGGGGATAGGGGTGGGGTATGTAAATGCGCCGGTGGGGGTGTCACCGCAGTCCGCCCACACACAGTCACACACACAGACACACACAGACACACACAGACACACACACACACCCACGCACACACAAACACACTGCAGATCACCTCATCTCACACTGTCGCCGCTCAATGCCTACAATCAGGCGCAGGAAACATCAAAAGCAGACACACAACCTGCTCTAATTTGTAACCCGAGCCGCACCCCGCCGCCGCGCGAGACCTGGGCGCGTCCGTCTCAAATGCGGAGTGAATTATCGCCGGGGGTGTCGGCGTTACATGCCGCCGACCGTGGCGCCCTCTGTCTCCAGCCATTGTCAGGGCGGGACCCGGCGCGTTGCCGGAGAGCCGAGACTGCTGGCCGCGTGTGTGATTGAGGGATGCGCAGGAGAGTGTGTCGCTAATTGTTTGACAATCTGCAAATGACCAAATTACGAGCAGCCAGCTCGGAAGGATACGCGCGGCGGGGGGGGGGGGGGGGGGGGGGGGCTGTGCATATTATGTTGTGTTGTGAATATTCTATGGTTGAGGCTGGTCAGTGAATCGCAAGGGTTGTCTTCAATCACATATACATTTAGATTGAAGAAATGTTCGTCTGTATTGAGACTAGCCAGTGGGTAGGATGTCAAATGGTAGTGTTCTATCACATACATGTACTATTTATTATATTAGATTGAAGAACCTGGTATTTCGTACTGAGATTAGCCCATGAGTAAGATATTGCAATGGTTGTCTTCTATCACATGTACTTTTAGATTGAAAGTACTGAGTAATTATTGTACTGAGACTAGCTAGTGGGTAAGAATATCGCAACGGTAATCTTCAATCACATATATTCTTATAAATTGTTCTGAAGAAATTGGGGATGTACTGAGACTCGCCCGAGGTATGGTATTTTAAAGGTTGTCTTCTGACACTAGCTAGTGTGTAAGTTGTCAAAAGGGTTTTCTTCTGAGACTAGCTCATGCATAAGTTGTCGAAAGGGTTGTCTTCTGAGACTAGCTAGTGCATAAGTTGTCAAAAGGGTTGACTTCTGAGACTAGCTCATGTGTAAGTTGTTGAAAACGTTGTCTTCTGAGACCAGCTATAGTGTGTAAGTTGTCAAAAGGGTTGACTTCTGAGACTAGCTCATGTGTAAGTTGTTGAAAAGGTTGTCTTCTGAGACCAGCTATAGTGTGTAAGTTGTCAAAAGGGTTGACTTCTGAGACTAGCTCATGTGTAAGTTGTTGAAAAGGTTGTCTTCTGAGACCAGCTATAGTGTGTAAGTTGTCAAAAGGGTTGACTTCTGAGACTAGCTAGTGTGTAAGTTGTCAAAAGGGTTGACTTCTGAGACTAGCTAGTATGTAAGTTGTTGAAATGGTTGTCTTCTGAGACCAGCTATAGTGTGTAAGTTGTCAAAAGGGTTGACTTCTGAGACTAGCTCATGTGTAAGTTGTTGAAAAGGTTGTCTTCTGAGACCAGCTATAGTGTGTAAGTTGTCAAAAGGGTTGACTTCTGAGACTAGCTCATGTGTAAGTTGTTGAAAAGGTTGTCTTCTGAGACCAGCTATAGTGTGTAAGTTGTCAAAAGGGTTGACTTCTGAGACTAGCTCATGTGTAAGTTGTTGAAAAGGTTGTCTTCTGAGACCAGCTATAGTGTGTAAGTTGTCAAAAGGGTTGACTTCTGAGACTAGCTCATGTGTAAGTTGTTGAAAAGGTTGTCTTCTGAGACCAGCTATAGTGTGTAAGTTGTCAAAAGGGTTGACTTCTGAGACTAGCTAGTGTGTAAGTTGTTGAAAAGGTTGTCTTCTGAGACCAGCTATAGTGTGTAAGTTGTCAAAAGGGTTGACTTCAGAGACTAGCTCATGTGTAAGTTGTTGAAAAGGTTGTCTTCTGAGACCAGCTATAGTGTGTAAGTTGTCAAAAGGGTTGACTTCTGAGACTAGCTAGTGCAGAAGTTGTCGAAAGGGTTTTCTTCTGAGACTAGCTATGGTGTGTAAGTTGTCAAAAGGTTTGACTTCTGAGACTAGCTCATGTGTAAGTTGTTGAAAAGGTTGTCTTCTGAGACCAGCTATAGTGTGTAAGTTGTCAAAAGGGTTGACTTCTGAGACTAGCTAGTGTGTAAGTTGTTGAAAAGGTTGTCTTCTGAGACCAGCTATAGTGTGTAAGTTGTCAAAAGGGTTGTCTTCTGAGACTAGCTAGTGCAGAAGTTGTCGAAAGGGTTTTCTTCTGAGACTAGCTAGTGTGTAAGTTGTCAAAAGGGTTGACTTCTGAGACCAGCTATAGTGTGTAAGTTGTCAAAAGGGTTGACTTCTGAGACTAGCTAGTGTGTAAGTTGTTGAAATGGTTGTCTTCTGAGACCAGCTATAGTGTGTAAGTTGTCAAAAGGGTTGCCTTCTGAGACTAGCTAGTGTGTAAGTTGTCAAAAGGGTTGACTTCTGAGACTAGCTAGTGTGTAAGTTGTTGAAAAGGTTGTCTTCTGAGACTAGCCATAGTGTGTAAGTTGTCAAAAGGGTTGACTTCTGAGACTAGCTAGTGTGTAAGTTGTCAAAAGGGTTGACTTCTGAGACTAGCTAGTGTGTAAGTTGTTGAAAAGGTTGTCTTCTGAGACCAGCTATAGTGTGTAAGTTGTCAAAAGGGTTGACTTCTGAGACTAGCTAGTGTGTAAGTTGTCAAAAGGGTTGACTTCTGAGACTAGCTAGTGTGTAAGTTGTTGAAAAGGTTGTCTTCTGAGACCAGCTATAGTGTGTAAGTTGTCAAAAGGGTTGACTTCTGAGACTAGCTCATGTGTAAGTTGTTGAAAAGGTTGTCTTCTGAGACCAGCTATAGTGTGTAAGTTGTCAAAAGGGTTGACTTCTGAGACTAGCTCATGTGTAAGTTGTTGAAAAGGTTGTCTTCTGAGACCAGCTATAGTGTGTAAGTTGTCAAAAGGGTTGACTTCTGAGACAAGCTAGTGCAGAAGTTGTCGAAAGGGTTGTTTTCTGAGACTAGCTAGTGCATAAGAAGGGTTGTCTTCTGAGACTAGCTAGTGCATAAATTGTTGAAAGGGTTGTCTTCTGAGACTAGCTAGTGTGACAGTTGTCGAAACGGTTGTCCTCTATCACATATACCATCAGATTGAAGACATTCTCCTCTGCCATTGGCTATGTGAGCATTGTGGTTTGGAAGTCTATATTGAGATTACTCAGTAGGTAACATGTTGAAAGTGTTGTCTTCTAGCATGAATACTAATAGCATTAAGAATGTCAAATTGGCTATGTATGTTGGGTAGAGTCTATTTTGAGAATAGTGAGTGAGTAAGAGGTCGCAAGGGATGTCTACTAATACTATCACATATATTATCAATACGAATATATTAACAACCTGCACTTGTATGTGTATTGTGTTTTTTTGTGGAAGTTTATATTAAAAATAATCAATGAATAATTGAGTAATGGTTGTCTGCTAGTTCCACATATACTATCATTAATACATTCTCAACCTGTATTGGCACCGGACGCGGTGCCCACATCGGTAGAGCGCAAGCTTCCGTGCGGCAGGTCGGGAGTTCGAATCTCTGCCGAATCAAA
The DNA here is from genome assembly GCA_030323885.1 of Branchipolynoe longqiensis. NCBI lineage: Eukaryota > Metazoa > Annelida > Polychaeta > Phyllodocida > Polynoidae > Branchipolynoe > Branchipolynoe longqiensis. The sequence goes on along the minus strand of CM059186.1, from coordinate 80,779,821 downwards.
CCGATGACTTATCAAATTGATACCTGCCACTACCTAGCCTGGTGCTTGGCATTAATAGGATAGGACAATGACTGGTTGGCACAATATCAGGATAGTGTGACTGTGTGGGATCTTGGGTTATGGCGTCAGCGACCTGGTCTCCCAGTGGGGCAGCACTATAAAGGAGTCATAAGTGCGCACAATCACAAGTCCTGTGTTGATATGACTGAAGAAGTTGCTAGTATGTAAACAACAAACATCAACCTACATTAGCAATATGTGTTGTGTTCTGGGCATCAAAACTGAGAATACCCACTGATTAACACGTCATGAAGCTTGTCGACTGCCACATATCATCATCATCATGCTGTCGGTCATGATGCGACAAAGACTGCTTTCATTACTTGACTGCCGCTCTCGATTTAGCTCTCTGCTGCGAGAGTGATTTCCATGAGTCGGTCTTTATGTCTCTCAGCTTCAGGTTTACATTTCCTGAAAGCTGCCAACAAAAGTGTTGAAGTGCTGCTGGCTTTCCACATATACTATCAACATTAATAAAGTTTCAACTACAATTGGCGAATATCCGTAACACACCATTGGTGCCCCAATAAAAAATGAGAGGACAAAAATTAAAGAGGATGGACTGGGGGGGGGGGGTGGAATAAATGACATAGCCCGAGGTGTGTCCTGGGAGCTGATGACATGGGATAGGGGTGTTATGTTCTGCGAATCAGTAGACTGTGGTCGGCAGAGCCCCGACGGCCTCGCTATCAATTACACCCTCCATGCTCCAGTTCTCTTGAATGCCCTCCGGAAGGGCGGTACGCCCCGTCAATGTCATAGGAGGAGGGCATTATGGGAAGGCCCTTTCCACGAAGCGCTATAGTACAGGGAGTGATACGCTGTGAGGGATCTGTGTGTGTTGAATGGCATGTGGGCGTGGGGGTGTGTGGGCGTGGGGTGTTTGGGTGTGGGTGGTGTGGGGTGTGGGAGAAGATGTGGGTGGGTGTGGGTGAGAGGGTGTGGGGGTGTGCGACAGGGTGTGTGGGCGTGTGTGGGACGGGGTGGGGGTGTAAGTGTGGACTGTAGGAAGCAGGCAGTGAGGTGTGAAGTTGTTGAGGGCGGGGGGGGGGGGGGTTGACCTGGGCAAGGCGCTCTATTTTTGATACCGTGAGTCATTGCGGTATCCCGCTATCATGGCTTAGATAGCCTCGATAGATAGCATACTTAATTACTGGCTGTATACATGATATGGTGTGTGCTCAAGGTAGAGTGTAATATTATGTGCTTCGGTTTTATGTAACCACAATATATCGCAATCTCCCATCCCCGCAACCACTTCCAAATGGAATCAGAGATAATTTTTCCAGTTATTTGACATAAATCTGACCATTTCAGATTAAAATGTGTTTGTCCATATAGGCATATAAATGTGATTACCGGAACCAATAGAAAAAATATCACTAACTTTTCGCCATGAATATGACTTGACATGACATTACTAGCAATCAATCAATCAATATTGGGACCCCCAACCTACTCCCTATAAATATCTGCCTATCTTTACCCAAACACTAAGTAATCCATGACAAATGCACTACCAACAGCTACCCAACTTATAAGCAATTTTCCACACCCGGCTCACTTGTCAGAACATCAGAATCTAACCAGATGGGATGGCCGAATGAGTTAGAGCGTCCGTCTCCCGTGTTGGTAGATCTTGGGTTTGAGTCAAACCAATGACTTAAAATTGTATACTTGTTGCTTCCTAGCCTGGCACTCGGCATTATTATGATAGGGCAAGGACTGGTTGGCTCAGTGCCAGGATAATGTGACTGTGTGGGATATTAGGTCATGTTGCTGGCAGCCTGCTCTTCCAGTGGGGCAGCACTATAATGTCACCATGAGTACTCGTCTTGATATGACCTTAGATGTTGCTAGGACGTAAAACAAAAATAAACAAACAGACATCAGAATCTAAGCAATAATACTAAATGCCAATGTGTACTCCCACCAGTTAACCCACATCCCCAGCATCATCAATGACAATCTGTTACTGAGTATCAATGTACATCATTGTATATCCGTCATCATATTCTCATTCCCTACTTCATTCATCATTAAAATGAGTTATGTAAATGACTGCCAGTGTCTCTGGCTGGAAGACCAGTCCCTCAACACTGACAAGCGTGTTAGTTTGAATGACATATAAGAGGCGTGACATGTCTATTTGGATATAAGCATAAATGATCGTTGACCTAAATACGTGATGATGGGCACATTCTCCGACCATGTGATTAAAATGTACTGTTAGTGTTAATTTTCAATGGATATCACATCATATATGAATGACCCTGTCACTTTGAAAGAAGATACTGCATTTAGTAAACCCAGTTCACTCTACAATAAGAAGAATATTTATTTAGTGCATGTATATATTTACTAAAAGAAAGGAGCACCAACTCATTCTAGTCCTACCTACACAGTCGATTGACAATATCTAACACAGAAGGCACGGGGACCAGCCAACAAATCAAACATGGCGACTGTGCAGCCCATGTAAGGAAGGGCATATACGAGGCGTGAGTGACTATTTGGACATCAGCATAGATGATCGTTTACCTGAATACATGATAACACACACACACACTCTCCGACCATGTGACTAAAATGAACAAGTTTATTTAAGACAAGTATTGTGGATGAAGAATTATTTGCTTCAAATTTGATGAACCTACATTTGATCGTACATATCCAAGTTAGACAGTGGTGTACACATTAAGCATGTATTCCAGTTTGGTGCTACTGTGTTTATGTTTCTATACTCAATACGAAAATGAGATAACTCCTGTAACATACCAGTGTTCAATTGTAACACCTTTCACATCAAATATTTCCAAATTTAACCTATTAAAATAAAGGTTATTCCAAATTAATATAAAGTAGATCTTAACAAACAATCAAATGATTCCAAAGTTAACCTGTTAAAATAAAGGTTATTCCAAATTAATATAAAGTAGATTTTAGCAAACAATGAAATGATTCCAAAGTTAACCTTTTAAAATAAAGGTTATTCCAAATTAATATAAAGTAGATTTTAACAAACAATGAAATGATTCCAAAGTTAACCTTTTAAAATAAAGGTTATTCCAAATTAATATATAGTAGATTTTAACAAACAATCAAATGATTCCAAAGTTAACCTGTTAAAATAAAGGTTATTCTAAATTAATATAAAGTAGATTTTAACAAACAATGAAATGATTCCAAAGTTAACCTTTTACAATAAAGGTTATTCCAAATTAATATAAAGTAGATTTTAACAAACAATCAAATGATTCCATAGTTAACCTGTTAAAATAAAGGTTATTCCAAATTAATATATAGTAGATTTTAACAAACAATGAAATGATTCCAAAGTTAACCTTTTAAAATAAAGGTTATTCCAAATTAATATAAAGTAGATTTTAACAAACAATGAAATGATTCCAAAGTTAACCTTTTAAAATAAAGGTTATTCCAAATTAATATATAGTAGATTTTAACAAACAATCAAATGATTCCAAAGTTAACCTGTTAAAATAAAGGTTATTCTAAATTAATATAAAGTAGATTTTAACAAACAATGAAATGATTCCAAAGTTAACCTTTTACAATAAAGGTTATTCCAAATTAATATAAAGTAGATTATAACAAACAATGAAATGATTCCAAAGTTAACCTGTTAAAATAAAGGTTATTCCAAATTAATATAAAGTAGATTTTAACAAACAATGAAATGATTCCAAAGTTAACCTTTTAAAATAAAGGTTATTCCAAATTAATATAAAGTAGATTATAACAAACAATCAAATAATTCCAAAGTTAACCTTTTAAAATAAAGGTTATTCCAAATTAATATAAAGTAGATTTTAACAAACAATCAAATGATTCCAAAGTTAACCTGTTAAAATAAAGGTTATTCTAAATTAATATAAAGTAGATTTTAACAAACAATGAAATGATTCCAAAGTTAACCTTTTACAATAAAGGTTATTCCAAATTAATATAAAGTAGATTATAACAAACAATTCCAAAGTTAACCTTTTAAAATAAAGGTTATTCCAAATTAATATAAAGTAGATTTTAACAAACAATCAAATGATTCCAAAGTTAACCCTTTAAAATAAAGGTTATTCCAAATTAATATAAAGTAGATTATAACAATCAACCTAATATATTTATCCTCAAATAAAAATGAAAACGATCGCAGTATGCATTGCAGTTTGGTGCTACGAAGTACTATGTTTATGCTTCTATACTAAAAAATGGGATAACTCCTGAAATTCAATGTGCATGAAATTAAATACAAGTTGCTTGAAGCTAAACACCGGTTGCATGGAGCTACCTCCGGGTTGCAGCGAGTTCCATGCAGGTTGCATGGAGTTTCACACATGTTGCACGGGGTTCCACGCAGGTTGCATGGAGTTCCACACATGTTGTATGGAGATACACACAGTTTACATGGAGGTACATGCAGGTTGCATTTAGCTACATGTAGGTTGCATACAGTTACACACAGACTGCATGGAGTTACACACCAGTTGCATTGGGTCTTGGGACGACTACGTATGGACAGGTACGGTATAACCCCGTTAAACCAAACTTGAAGGCACCCTGGAAATCTGTTTGGATTAACCAATCATTGGTTTAACCAAGCTTTGGTTTCAACTTTGACTTGGCTTTGGCAAACACGTGGGTGCATTATGAACGTAATACTAATATACAATGTATGTGGACACTTTGATTATTGTATGTGTATGTATATACAGTACCACCCCGTTAAACCAAGCTTGGTTAAACCAAACGATCGGTTAATCCAAACGTTTTTCGGTGGCCCGGCAAAATACTACCATTTGTTCCCTGTCCATTCCCCATCCGTTCCCATCTGTTACATCTGTTACCGTCACTTACCGTCCGTTACATAGCCATTATGCATCCCTTGCCGTTTGATATAGTTCTTTTTGTATACTGAATTGTCCATTGATCGTTAGATACATTATCAACGGTTACCATCTGTTACCGTCTGTTACCCATCCGTTACCATCCATTACAGAATCACACCAGACTAGAATATTTTTGTCCGGCTCTATCCGTTTCCTCAATCCTGCGTGGTGTGCCAGGGGCTTAACGTATGAGGCGTAGTTCTGGCGATCGAATTAAGTATATAAAGGCCCTGTCACACTACGACGCTTCCGCCGGCGCGCCGGCAACGCACAAAATATTTGCAACCCGTCGAGAAACATCAAACTTTTCAGCGCTTTGGGAGAAAGTTTGACGCGGCGCAGCGTGTTAGTGGTGGGTTGGAGGCGCATTATTGGCGCGTTATTGGCGCGTTAGTAGCGTGTTATTAGGATGTATGTAGCGTGTCGGTAGCGTGTTATTGGCGTGTTGTCGGCGCGCTGTCGGCGCGTTGTCGGCGCGTTTACGGCGTGGAGGCAGCGCATTGGTATCGTGTTAGCATTGCGTGAACCCGTACATACCCGCCAGCAACACGTTAGGACGCGCCCGCAGCGCGTCCACAGCGCGCGGCCAACGCATCCAGGCGCGCCGGCAACACGTCCAACGCGCCGAGAAACGCTGGAGCAACGCCAATGGCATGCCCACAACATGTCGATGGGACTTTCCCGACGCGCCGACGGAACGCTCCCATTTTGGGGGGAAAAAAGCCAACGTTAACCAACGTTGATCAACGTCCTGCCAGCGTACGGCCGGCGCGCCGCCAACGCGTGTCGACGTGTTGCTAACGCTCCCTCCAACCCGTTGGCGCGCGTCGCCGCGCGTCCAAAGTTTTGTGCATGCACAAAACCTCGACGCGCCCCGACGCGCCCCGACGCGCGCCGACGTGTCCATTCACACGTTGCTATGTACCGACGCGCCGGTAACGCGCCGGTAACGCGCCGGCAACGCGCCGGTAACGTACCGGACGTGTACCGACGTGTTGAACAAAAACCCAACCCGTCGGCACGCGTCGAAGCACGTTGGTGAGAAACGTCGTAGTGTGACAGGGCCTTAACATTCACCAGCGTTCTGCGAACGTACCATGAGTGTAAAGGCCCTGTCAGACTACGACGTAATGACGTCAATGTAGGGAGAACGTGAAGAACGTTGAACTTCTGGGCGTAGTATGCAAATTTGGGCACAAGTTGAACGTGGATGCAGCATAGTGGATGAGAGCGTAACGTCGGTAAAGCATAGTGATACCGTTATTCAACGAGAGAGGACACCGTCATTACGCTCACGGAACGTTATGAACATTATTCCATCGCCAGAAGAACGTTACGTGACATTGCATACGTCATGAGACGTTGAATGTACGTTGAATGTATGTTCTCCTGATGTTCTCCTGATGTTCTCCTGACGTTGTCCTGACGTTCTCATTACGCTGTGTGGGCATTTCCACTCGGTTTAATGTGGGTCAATGTAGTGGAACTTAGTTGAACGTAGTGAGCACCATTTGCCTAATGTCCGTTTAACGTCATTGACATTCGCTGAACGTGAACAGAACATATGGCGAAGTTAAACCCTTATGTTCGAGCTACGTCGAAAGTTTTGAACATGTCCAAAACCTCGACGTAACTCGACGTAACATGACGTAATGTGACGTAGCTCGACATCATTCTGACGTCATCAAAACGTCAGCAAAACGTAATCCAACATACGTCAATGTAATGATGAAAAATCACCATGTTAGGCTCACGTTTTCTCGTTACGTTGTAGTGTGACAGGGGTATTATTCGAGCATTTTTCACAGGGAGGCACGTTAGCCATAGGTTGGTCATACGTTGGCCATACACTATGTATACGTCCAAATTGACCCCAGGGCCGAAAAGTTTGACGCATTACAACTTTTGAAAGTGATTTTAGCCATTGGCCATGCGCTTGCGTGATGTGTCATAATGTGACAGGGCTATAAGTGGTTATGAGTGGTTATGATTCCTCCCGGATATTGGATACTGACACGTCTGTTAAAGACCTACCCATTACTCACTGCCCTCAAAGAAGCAGGAAAAATATATATTAAGGCAAAAAAAAAAAAAAAGAGTCAACATTAAAAACAAAAGCCAGGTCGCAGCGCCGTCTGCGGGAGCTTGGATTACCCCTAATTAGCTGCTAATTAGGACAGCGGCTAATTGGCGATGGTGGTATATGGTGGTAATCAAGTCATTAGCTAGGTGCCGCGATTCACACGGCAGACGAACTCTTGCTCTTGCTACATAAACGTTGCGGCGGATCCGGATTCGGTCAGGAGGGGCGCCTAAACTGCACCGGGAGACCTAGGGTTGGATAGGGGTGGAAATTTAGGGGCAGTGAAGCCTGGTGAGCTGTCACGCCACGGAGCTAATGACTGCCGACACACGACATCCATCATCAGTTGAGACTGCACTGATTACGGCTTGAACTTGAAGGCGGCGCTGGTGGCTATAACTTGTGTATCTCTCTCTTTCTCTCTCTCTCTTTTTCTCTCTCTCTCTCTATATATATATAGTGTAAAACCTCTCTAAATCGACCGACGTTGGAATCGACCATAAGTGGTCCATTTAGGGGGGGGGGGGGTGGTCGGTTTAGGGAGATAGAATATGATTACAATGATATTGTTGGGATATTGTTGGGACCCAAATAAAGCGATTGATATAGGGGAGTGGTCGATCTGTGGAGGTGGTCGGTTAGGGAGGTTTTACTGTGTGTGAATATATATATGTGTATATATATGTATATATATATATATATATATACATATATATATATAAGCATATATATGTATAGAGTAAAACCTCTCTATACAGACCCCTCCACAGATCGACCACTCACCTGTATCGATCACTTTGTTTGGGTCCCAACAATACCATTGTAAGGATATTATAAGTTAGAACTCTCTAAGCCCACCAGCTGGACAGCCCATGACGGGAAACCCAGAAATATAAAAGCCAGATAACACGTACACCAACAATATAATCAAATCAAATCCAAACAAACATAGCCCAACCACCCATTACGTACAAGCCTATAACATGTAAACAGAGTAGGCTAGTATAGAATTACGTAGAAAGAAAGTGGAAATCTCTTCCCAAGAAAACCAAAAAAACACTAACCCAAGATATAACTCTAAGAAACACAAAACTATAACTGCCCAGCATTGAAAACAAGCTCGATCATCCAAACTTACATGCTATGGACAGCATAAACACACCATCAAAGAAAAAGAGAAAAAAAAGGACCACCTCCCTAAATGGACCACTTAAAGTCGGTTCCATGGTCGGTCGAATTAGAGAGGTTTTACTGTATATGCATGTATAACATATATTTATATATGTGGTCTGATGCCAGGACTGGTGCAAGTGAATTTCTATAGGCTACATCACCGTTCCAGCCGCTCGGTGTATTGTGGGATGTGTCAGAGCAAAACAAACCAGCAAGAAGCACATGGCACATGCTAATACACTGGGTGCAGTTATGAAATGTGCTAGTTTCAGCTCATCTCAGCTCTTGTTTGAAACATAGAACACTAACTAAAAAAATATATCTAATAAATTAAGATATTAATCTTTTATCCAGCATGGCATTTACATCAATATAATCAGCACATCATATGCCATGTGCATTTAGATTTAGACAAATCTGGGCACTCAGACTAGCGTTAGAGCCATTACCAGAGTTAGTTTTACTATTTTATTCATGTTTTTATTTATATCCTATGGTTAAGGACATATGTAGAAATAGAAAATGAGTAGGGTTAATCAGATATTGGTTATATCTTTCTTTGAAACAAGTTTTTGTTGACGCATTTGACATTTTAATATTTAGAACAAGAATTACTAATCAATGATGTAAACATCAGCCTGTAAAGTGACTGAAAGTGTATGTTTCTTAGCTCAGAATGCTTAATTATGGAGAGTTGTGTCTTAAACATATTCATTATATTATTATATTGCATCCTTCTGTCCATGTTTGTGCCAAATTGTTATGTATTTCTATTAATTTTGAATAAAATTGAAGTTTTGCCATACGTGTATCGGCACACTCAATGGCTGTATGCCTTTGCATTGCTCCCAACTACAGGCCAATATCAATTCTTCAAACCCCAGGCAAGCTCATTGAAAAAGTGTTACATAGACACATCAATGAACACCTGGAAAATAACGATATACTAAATGAAAGACAAGGGGGCTTCAGGAAACTGCACTCCACATCAAAAATAATAGCTAACCTAACAAAGGACATACTGGCATCAATGAACCAAAAACAATTGGTTGGAGCAGCCTTCATTGACTTCAGCAAAGCATTTGACACATTAGACCACAAAATACTACTGGAAAAACTAAAGCCATGGGCATAAATTCCAACACTATGGATTGGATAAAATGCTACCTGAACAACAGGCAACAGAAAACAAAAATAAACAATACCCTATCAGACAACCAACCTGTCACATGTGGTGTACCCCAAGGGTCAGTGTTAGGGCCACTACTCTTTATAATCTATATAAACAAACTTGAAAAATGGTTCCAAACTGAATGCCTCCAACTATATGCAGATGACACAGTCATATACGCAAATGGCACCACAGAAGAGGAGGTAATAACTAAACTAAATAAACTCCTACTAAAACTAGATGAGTGGTGTGAGTCCAACAAAATAACCATCAACACAAGCAAATCAAAAACAGTACTCTGCTCGCATAAACAAATGCCAGAAAGAAAACTACAATGTAAGTTAGGAAACCAAACACTAGAAAATGTACACCATTACAAATACCTAGGCCTTGAGTTGGACAGCCAACTAAATTACCACCTATGTATAAATAAAATTATCCCAAAAGTAAACCACAAACTGTGGCTATTTGCAAAGCTAAGAGACTACATGACACAAGAAATGTCAATAAAAATCTTCAAGGGCATGGTGCTCCCATATTTTGACTATGGAGATGTAAACTACATGGGTGCGAAAAAAGAACTACTAAAAAAACTGCAAACTCTGCAGAACAGAGCCCTAAAAATCTGTCTAAGAGTAGACAAGCTGCACCCCACCTATGACATACACAAAAGAACCAAAGTGAAATTACTAGAAAATAGGAGAATAATTCATTTTAAAATATTAGCAGATAGCTATAGTCAAAACAATAAACTCCTAACAAAACCACAAAGGGCTACTAGAGCAAATGATGCGCCACTACTAAAGCAGACCAGAAGCCAAATAAAAGCTCATGAGAGACACACAGTGGAAATGGCTGCCAAGGTGTGGAATGCCCAAATGGTAAAGGAATGACAAATTCCTGACCTACAAACTTACAAAAAATATCTGTGCAAAATAAGGCTTGGAAACCCCTACTAAGCTGCACTGCAAAGGGGCATGTGATATGTCACGGCCCACCAGTGGGAGGCCCAATGGAAGGTAACCATGCCAAAAGTAGCCAGATAACACACCACACAGTTACGTACAAGCCTATGATATGTAAATAGGAGTAGGCTAGTCTAGTAATAAGAATAGAAAAAATAAATACATATATGCCAAGAAAATCAAAAAAAATTAACATAGGCTACTAACCATACCAAACAATTATCTATCTGCTACTGAAATGCAGGCAATCAAATACCTTATCAGCAGCTACTGTGTGGTAAGATAACACCAACACTACAACTGGCCAGCATTGAAAACAAGCCTGGGTACCCGGGCTTATATGCTATGGACAGTATAAATACAGCCTCAATAAAAAAAAAATTTTAAACACGCCGTTTTCAGCACATGCGCACTCGGAACCGTGATCTCGTCTATTGGCTAGGGTTTTCGGCTGACCTCATCCTCGATCATCTTGCTTGTACTCTGGTGTTTTGTTTTACCTATGTCGATACAAGCATATAAATACTGCTATTTTGTCTGTGTTATTATCATTATCTCTGGTTTGTTGGTTGTTGGAGTTTTACATCGAGACAACATCTAAAGTCATATCAGGACAGGTAACAACTTGTGGCAACACCCACTCATGGCGACTTTATAGTGCTGCCCAACTGGGAAACCAGGCTGCCAACACCATGACCTATCAGGTCATGGTGGTTACCAGTGATCCTGACACTGAGCCAACCAGTCCTTGCCCTATCCTAATAATACCGAGCGCCTGGCTAGGAGGCAACAAGTATCAATCTTTAAGTTATTGGTTTGACTCGACCAGGGTTCGAATCCCACGATCTACCAAAACGGGAGACGGACGCTCAACTCATTCGACCATCGGGTCTGCTTCCATTATCTCTTATTCCCTTTAATATATATATATATGGGCCTGTCTCAAAAGGTGATAACTGTTCTTTTTGTTGTCCATTGTAACAATTGACACAAAACAGCACAGAAACGGGTACACTGAAAACACAAGGACATTTGCTTCAAATCAATATGTATTCTATTGGGATAATGAAACACCAAGTAAAAAACAAATCAGTTTATCCTGAGCAAATGCATAAGCAGATAGTATGTTGATTGTTACAATGGACAAAGTTTTGTCCCATATCGCTTAGCACCTTTTGAGACAGTCTCATATATATCGGAAAGTGTGAGTGTGATTGATTGGTGGGGGTGATGGGTTAACGCTCTGTTTGCAGAAAAGGTTATATTCATGACGAATATCTCTAGATATATTTATATATTTATGTATACGTATACATATATGTGTATGCATATGCATATGCATATGTATATCTACATTTATAAACATACATGCATACATGCATAAATACTTCTGTTATTGGATATTCTACATTAGCAACTCTAAATTTAGTAGTCTTTCTTTGAGTATCTCTGAGAGGCTGGAAATACATGAACCAGGCAAGTGTTAATGTGTATAGTTGATGAGAATACGAGTATTCAGAGATATCGGGGATGGAACCCAGCAGGGTCCCACATCAGGGGCCTCGTCAGGGGAAGATAGGGGCACACTGCATTAATCTAGAAAACTGATGCAGTGTACATACCAGACACAGGGAGCACACACAATGGTGGCACAGGGTGGTGCACTGGTGCAGCAGCAGTTGGGCCATGTTGCCTGCACACACAGAGGTAGGCGGGGGTTACTATGGTTACTAATAGAGGCAGTGGCATTTCATTGAATTTAAGATACTTGCTAAGGACAATTTCACTGCTATTAATTATTAGAATTATTAGAAAGAAATGCCCGGCAAGAACTCGACCAAGTTTGGTACCGGGAGCGGTGGCCGGATCGGTAGAGCGCAGGCCTCGGGTGTGGGAGATCGGGAGTTCGGTTCCCGGTCGAGTCAAACCAATGACTTATAAAATTCATACTTGTCGCTTCCTAGCCTGGCACTCAGCATTACCAGGATAGTATGATAGGGCAAGGGCTGTTTAGCTCAATATCAGGATATTGTGACTGAGTGGGATATTGGGTCATAGTGCTGGCAGCCTGATCTCCCAGTGGAGCAGCACTATAAAGTCACCCTGAGTGCACACTGTGACAAGTCAGTAGCCATCCTGATATCACCATAGATGTTGCCAGGACATAAAACTCCAACGACCAACCAACCAAAGTTTGGTCATCTGACCAGGAAGCATGTGGTCATAGATGCAAAGTCAATTTAAATTATTGGCTTAAGCTAAGATTCCTTCTACGCGGTATGCGGCATGCGGTATGCGGTATGCAAATGGGAGGATTCCTTCTATGCGGTATGCGGCATGCGGCATGCAGCACATGACTGGCTATATTTAAAAAATATAAATAAACAAGTATACCCCATACTGCACTGTATATGGCCTAATATGGCATTTATATCTATGTAACTCTTAGTACGTCACATGGAGGTTCCTACCTTTATACTTACCAAATTATAGATAAGTATTCATATTTATGTGGCTATGGTAGCATTTTTACAAACCCATAACCCAACCACCACCACTACCATATGTTTCCCCTCTGCACCCTTCTGTGTGTCCATTCCGTAATGCTCAGTCGCCTCTCCTCGTCTAAACCTAATGGACAAGTGTGACTGACGTTTCTATTCACACACCGCGTGCCGCATGCCGCATGCCGCACCGATCGCTACAGGGACCGATCGAGTTGTCACATTCGCATTCGCATTCGCATTCGCATACCGCATGTAAGGGATGTAGTCCATTGACTTCAAGGCGTTTTGATTTTTTGTCGCATTCGCATTCGCATACCGCATGCCGCATACCGCGTGTAAGGAATCTTAGCTTTAGTCTGAGGAATACGGGTGGGAGCGGCACCAGCCCCAACGTATGTAGTGTAACTTCCTGTAAGCTGTAGCTGTGACCCGGCATGCTGGGTGTCAGTTTTCCTCCTTACTGAGGGACCAGTGGAACTCGGCATATCCGTATTACCTTATCACTGTGTATATGAATCTACAGCTTATAGCACTGGTGACTTATCAGGAAGTTATGATAATGTGGATAACTGTTACTACTAAATGATGCGTCATCTGGTTTGAATCGATTGGCAGGTGAGGAATATATATATATGATCAAACCTCTATAAATTGACCCACCATGGGACCGCCTTTAAATGGTCCATTTAGGGAGGTGGGAGATTTAGGGAGTTTGCTTTTGTTACAATGGTATTGGACGGGCAATCAATTGGGGCCCAATGAATGCGATCGATACAAGGGAGTGGTCGATCTCTGGAGGTGGTCAGTTAGAGAGGTTTTACTGTATATATATATATAATAAGCATTAAACACATACATGTATTATCTATTTTACTATTCCCTGCACACTCAAGAAAATGCCTTGTTCTCATATACCATGATTTCAGTGGGAACCTTACATTTGTCTAATCTGATGAAACCATAACAATTAACATAAATAATTAGTTTTTTCTTAATATGAAAGGAAAAATACTGACCTAGAGGTGATCCTAGATATCCAGCTTAGATATTGGTGCACTTTTTAAATATGTATTGCTTCAAATAAGGAATATTAAATCAATGCAACAAGACAAGGCTCTGCTGTGTGTTGTGGAAGCCTATTGTAACATATTCCGATTTAATGCATTGGTGGGGTAATGCAAATGTTTTATTATTGATCGGGTATACATGACCAGATGCATGTATGTGTATATATGTAGGTGCTGGTGGTGCTTGATTGAGAGGTAAATATACATAGTGGTGCTGGCAGGACTGTGTGTAAGGGGCACTCAGAGCCTACCCCCTCCCCCCTCTGCTAGTCAGGATCACCACACTCAGGCTCAATGCAGGTGGTGGCCAGCGGAGCCAGACAGCTTGGTGATGGTGGGAAGATCACTGGTAACCACTGGGACTAGCAATGCTGGATCCCTATTGGTAGAGCTAAGAATGCTTGTTTCTCATTGGGAGAATGGGGTGGGGTGATACTCTACACTGAATCCATGTACCATATAAATAATAAACCCTTGGGCTTGACTCTCTCTCTTCTTTCACACTTTATACTCTTCCTTTCTCTTTGCCTGTATTGATTTCACTATAGCCTGCCTACACAACCACAGATTCGAGCAGTAGACTTTACACTATGATGCCCACGATTTAAAAGATTTTCACAGTTAGCTATTTTTGATCAAATTACGCCAACAGAAGCAGAATACATGATAATATGACAACTAATACATCAAACTTTAAAGTATGGCAGAAACACAAAACCAGCAGACGATGTAACCATACACCTATAGACATCGGGCCCTAAGTGCCATAGGAATCTCTCTCTCTATATATATATCTACAGTAAAACCTCTCTGAATCGACCGACCAGGGGACCGACTTTAAGTGGTCGATTTAGGGAGCTGGTCCGTTTAGAGAGTTAGAATATCCTTACAATGCTATTGCTGGGACCCAAATAAAGCGATCGATATAGGGGAGTGGTCGATCTGTAGAGGGTCGGTATAGAGAGGTTTGACTGTATATAGATTACGACACGCTGAAAGGGTGGGTGGGTGGGTTTGTGGGTGACTGGAAGATTGCACTAAGCCCTAATGTGTGGGCAATGAACGAGATCGCTTTGTAACAATTACCACCGGGAGAAAAGGTTATTGTGTGTACCATTATGGGTGCAGAAATCAATGCTCATTTCATAGTAACCTATGTAAGCGTGTCCTTTTAAATATAGATACAATTAAAGGGGAGGAAGTCTTAAAGCTGCATGGTCCGATGAAAATATCAAATTTTCAAAACCAAAACAATTATCTAAATTCGATTCTACATATCTAATTTAGATACTGGTGCACTTATTAAACATTTGTAGCCACATAGAAGGGTCTACTGAGGCAATTGAATAGAACCTGTTACTACAGAAGCCTATGGGGTCAGAGTTTTGACAAGCTTGCCAAAATTAATTTTGCATGGTTTCACTTCAAATATTTCAAAAGTAGGCCACTTAAAATAAAAGTTACTTCAAGCTAAAGTAAGGTACATAATAATGATCAACCAAATGTATTTATCTCAGAAAATTTCAGAAACTCAAAACCATCGGACTATGCAACTTTAACCACAACCAAAACAACCAAATGACAACAATGTATTGAATTTCAATATGGGATTGGATTAGAAGGGGTATCGATACTTGTTGGTTGTGTGAGGGCGCCATTGCAAATGACTGAACTAAGAATGACATACATCATGCACGTCAAGGTATTTTAGTACAGGCATGCTACACACTGTAAATAGATAATGTACTAAAAATAAGTGCAAGTGCTAAACAGTTGTTCACTCATAATCATTTTAGCTTGGAGACTTTCAGACATGAGACATCCATATGAACAAAGCAATGTTTGATTTAAAGCATATTGGGTTGGAGACTTCCAGACACGAGACATCCATACAAACACATTAATGTGTGATTTAAAGCATATTGAGTTGGAGACTTCCACACATGAGACATCCATATGAACAAAGCAATGTTTGATTTAAAGCATATTGGGTTGGAGACTTCCAGACACGAGACATCCATACGAACACATTAATGTTTGATTTAAAGCATATTGAGTTGGAGACTTCCACACATGAGACATCCATATGAACAAAGCAATGTTTGATTTAAAGCATATTGGGTTGGAGACTTCCAGACACGAGACATCCATAGGAACACATTAATGTTTGATTTAAAGCATATTGGGTTGGAGACTTCCACACATGAGACATCCATATGAACAAAGCAATGTTTGATTTAAAGCATATTGGGTTGGAGACTTCCAGACACGAGACATCCATATGAACACATTAATGTTTGATTTAAAGCATATTGGGTTGGAGACTTCCACACATGAGACATCCATATGAACACATTAATGTTTGATTTAAAGCATATTGGCTTGGAGACTTCCAGACATGAGACATCCATATGAACAAAGCAATGTTTGATTTAAAGCATATTGGGTTGGAGACTTCCAGACAGGAGGCATCCATATGAACAAATTAATGTTTGGTTTCAAGCATATTGGGTTGGAGACTTCCACACATGAGACATCCATATGAACACATTAATGTTTGATTTAAAGCATATTGGCTTGGAGACTTCCAGACATGAGACATCCATATGAACAAAGCAATGTTTGATTTAAAGCATATTGGGTTGGAGACTTCCAGACAGGAGGCATCCATATGAACAAATTAATGTTTGGTTTCAAGCATATTGGGTTGGAGACTTCCACACATGAGACATCCATATGAACACATTAATGTTTGATTTAAAGCATATTGGCTTGGAGACTTCCAGACATGAGACATCCATATGAACACATTAAGCAGCCAGATGTGGAAGTGAGAGACCTGACTAATTACATAGATTATTTCATAGATTGATTGATGGTTTAACTTTAACGCCATGTCGCAGCAATGGATATATTCCAGGTGAACAGGTAGTGGTAGTTATGATAATAGTTTGGAAATATATTCATGGAGCACCTCATCATTTCCTTATTAACCTTATTTACACAAATAATGCATCGCTTCTTATCCAATATATATATAAATATACATATATATATATACAGTAAAACCTCTCTAACCGACCACCTGCACAGACTGACCACTCCCCTATATGAATCGCTTAATTTGGGTCCTAACAATACTATTGTAAGGATATTCTAACTCCCAAAACCGACCACCTCCATAAATGGACCAATTAAAGTTGGCCCCACGGTCTGTCGATTTAGAGAAGTGTTACTGTATGTGAATATAAAATATAATATGTATAAAGTGTGTACCGTAAAACCTCTTTAAATTGACATACCATGGGACCGAAATATATATATATATATATATATATATATATATATATATATTTATATATATATATACAGTAGACCTCTCTAAATCGACCGACCGCGGGACCGACTTTAAGTGGTCCCTTTAGGGAGTTGGTCGGTTTCGGGAGTTAGAATATGGTTACAATTGTATTGATGGGACCCAAATAAAGCGATCGATATAGGGGAGTGGTCGATCTGTGGAGGTGGCCGGTTACTACTAACCGTTCTCAAAGGCTCGCGCCCTCGTTGGGTTTTGTTGTTCTTTGCTATTTTTTGCCACACCACCCCTTCGTGTGTCTGGCGGGGGTGAGACTGGCCACGATGGTTGGTGCGTGCTCGACTCGCGTTTTAATGTTATTATTGACTGCTCATCAGCCCCCGGATCTGTGGGGATCACGGGCGCCACACCCACCCAGCCTGGAGCGGTTATAGTTCCCACCGTCCACACCAGGGGGCAGTGCCGATTGTCGCCACCGCCGCTCAACTGCTGGGTCTCCCCACCTCTCTCGTTCTCTCTTTTTCTCTCTCTCTTTCTGTCTCTCTCTCTATAGAATGATATCTGTATTAGTTATATTGTTATGATGTACTTTACTTAGGTTTGACTAATTTGATAGCAAAAAATAGCTAATTTTTTAGATATTTTAAAGCGTGGGCATCATACTATTCATAATCATAGGCTTCCATAACAAACAGTGCAGTGACATGTTTTGTGTCATTGATTTAACATTCCTTATTTGAATATAATAGACATATATATCCATCTTTCTCGCTGTATAAATAAATACAATACACAGCAAAACCTCCCTAACCAACCACCTCCACAGATCGATCACTCCCCTATATCGATCGATTCATTTGGGTCCCAACAATACCATTTCAACCGTACTCTAACTCCCTAAACCGACCACCTCCCTAAATGGACCACTTAAAGTCGGTCCGAAGGTCGGTAGATTTAGAGAGGTTTTACTGTATTTGAAATCGTGGGCATCACAGACTTCCACCAACACATAGGCAGTGACATGTTTTGTTGCATTGATTTAATATTCATTATTTGAATATATATATCCTATTTCTCTTTGCATATATAAATACAATATATAAGTACTTACATAATATATATATATATATATTATATAAGCATATATTCCTGTATATATATATTATGTAAGTATATATATACAGTCAAACCTCTCTAAATCGACCGACCGGTGATGTATATATCATATATATATATATGACTGAAGCCATGGAAACTGAGAGAGAGCTCTGGGAGAAGTCGGGAACTGAAGTACCCCTAGTTTATTCAAATTTCAATACGTCTCTGCTGAATTAGTGTCCGCTGGTCCCCTGAGGAATGACTGAAGCTGTGACCCGGCGAATTTACACGCCGAAATCACGTTGAAATGGAACCCCCAAGCTGTGTCCTTTATAATTATAGTAGGCATGATACATAAAGCTGACATTGACTAGATAAACACACGGTTCCTGATGACAAAACTTATTTCTTGTGGGTTTCAGTGAAAATGATCGAGTAAATATTTCAAATTAGCTAAAGCTGCATAGTCTGACGAAAACATAAAATTTTCGGAACCAAATCCCATGTCTAGATTTTATTCTACATATCTAACTTAGATACCAAGCACGTGTCAGGCGTACAAGGGAACACCAAGACAATTTTATAGAACTATTCAGTGTTTTGAGGTACATCCCACAATTAATGTCTGCCTGTTTGCACTTCAGATATCTCCAAACTTAGCCATTTAAGATTAAAGTTACGTTAAAGAGAAGTAAGATATACTACACAGGTCAACTTAATATATTCATTTGAAAAGATTAGAGAAATTCAAAAACCATCGGACTATGCAACTACTAACACTTCCTGTATATATGTCTGTCTACCAGTGTGGAACGTTTCAGTGGCCTTCAAGCCTCCATCCATCCCATCGACGTGTCCTAGAATGAGGTGAGGCCTGACCAGGGATAGGTAGACCCCAACTTTGGCATCTAGGAAGTGATGCATTGAACGCAGCACATAACTCCACAGTGGACAACTCATGGTTATATACACCACTTACCACAACAGTGTGTGTGTACAACACATAGGCCCCCTGGTGAAATATATATACAATAAAGCATCTCTAAATCGACCGACCATGGGACCGACTTCAAAATGTAATAGTCAATATAGGGGGGTGGTCAGTTTAGGGATTTTTTTTTTTTGTTATCATTACAATGGTATTGTATGGGCGATCATTAGGGACCCAAATAAAACAATCAATATAGGGGAGTGACAACCTCCACAGATCACCCACTGCCCTATATCGATCCTCTTATTTGGGCCCCCAAACGATCGCACATACAATAAATACCATTGTAGCAATAAAAAAAACTCCCTAAACCAACCACCTCCCTAAATTGACCATTTAAAGTCGGTCCCATGATCGGTCGATTTAGAGAGGTTTTACTGTATACAGATACACCACAGTTATGTGTCACACTGATCCCATAAGCATCCACTTACAGACCTGCAGTCGGGGCCAGTCCACCGTGGGTGTGTGGGGGGGGGGGGGTGTGGAGGTGTGGAGGTGTGGAGGTGTGGAAATGGGGGTGCGGGTGGGGGGGGGGGGAAGACAGGGCTCACCATGGTGATTTGTTTTCCGGGCAGCCATCAAAGACCCCCCCCCCCTCCCTCCCCCACTTGTTGGTGCAGGCACAATGCGCACCGAATGTTCATTGGACCTGTAAACAGGTTTTCTCGTGGCCCGATCCCTCCTTTCCCCCACTGTAACCAACACCGTCTTCCAATTGCCCGCCACTTCTCCAAAGAAACCAAATCATCGACCTTCCTTTCTTTGTATGTTTTCATAAGCTCTCCCCGCACCTCCCCCCCCCCCCCACACACACATACACAAATACACATGCACGCCTGACCGGTTCCTCAACTGCCACCCACGGCGCCAGTCATGCATGCCACACCGTGAAATCAGCTGAAGAACGTAAACATTATAGGTGCAAAATGTTTGGAAAGAAAGATGGGGGCCACTTTCATGGACTACTTGGTGCTTTTAGCTCGCTAGCCTTTGGGGCTTTGGACAATGGCCGGTGTGGGGCCCTCCCCTTTGTGTGCCATGTGGTGGGGGTGGGGGTGGGGGTGGGGGTTACGCAGCATGAAAAGCGCACACGACCGTGGAGAGAGGGGTCACACACCGTGACCCCTTCTCTCCTTTAAAAATAATCTCAATGGGCAACACTACAATTCGATTGGCTGGCTCAGGGTCATATAATGAACGAGATGTCGCTCCATACAATGCTATCCTAGTAAGGCAGCATTATAAAGCCATCATGAGTGTGTGCTGTTATAAGTCAGTGCACACCCCAAAGTGAAAAAAAAAAAACCTCCCATAACACAAGCCCAAATTTCAAATGTCGCCGTTAAAGTAATGTTGCTACTTGATGAACATACTTGTTTATGAACATCGTATTTGAACCAGAATGGGCCTTAATTTCATTCTAGTCTCAAATAGTAGGTGGAGGGGGGACGGGTCCCCCCTCGGCTCTTTGGAGCATAAGATCCCTGCTCACGATGAGCCAATATGTGACCGTTCCAGACTAGGCAGCCTTCCCCAGTTTTCTGGTAGAAAGTGTGCATGTTCAGCAAGCACCATGTTGCACCCCCTATCCGCAATGTAGCGCCAACCGGCGTCATGGGAAGCACACAGACCAGCCGCGTGAGGATACCTACATAACTACATATATACATACACACATACATACACATATACTTACACACATAGATGCACATATATATACGCACATACACATATACATGCACACATATACGTGCATGTCGTGGAGGTGATGAACATGGGAAATATTGTGCCTAGAGCAGGACTCGAACCCACATCTCTTTGCATTCCGAGCCAGTGTGCTAACCATTACACCACATAGGCTCCCTGATGTTGCCACACTACCCACGCCTACCTGACTATGGGTTCCTTGCCCCAGAGGTCAGTGCAGACCACTAGAGTCGTGCCCCTGGAATTGTACGTCTTGTAATGCTTACACATACATACATACAGGCAATGTCACTAACACACTTATATACACAGGGTAGGTTCAACAACTATATAGCGCATAGCTTGTACAGGATCATGGTCATGGTAACCAGTGTCATGGTGGTGATAGAAATGGGAAATATTGCGCCTAGAGCGGGACTCAAACCCACATCTCTTTTCATTCCGAGCCAGTGTGCTAACCATTACACCACCTAGGCTCCCTCATGTCGCCACACCACCCACACCTACCTGTCTGTGTGGTTCCTTGCCCAAAAGCTCATTGCAGACCACATACATAATACATACACACATACACATACATACACCTATGCTTACACACATACATGTATACATACATACATATTACTAGTTACTACATACACATACATACACATATACATGCACACATACATACATATTTACATACACTGATATACATAGATGGATGCATACATGAATACATGTATACATACCTCCACACCTACATACATACATACGCATACATAGATGCATTCATATATATATATATATATATATATATATACCCTCCGCCAATACGGCGGTTAAGCCAACTGCCCCTTAACAGGTAGCGCCCAATACGAGCTGACCCCAAGACCGATCAAGGGTTCTGGGTGAGAGGTGAGCGTGCGAATATGAATGTACGTAGGTAGTAGACGTCAGTGGGTGAGACTTGGTAAGGTGTGTGCGGGGGGGGGGGGGGGGGGGGGGGGGGGAGTTGGTGGGCGCGCCTTCTTTGTGTGAATGAATTAAGTGGGCATTTCCCCCCGAGCACCAATCATAGTGTCCAAACACCATGTGCCCAGCTTACCCTCCCACTCCGCCTCAACCCACGTCTGCCTCACAATATCCCTTATAAATTTAACCCATTATTAATAGCACCTTCGCAACGGGATATCGCTATACGGCATGCACCGCGTAATTATAATAATTACCACATTGCTTCTGAACCCTTGGTGGAATTGTGGAAGTGTACTGAACAAGGCTGGTCAGCTCGTGGTCGCCTGCCCTGTGCTTACCAATACATTAGCTTCACGTTGTAGGTTTATTTAGGGTATGGTTCAGCGGTCTTAATTTGCCATATGCGGGTGTGCAGTGGAGTGCGGTGTTTGTACAAAATATGGAGCTCACGTGAGGTTACTATGTTTTGAGATATTTATCAGCATTGGATGGGTGCAGCGGTGGTTTGAGGGAGGATGAATGTATCACAGTGGTCTTTTGGAATTACAGTAAAACTTAGGTTTAGGGAGTTTTTTTTATCGAGTGTTTTTTTAGTATTCTGTGGGTGATCGTTTGGGACCCAAATAAAGCGATCGATTTAGGGGAGTGGTTGATCTGTGGAGGTGGTCGGTTAGAGAGGTTTTATTGTATAAGGGAATGGTGGGTGTGACAGACAATCTGGTGGGTGTATGTATGACAGATTGAGGATGTTAGTGTGGTAGTAGTAGTGGGGTTGTGGTGGTGAGATGCATGTACCTGACAGTGTGTGAGTATGTGCCTAAGGGTGCCGGTGTGTGTGGGGGGAGGGGGCGGTATGGCGCGGTGGAAAGATGAGGGTAGGATTAGGAGTGGTAGCGTACGTAGTGAGGGAGGAGAGCAGCATCAGTATGTGCGGGTTGGTGTGTTGCATCTTGGAATTGGCATGGTTGCGAGCATGGTATGGCAGGGCATGACAGGGCAGGGCATGGAAGAGAAGAGCAGGGTAGGGTAGGGCAGAGCAGGGAAGGGCAGGGCAAAGCAAGGCAGGACAGAGCAGAGCAGAGCAGGGCATGGCAGTGTAGTGCAGAGCAGAGCAGGGCAGTGCAGAGCAGCGCAGAACAGGCAGAGCAGCGCAGGGTAGGGCAGAGAAGGGCAGGGTAGGGCAAGGCAGGCCAGGGCACAGCAGGGCAGGGCAGGACAGAGCAGGGCAGGACAAGGCAGAGCAAGGTAGAGCAGGGCAGTGCAGCTCAGGGAAGTGCAGAGCAGTGCAGAACAGGGCATATCAGTGCAGGGTAGGGCAGAGAAGGGCAGGGCAGTGCAGGGTAGGGAAGAGAAGGGCATGGCAGTGCAAAACAGAGCAGGGCAGGGCAGTGCAGATCAGGGCAGAACAGAGCAGAGCAGAGCAGAGCAGAGCAGAGCAGAGCAGAGCAGAGCAGGGCAGAGCAGAGCTGGGCAGTGCAGAGCAGAGCAGGGCAGACTAGCACATGAAGGATCGGGGCGGGGCAGGGCAGGGCAAAGCAGGGGAGGACAGAACAGAGCATTGGTGAAATATTTGTCTTACGAAATAATGTCTGCTGGTTTCTAAGAACGGACTGCAGCTGCGACCTGGCGTGTTCACCCATAGCCCTATCCTTCAATATAGGCCCCAGTGTTTAACGCCACTTTGAACCTGATCACTTATCTTTGGACGGTTCTTGGTGGGTCTGTGATGCACTAGGGTAGTTACGTCAGGCATGTGTCAGTTTTCTGGTAAGTTGAGTTTGATCCTCCACAGCATTTGTGGCATCGTTGATGTAATCTTTCTGGCTAGTACTATAGTAGTGGTAATAGTGATAAGTGTAATGGTGGCATATGTGTTGCCATATCGATGACTGGATACTTGCAGTTGAGGCTGTTGGGACTTTGGAAAGGGTGTGTGATATGGTGATAACCAAGCATAGGAATCCTGTTATAGAGGACAAAAACACATGATTTAAATATCCTGTAACCAATTCTTTGACTATGGAATCAAAGGATATATTTGGAGGGGAACAGAAGGACGGATGCCTGGTCGCTACAGTTTACATAATTGTGACAAGAAAAAACTCCTGCAGTTGTGACCCAGAATCCCATCTCCCGGTGGCCGCGTGATGCGGGCTGGCTGGTATTTGGAATGAGGTCAAGACAAATGAGAGGTCACGATATAACCAGCCTACTTTATGCACTGCTGCCCTGGTGTATGATTTCTTCAAAGAAGATGGAGCAAAGAATGCTCTCATAGATTCACTTATTATTCAGTTAATCCATGCTTAAATCATTAGTGAATGCACAAATATCGAGATTAGATACAGATGAACAAACCAGTCTTTTTTTTTTTTTTTTGGGGGAAATTCATGATTTCATGAATGTTACTCTAACCAGGGATGGAGGGGGAGGGGAATGGCGAGGAGGGAGGGAGGGGAAGGGGACCCAAAGGGGGTTGTTTTCTGTTCAGGTTCAAAGGGAAGGCATAACCGCCTTCAACCGGGGGGCAAGGGGACTCCCCTTTTTTGGGGGGGGTTTATCCTTTGGGGGTTTTTAAACCCCCCCCGGGGGTTTTTGATTGTTTTTTTTTTTTTTTTTTTTTTAAAAAAAAATTGTTTTGTTTTCTTATTTTTTTTTTTTTTGGTTGTTTTTTTTTTTTTTAAAAAAAAAAAAAGTATTAAAAAAAATTTTTTTTTTTTGTTTTTTTTTTTTTTTTTTTAAAAAAAAAACCCCCCCCCCCCCCCCCCCCCCCCCCCCTTATTTCCGTTTGGGGGAATTTGGGGGGGGTTTGGGTTTTTTTTTGGGGGTGGAACTGTTTTTGGTTTTTTTTGGTTTTTATGTTTAAAAATTATTTGTGTTCTTGTGGGTTGTTTTAAAAAAATAAAAAAAGGGAAAACTTTTCCCCAAAAAAAAATTTTTTTAAAGGGGCCCTTTTTTCCCTTCCCCCCATATAAAGTGCCCTAAGGGGGTTTCAAATCTTTCCCTTAAAAAAAAATTTTAAAAAAAACAACAACAAACAAACAAAACCACTTCACAGTCAATACTAAATGTCACACTCCATCTCATCCCGAGCATCCCCCACACCCCACACCCACACCCACTCCCCACACCCAAAACCCCACAAACACTCCCCACACCCACTCCCACACCCAACACCCCTACACCAACCACCACTTCACAGTCGATCCTGACTTTCACACTCCATCTCATCACCAGCACCCCCCCCCCCCCCACACCCAACACCACTCACCCCACACCCATTCCATCACCCAACACCCCTACCTCAACCACACTTCACAGTAAATACTAACTTTCACACTCCATCTCAATCCCAGCACCCCCCCCCCCCCGCCCCCTTATCCCGCACTACCTATATCCCAGAGGCCGTGTACACCCACAAACAACCTGGTATTGACGGGCGGGATGGAGATAGCCAATGCGATAGCAGCGGACGGAGGCGGGAATCAGTGTGTGTGGGGGGGGGGGGGGGGGGGGGGGGCAGGTGGGAGTTGGAGGGACCCACCACGGTGCGGGCGTGATAACGGGTAGACTTCTTAGTTACGTGGTAGGCTGTACGCACTGCACAGGAGGTTTCCCCCGGCTGCCTGCCGTCACGTGTACGTCCATGCATGTCGCCTAATCCCACACAGGTGAGCGATAAATGGGGAGATTAAGCAACCCGGCTAGTTGCCACCACTCTGACATGCAGGTGAAGGTGGTGATGGGGGGGGGGGGCGGGAGCGGGAGCGGGGGGGGGGGGGGGGCGGGAGGTTACTCGCCAATGTACAGTCGAGCTCGAATGTGCCTGTTTATCAATAAACGATTTCTATCACCAACCCGGCTAATAACGGTAATGTGAGAGCTAATGGCCTAGGCACTAACTAGACAGCAGTCTCCGTGGAAAGGGTCTGAAGTTATAAGGTATACATAGCTTTTGTTAATCACAGATCCAATCATAAGAATTAATGCTTTGGGAAGCAGCTGTTGTCTGTGCAACATGCTTTGCCGACAAGGCCTCATAGACCCCTTTCAATGTTTGTAAACATCGTGTATGCGCGCGCAGCTTGGCTGCAGAATGAATGCACACTGCCACTGAGTTTGCTGGTATGCGCAGTGCAACACATTTATTTTATTCAAAATTAATAGAAATACAGAACCCTAACCATATAAATTTAATATAATCTCTTCGTTGAATATGTTTTCTATATGTGTTCCAAGCGGTTTGTGTCTAGGTGGTGTGGTTTTAGAGATAGTTCACCTTTTCTGTATGAAGATTGCTCATAGCCACTGAGTTTGCAGTGTGACAGTGTGTCATCCTGCAGCCAAACAGTTTGCGCACTGAGCTAAATACCCATGCTGATGTCATATGAAATAGGACTATAGAGGATTTCTACAGGCAATCTGCCCTCTGGTGGCAAAGGTAAGAAGTATTGTTGTTGGTAGGCGCTCACTAGTACAGCTATGAATCAAAATAATAACTTCTAGTGGATTTCTATCTGAGATCTACCCTCTATTGGCAGTCGTAAGAACTAATGTTGTGGGTATGAAATCACTCCGTGGATAAGGTCTATTGAGAAGTACTTCACTATATATACTGTATAAGAATTATACGAGTATAATAACCCACCACTCTTCCTCTTGTTCATTATGTAGGTAAACTATTATATATATACATGTACATATATATATACATACATAATATATTTATTTGCTGTGTTTTGGGTCCGAGCAACATCTATGGTCATATCAGGACAGGTACGAGCTAGTAACTGTGTACCCTCATGACAACTTTACCAGATGGGATGGCCGAATGAGTTGCGCGTCCCTCTCCCGGTTTGGTAGATTTTGGGGTTCGAACCCTGGTCGAGTCAAACCGATGACTGAACATTTGATACTTGTTGCTTCATACTATCATACCCAGCTGCTCAGCATTATTAGGATAGGGCAAGGACTGGTTGGATCAGTATTAGGATAATATGACTGAGTGGGATATCAGGTCATGGTGCTGGCAGCCTGGTCTCCCAGAGGGGCAGCACTATAAAGTCACTATGAGTGCGCACTGTCACAGGTCGATACCTTTCCAGATATGATGTTAGATGTTGCTGGGATGTAAAATTCCAACACCCAACCAACCTTAATATAGGTGCATTCTGTGAATGTGTGCTTTCGCTTGCTTACATTTGTACTGACTATGCTGATACCTAAGCTTTGAATTTCACGTGTACAACCAGAAACATGCTTAGGCCCTCACACATGTGCAGCTGAAATCAATTATAAAAACAACTCCCAAAACACACGCCCAGACGTTCAAATTCACTGCCTTAGTGGGCGCTGTGTCCTAATCAGCAAAGCACAGGGCCTGCGTGCGGGAGATCGGGAGTTTGGTTCCCGGTGTAACGATTTCAACTTCCCCCCTTCTCAAGTTCCCCCCCGGGAATCTGAAAACGTTTTCAACTTCCCTCCGGGGAAATTAAAAACGTTTTCAGATTCCTGGGGGGGAACTAAAAAACAGTTTTCAGATTCCCCCTCCTATTTTCAAATTCCCCCCTCCGGGAATTTAAAATTGCTTAAAATACTTTAAAAAACGTTTTAAATTTCAGACCTATAATATTTTTTTCTTAACCATCTTGGAGACTTTTTGTGTCATTTGTGGTTAAATATATTTTATTGTACTTGTAATAATTTCCATTATGTTATTCTCTGTATATTATAATATTTGTCATGAAAAATAATAAAAAATAACAAAAAAATTACAAAAATAAAGAAAATTCCCCCAAAAATGGGGGGGGGGGGGGGGGGGAGGGAAAGTTAAAATGAGGGAGGGAATTTGAAAACGTTTTCAAATTCCCCTGGGAGGAATTTGAAAACGTTTTCAAGTTCCTGGGGGGGAACTTGAATATGGGGGGAATTTGAAATCTTTACACCGGTCGAGTCAAACCAATGACTTTGATACTTGTCGCTTCCTAACTCGCCATTAATAGGATAGGGTATGGCCTGCTTAGGTCAGTGTCAGGATAATGTGACTGAGTGGGATATCAGGTCGTGGTGCCGGTGGCCTGATTTCCCAGTGGGGCAGCACTAGAAAGTCGCCATGAGTCTGCCTGATATGACCTAGGACGGAAAACAACAACCAACAACAACACTACCTCAGTGGCATCCAGCCACAGCACGAAGGTCCGGGGGCGGGGCGTGTGTGGGGGGGGGGGTGAGATACATTTAATGAATGGAAAGTCCGCTATGTCAAATCCGAGGCATTAAGGCGTTTAGAGTTAATCCTGTTTAGAGATGGCGAAGTTAATATTGAGCTTATTACAGGGGACAAAAGAAGTTCAGTCTTAACCGCGGCCTCCCGGCGTGCAGTAAAACAAGAACCGATGCTTGTTCGACCGACCGCCCTAAGTGGATAGCACGATTATGTGTCTTGTGCGCAATGGTGTTAGCGGCCTTATGGGAATGTGGGGGGCGCGGGGAGGGGTGGGGGAGGTGGAGGAGGGGGGAGGAGGGGGAGGGGGAAGGTGGAGGAGGGGAGGAAGGGGAGGAGAGGGAGGAGGGGGAGGAGGGGGAAGATGGGGAGGAGAGGGAGGAGGGGGGAGGAAGGTGAGGAAGAGGAGGAGGGGGTAGAGGGGGGCTTTGATGCATTCTGCGCCAATTTGGTATTAACGTGTAATTCCCACTCGGCTGAAGGCAATTGAAAGATCACCAGAAATGATATTACAGGAGGCTTGGAATTTTTGTGCACTCTGGGCATGCATTATGCATGACTTGCGGTTCGGATCACGCAGATCCCTTAAGGTAATAACGCAGTGGTGCGGGTTAACTGAACCAGAAATGGGCCATTAAAATTCCATCAGTGCTTGTTCTTTTTGGAGAGCCGGAGAGGAGGTGTGTGGGGAGGGGACTTCAACAACTGAGATCCTGCAAGCGCAATCAATATATTTCAACGGTGTAAATATATATATATATATATATATATATATATATATAGTATATATATATATATATAGTATATATATATATATATATATATATAATGTGCAATGTGTGATGCCTGATGTGCGGTGAGTTATGTGTGATGTGAAAAGTTTGATGTGTTGATGTTGTAATGTGTGATGTCTACTATGTAATGGGTGACGATGTGTCGTGTAATGTGTAATGTATGATGTGTTAATGTGTGGTGTGCAATGTGCGATGTGTTGATGTGTAATTTGTGACTTTGATGTGTAACGTGCGATGTGCAATGTGTGATGTGTGATGTTTTGAGATGTGATTGTAAATGTGATGTGTGATGTGTTGGTGTGTAATATTTGATGTATTGATGTGTAATTTGTAACTTTGCTGTGCAATGTGTGATGTGATGTTTTGAGATGTGATTGTAAATGTGATGTGTGATGTGTTGGTGTGTAATATTTGATGTATTGATGTGTAATTTGTAACTTTGCTGTGCAATGTGTGATGTGATGTTTTGAGATGTGATTGTAAATGTAATGTGTGATGTGTTGGTGTGTAATATTTGATGTATTGATGTGTAATTTGTAACTTTGCTGTGCAATGTGTGATGTGAAGTGTGTTGTGTTGAGATGTGTGATTGTAATGTGTGATATGTGATTGTAATGTGTGACGTGTCAGTGTGTAATGTGTGATGTGGAATATATGATGCGTTAATGTATCATGTGTGATGTGCAATGTGTAATGAGTTGCTCATGTGTTGTGTGATGTGTGATGTTCGATATGTTTTGTGCAAACTACAATGTGTGACGTGTTGATGTGTAATGTATTATTGCAACGTGTTGGTGTGGGATGTGTGATATGTGATGTGGAATAGGTGTTCAACTGAACTCATGCAAGCAAAATCAATACATGTCAGCGGTATATATATATACCGTTATAACTTATATATATATATATATACATATAACGGTATATATAATTATCAATACCAACAGTAGTCAGTGAATACAGCTTCTTTAACAGTTTAATAGGTTCTATGTATATTCTGCAGGTGTAAATTAACCACAATGCCGATAACTGCCACTCTCGGATGGTTCCTATCAGACAAAACAGCCGTGAATCCAGCCTGTCCGTTACAACCGGGAACATTAAAGCAGGATAGTCCGTTGCAACCGGGAACAATAAAGCAGGATAGTCCGCTGTTTTTGAGTTTCTGACATTTTTCTGAGATAAATATATTAAATTGATTGCTATTACATTACTTTAGCTTGAAGTAACTTTTATTTTAAATGACTAACATTTTAGCTCTTTGAAGTGCAAACATATTGTAAAATATTCCGATTTACGGCATAGGGGGAATGCAAATGTTCTATTATACTGATCAGTGTATGTGACGAGGCACATGTATGTGTATATATGTAAGGGCCGGTGGTGCCTGAGTGAGATGTAAATAGACATAGTGGTGCTGGCAGGTCTGGGTGTGAGGGCACTCAGGGCCTACCCCATCCCCCTCTGCTGGGATAGTGATCACCACACTCAGGGTCAAGGTTGGTGGTGGCCATGGGGCCATACAGCTTGGTGGTGGTGGGCAGACCACTGTAGCCATGGGCACCAGGAATGCTGGATCCCTATTGGTAGGGCCAAGAATGCTTGTTTCCCATTGGGTGAAAGGTGTGGGGTGAGACTCTCCAATGAACCCATGTAACCATATCAATAATAAACCAAAGGGCTTGAGTCTCTCTCCTTCTTTACACTTTATACCTCTCCTTTCTCATTTTTTGTTTTTCCTGGTATTGAGGTTCAAAATAACCCTGCCCTTACACCACCACAGATTCGAGCCTTCAGGCACCATTTAACAATGTAACAATTAGTTTGTCGCAAGCATGCCGAACATTCTGACAGCACAAACAAGTTGCCGCACGTAACTCACCCCTACTAAACATTGAATCGGAATTCTCGTCTTCCACATGAACAACAAATGCATTCTACAATAAGCGCATCAGGAATCAAAGTTAGATATGTAAGAAATCAGATCTAGGATCAATTGATTTGGAGTTTTTTTGAAAAGTTTGATTGCAGCTTTAATGAATCACCGGGTTCTTTATTTTTTTATTTAATAAACTTATTAATACATTATGTTGAGTTATGGAGACCAACAGTGCTGTAGACGTGTTTGATCTACATACCCGGCAATTGTCAACCGGAAGTGGATCCTTTTCAGGTGTTAAGCGGCCACTTATGGAGTCCATTCACACATTCACACACACCCGCACACCCACACACACCCACACACACTCACACACATCCACACACACCCACACACAAACCACACACAACACCACACACCCACACACACCCACGCACAACCCACAACACACTCACAAAAACACACCCCGCCACTAACACACACCTAACACGCACACATCAAGAAACGCCTCCAGTCACAGTGATCCGCGCCGCACCCCGCCATACACCCCCAGTGGATCGCACCCTGACGAATGGTTGCGATCTCGTGCATTCAATCACATAACCTTACCGCCTCCACCGTCTTCCCCGCACTACACTCACTCGCCCCTTTTCCACTCAGACTGCTTCTTTAAATAAATTGTTAGTACTAGTAGGTCTTTGGTGACCAGCCAGAAGGTACGGCTCTCTCCAAACCTGCATAATTATACCAGGACATTCAAGGCGCACCAGAGTATGCAACTTGAAACGGTATATATATATATATATATAGTATATGTACTATATAATTTATTATGTGGATATAAATAAAGGCATCCCCTTAAATATTTCACACTAACCATCTTCTTCCATGTTATTTGCTGCGGAGAGGGGCATTCTCTACTCCCCCCCGCCTCCTACACCGTGAGCCAACTGTCACTCTGCTCACTTTCAAACTTTTTTTCGGTATATATTCTCCTACCAGAGAATATACTCAACCCAAACCAAGTCTTAGTGTTTCTTTCTCATTTGTGAACGAATTATTTATATACATATATATTATAACAATGTGATTTCGTATTCGAATAAATCAATTGCCCTATTGGCACTAAATTGTATAGAACATAGGAAAGTGAGTGAGTGAGTGAGTGAGTAACTTGGGGGTTTTATGCTATGTAGATAGGAAAGTAGCTCGACTAAATGATTCTAGCTGTGTTCTGGGAGGGCGCCCCCCACCCCCCCCCTCCCCCCCCCCCCCCCCACCCCCCCCACCCCCCCCCCCCCCCCCCCCCCCCCCCCCCCCCCCCCCCGTCCAATAAAGACACATGGGGTCGCTGCATTGTTGCGCTTCTATCTGCATCTTGTTAACCGTTGGCTGACCCTTGACCCTCATCAGCTCCTCACCACGCACCACGGCTACCTACCCCACCCCCCTCGCACACACCTCCCCTCCTACCGCCCGCTGGAACTGACAGGTATGGGAACGCCGTGACCACTAGGTGTCAGCACCGGGCGCTGTTCCTCTCGCTTGTTATGGGCACACCCCCCGAATGACACATTCACAGCATCGCGCCGTGGCTGTGTGGGCACCTCCTGCCCCTCTCCCCCATCCCCCGCCATCCTCACACACACACACTCACACACTCACAGATCCACACACCTCCGCACTCACATATCCATCCATATCCTCACACCCACACCCCTTACACATCCAGTCCACCTAACCACCCTATACCACACACCCTCACCCCACACCCCACACCCCATACCCCACATCCTACATCTACCCCATACATAGCCTCACCGCACCCTTCAACCCCCACACCAATCCACCCACCATACACCCCTCCACGCACACCTATCCCTCAAACCCATGCCTCCCACAAACTCACCCTGACTCACACCCCACACCACACACCCCACCCCACAGCTACCCCACTCACAGCCTTCCACCCATCCTCCAACAACCCCACACACACCTATCCACACCCACACTCACACACACTCACAAACTCACCCTGACTTACACCCCACACCACACACCAGATGCCACAGCGGTCACAGCCCTGCGCACATCCTCCAACCACCCCACACACACCTATCCACACCCACACTCCCACACACTCACAAACTCACCCTGACTCACACCCCACATCACACCCCCACAGATACCTCGCTCACAGCCCTCCACCCATCCGCCAACCACCCCACACACACACCTATCCACACCCACACTCCCACACACTCACAAACTCACCCTGACTCACACCCCACACCACACACCATATGCCACAGCGGTCACAGCCATCCGCACATCCTCCAACCACCCCACACACACCTATCCACACCCACACTCCCACACACTCACACACTCACCCTGACTCACATCCCACACCACACACCATATCCCAAAGCTACCGCGCTCAGAGCCTTCCACCCATCCTCCGTCCACCCCCACCCACATCCATACCCACACACCCACCCACCCATCTCCCACAAACTCACCCTGACTCACACACCCACACCCCACACCCCACAGCTACCCCGCTCACAGCCCAGTTCCCATCCTCCGGCCCCCCTCCCACACCCATCCACACCCACACACCAACACTCCCCCCCCCACACTCACCACCCCCCCCCCCCCCACCCACACACACACATACACCATGACTCGGGAGCAAGTGACAACTTGCTCTTCATTTAGCCGGCAATATTTGAGCAATTATATTACAATTGAAATAGGCCATTAGTAGTCGGGGCGCGCCGAGTGGTGATTGGAAAGCGCCTCCCAGAAGCCCCCGCGGCGATCAGTGGCTCTCGGCCCGCTGAAGGGGGTTTCGCCGAGAAAGGCGCGAGACTTGACGAGGAGTGGCGAGAGTGTGTAAACGTCAGATGCATGCACGGCACCATGGAAACAGTAACCCCCTCCCACCCTCCTCCCCCTCATCCCCATACACCCTCACCCTCATCCGACACACACATCCACCTCTGAACACCCCCCCCCCCCCATCCGCCCTCCCCCACCCTCGCCCTCGTCCACGTTTTCTTCCTCCTCCTGACTGCCCGGTCTGTTTCCATTGCCATGGGAAACTGTCACACAAAGGAATGAATCAACATACGTCGGGTTTTGCTTATATAAAACAGATCAAATTTGTATAATCTGATGGGAATTTTTTTTTAATTTTCTATGTTAACCCCCGCCCCCCTCTCCCAAATACACTTAGATTTGACCCCCCCACCCCCATATACAACTTAGATACTGCTGCACGTATTAATCAAGTATTCCTGATTAGATGGGATACTGAGTCAATTTAAAGTTGCATAGTCCGATGGTTTTGAATTTCTGTATTTTTTTCTGAGATAAATATATTAGATCGATCACTAGTATCTACTTTACATTGGTTCAAAGTTACTTATATTTCAAATGGTAAACTTCTTAGATATTTTGAGTGCAAACATGGAAAATTAGTTTTGGCAAGCTTGCCAAAACTCTGACACCATGGACTTCTGCACTAACAGGTTCTGTTAAATTTACTCAGTATTGCCTTCCACGCAGAAATAAATGCTTAATAAGTGGATCAGTATCTAAGTTAGATATGTAAAATCAAATCTAGATAATTGGTTTGGTTTTGAAAATTTGATATTTCATCGGACTATGCAGCTTTAATGGAACCTGTCCGTAGCCTCCTGATATTGTTAATACTTATGTTGTCCACCATTTCGACGCAGACACGAAACTTACATTTGTATGGTTTAACTACAAATATCGCCACATTCGAAGGTTGTTAGTCTTAGTTTAGTTTAGCCATATATTTTGTAGATAACTAACTATATTAAGTTGATCATTATGATCGACTTTAGCTTGGAAAAAGTTGGTGTTTTAAAAAAAAAGTTTACTTTACGGCGATTTGAAGTGAAAACCTGTGAAAGACGTTTTGACGGACATATCTTCAACAGTAGAAGGTTCTATTAAATTGACTTAGTATTCTCGTTTATACAGCAATAAATGTTTAATAAATGCACCCGCAGTTAATTTGGACATGTAAGATCAAATGTCGGTAAATGTTGTGTACTTAAGTTGGGTTGGATAGATAGGAATAAATGTCGGTAAGTGCTTTGTATCTAAGCTGAATATGTAGGATCAAATGTCGGTAAGTGCTTTATATCTATTTGGATATCTAGGATCAAATGTCGGTAAATGTTTTGTATCTAAGTTAGATATGTCGGTAAGTGTTTGGGTTTAGAAAATGTTAGGCTTTCAATGGACTATGGACCTGGTAGTTACTGAATGACATATAAACATTATTTAATAAGCTAGCGCCATTTTTTCAACAATTTGTTTGCGGGGGTGGGGGGGTTAGTTAAACCCAACAGGCACACACAGCAACCGTCAATACACATGCCATGCCCCGCACACTCACACACTCACACACTCACACACTCGCACACTCACACACTCACACATTCACACACTAATGCACTCACACACGCACGCACTCACACAGGCACACACACCAACCGTCAATACACATGCCATGCCCCGCACACTCACAATCACACACACACTCACACATTCACACACTAATGCACTCACACACACGCACGCACTCACACAACCACACATTCACACACTCATACATTCACACTCACGCATTCATGCAGTCACTCACTCATGCACTCATGCACTCATGCACTCATGCACAATCACACATTTATACACTCATGCACGCCCACACATTCACACACTCACACACTCACTCACATACTCACACTTACACACACACTTACGCGCATAAGCATTCACACCCACTCACACACTAACACACTCACACCCACACACTCACACACTCATACAGACTCACACATTTATGCACACATTCACACTCACATACACACGTACACTCACACACACTCACACATTCACACACGTACACACTCACACCTTCACACACTCACACACTCACTTACTCACACACTCACATGTACACACTCAAACACAGTCACACACTCACACACTCACACATTCACACACTCACACACACACTCACACACTCACACACACTCACATGTACACACTCACACACAGTCACACACTCACACACTCACACTCACACACTCACATGTACACACTCACACACAGTCACACACTCACACACTCACACACACACACTCACATGTACACACTCACACACAGTCACACACCCACACACTCACACACTCACACACACACTCACACACTCACACACACTCACATGTACACACTCACACACAGTCACACACCCACACACTCACACACACACTCACACACACTCACATGTACACACTCACACACAGTCACACACCCACACACTCACACACTCACTCACACACTCACACACTCACACACACACTCACTCTCACATACTCACACACTCACACTCACATACTCACACACCCTCGCACACATCAGTTGATGGTACACTGCCTCACAATCAGGTCTGGCCTGTGCGTTATCTGCGTCCCTTAACGAAGGCCTCTAATCGCGTCGACTAATACGAGAGGCCTTCTTCCAGGATCTAGATAAGCAGGCCCCGGTACCCGGACAGTAAGGACGAGTGACGCAGTGAAACTCCCGCCAGGCATTATCCGCTACATGTAAAATAGCGCCATGGTGAGGAGCCTGATTGCTTCTTATTTAATTTATTACATACAGTAGCACCTGTCTTCAACAGACAGCTCTGCGTCCATACCAATATTGTCCTGAAACAGCAGGTGTCCTATCATAGGAGGGACGATCAACTGTCTGTGCAATGAACAACATATATCAGCAGATAGCAGCGGTTTGATGATCACATACATGCATACAACAATAAATACACATACATAGACACATACATACATGTATATATACATACATGTATACATACACACATGCATGCATACACACACATACATACATACACACATACATACACACATACATACATACATACATACATACATACATACATACATACACACACATACATATATTCTTGCCGCACATATACATAGAGCAACATCTAAGGTCAGATCAGAATGGGTACAAACTTGTTATCGAGTGCCCTTATGGTGATTTTATAGTGATATCCCAGTGGGAGACCAAAATGATACAATATCCCACCGAGTCACATTATTTATACTGATATTGAGCCTGCCCCTGCCCTTTGTAGTGCCAGGGTAGGCAGCGACAAGTATCAATTTTGTACGTCATTGTTTGGGATTAGAACCCCCAACTTCCCAGATGCATGTATGTGAATTATCCAATTATTTATTTTTAAAAGCACATGAATGTCTTCACGTCAGGTTATGCTACGTGTTCTCGAATCATGCATTCAGTAAAAGAATACAAAAGGGAGAACAGATCTCCATTGAAATTACAAAGTCCTGCATAAAAAATTAAGTAGCATTTGAGCCCCACTGCCACGATCTTTGCTTAAAATGTAGACTTCATAAATGAGATATTTCACAGGAAAGAATGTCAAATAAAGTTTGTGTCTGGACACAATCATTAGGATTGTGGTGACGGGTTCTATTGCATTCACTTACAATGTCCTTCTATGCAACAATACATGTTTAATATGTGCAGCAGTTCCCAAGTTGGATATGCAAGATTAAATGTATTCAAGCTCTTTGGCTTAGCAAATTTGATGATTTCACCGGATTAGGCAAATGTAAATGCAAGGAATAATTCCCCTTCAGCTTCAACTCTCACTTCCGTTGTCTTATTCCTCAAGAGCGCGCTCCCACTTAAATCGATGGTGGCTACTCTTTTAGTAGTTAATTTAATATAATTTCGAAACGTGTAGCAAATGATCCAGAATCGCCATAGACAATAATGTCTTGGTGATCCGTATGTGTGTATGGGAATAGACCATGTTAGATGCATTACGATATCAGCCGGTCAGCAGACAATATGTCAACCGCATGGATACAGATATATCTACTCCAGACTCTCACGCCCACCTTTCACCTCACACACCCACACACACCCACACACACACTCACACACCCACACTCATACACAGAACGCCCCATTACCAACCCACTCACACATAACCCTAGATACAAGATTCATCCCGTACTGCTGCAGTAGGGGTGCAAACCAACCCTATGTAAAAGCTGTCGAAAAAACGGGTCAATGAAATGAGAGCCTAATTTCACAATGAAAGAAGCAACAATTATTCTTTACATCTGTCTTATTATTAGCCCGCTACCTTTGAGTTGAAAAATATAATATAATATCTAGTTTAATAAGATTTAAAAGTGAAATCGACGGCGTTCTACGGCCGCCATCTTGTCTTTTTGCATTCTCTCCCATTTCATCAACTCTGTGCCTATATAAGTATCCATTTGATACTGGAGGCAGACATTCTACTCCCTGTTCCATACTAAAGCTATTTTCGCCCATATTTACACTACGTTGTCATTCACCCGTGTACTACAAGTACCAGGTGAATCTTTTATCTAACATAACCCTAGCTCACGCCAACACAGAACATCCTCATTCACCTACTCCATTCACCCATCCACCCACTCACTTTACCTACCCACCACCCACACCCACACCCACACCCACACCAACACAGAACACTTAATCACACCCACAAAACGCCACGACACACAACACCTGACTCACGCATCGGTACAACAAATTGACTCATTCACCAGGGCCCGTATTCATGAGCTCGGGGTATGCTTATCCGGAGGGTAGGCTTATCCGTTGGGTAGCTATCCCACGGTTTAATGGCGGCGGTTAAGTAGGTCAATCGGTATTCACCAATGTTCTAGCCGGTGCGGATAGCTACCCGTTCGCTTTGTTTACATTCGTCGATTCGAAAATATTAATATCGCCGCCTTTGCGCCAGCAGCGTGAATTTGGCTTCGGATTTAGGGTTAAATTGATCAAATTTCACTTATTGCGTATGTAATTCTGTTAAATATGACAGCATTTAATAGATTTGGGCGTAAGAAATTCCCGCCGATTCGGTGGCGACGGCGGCGGCCATTTTTACTTGACATCGACAGTATGGATATCGACGTCGCTGCGGCGGCAGCGATTTGTTTACTTTAGACTCGTCGATTCGAAAATATTAATATCGCGGCAGTTACGGCATCAGCGTTAATCTCGCTTCGGATTTAGGGTTAATTTGAATAAATTTCACTTATTGCGTATTTAAATCTATCAAATATGATCGCATTGAATAGATTCAGACCCACACAGGCTCACTAACCCCTCGGGATAGTCCCTTACCCCTGAGTCGAAACTGGGGTAGGGTACCCCCAGGTTAGAGCCCCAGGGTAGCACTACCCCACGCTCATGAATACGGATTTTCCACCATTAGCCGGGGGAGGATACCACTACCCTCGGTTAGAGCCCTACCCCGAGCTCATGAATACGGCCCCAGCACAACACGCTAGCTCACACATATACACCCCCCCACACACACACTAAGAGTAAGAGTAATTAATCAATCACTTTGACACATACACAACTTTAGCACATACACATAAAGCTACGGTAGCCACCCACCCACACAGAATGGCACATGACTCACACAAACATAGAACACCACTAATCACACCTCCATACACCCCTAGCTGACACCTACCCACCCACCCACATAGAATACTACCTCGCCCACCAGCTGACTCACTCACTAGCACAGAACACCATCTGACTCACTCACCCACACAGAATGCCAGCTGACTCACTCACCAACACAGAATGCCAGCTGACTCACTCACCAACACAGAATGCCAGCTGACTCACTCACCAACACGGAACACCAGCTGACTCACTCACCAACACAGAATGCCAGCTGACTCACTCACCCACACAGAATGCCAGTGACTCACTCACCAACACAGAATGCCAGCGATTCATCACAAACGAATGCAGCTGACATCACCAACACAGAATGCCAGCTGACTCACTCACCAACACAGAATGCCAGCTGATACACTCACCAACACAGAACACCAGCTGACTCACTCACCAACACAGAATGCCAGCTGATACACTCACCAACACAGAACACCAGCTGACTCACTCACCAACACAGAATGCCAGCTGATACACTCACCAACACAGAACACCAGCTGACTCACTCACCAACACAGAATGCCAGCTGATACACTCACCAACACAGAACACCAGCTGGCTCACTCACCAACACAGAATGCCAGCTTATACACTCACCAACACAGAACACCAGCTGACTCACTCACCAACACAGAACACCAGCTGACTCACTCACCAACACAGAACACCAGCTGACTCACTCACCAACACAGAATGCCAGCTGATACACTCACCAACACAGAACACCAGCTGACTCACTCACCAACACAGAATGCCAGCTGACTCACTCACCAACACGGAACGTCACCTGACTCACTCACCAACACAGAACGTCATCGGACCCACCAACCAAACACAGAACGCCAGCTGACTCACCCACCCATACACAATGCCAGCTGACTCACTCACCAACACAGAATGCCATCTGACTCACTGACGAACACAGAATGCCAGCTGACTCACTCACCAACACAGAACACCATCTGACTCACCCACCCACACACAATGCCATCTGACACACTCACCAACACAGGACACCATCTGATACACTCACCAACACAGAACACAATCTGACTCACCCACCCACACACAATGCCATCTGACCCACCAACCAACACTCAATGCCAGCTGACTCACTCCCAACACAGAATGCCATCTGATCACTCACCAACACAGAACACCATCTGACTCACTCACCAACACAGCACACCATTTGACTCACTCACCCGCACAGAACGCAATCTGACTCACTCATCAACACAGAATGCCATCTGACTCACTCACACACAAAGCACCATCTGACTCACCCACCCTCACAAAACGCCATCTGACTCACCAACACAGGACACCACGTGACCACCCTCTAACACAGAACGCTACCTCGCACACATACAATCACATACACACACCAACACCTGCCCCCAGCGCCCCTCTGGGACTTCCCGATATTATATCAGGATGCGGCGAGCGGTGCGACGTGACTGTCCTGCAGACGTGTACTAGACTGTGTGTACACTGTAGATACCACGTGACCGATCCCCGATTGATAACCCCAGACACTTATAGACAGATAACCCTCTACCAGATCCACACACGATGTCATACTCATAGGATTACCGCAATCTTATATATATATATATATATATATATATATATACAGTAAAACCTCTATAAATCGACCGGCCATGAGACCGACTTTAAATGATCCATTTAGGGAGGTGGTCAGTTTAGGGTGTTTTTTTTTATCATTACAATTGTATTGTATGGGTAATCGTTTGGGACCCAAATAAAGCGATCGATATAGGGGAGTGGTCGATCTGTGGAGGTGGTCGGTTAGAGAGGTTTTACTGTATATATAAACTCCTATCTCCAATATATTACAAGCCTAGAACCTTTCCTTCGTTTCCATCCCACTATGATTTCCCCAAATAGAAATTATAGTATAACATTAAATGTTTTTAAATATTTAAAGATTGTGGGCAATTCCTCCCAAGAAGTAGATTTTGGTATACTCTTCATATTCCTCAATAGCTCGATGAAATGTCCATCGGTGAAATGTCCATAGGTGAAATGTCCAGTCAGTGATATGTCCGTTCAGTGAAATGTCCGTTCGGTGAAATGTCCATTAAGTAAATTGTCCGCTTGGGAAAATGTCCGTCCGATGAAATGTCTGTTCAGTGAAATGTCTGTTTGGGGAAATGTCCGTTCGGTGAAATGTCCGTCATTGAAATGTCAGTTCGGTGAAATGTCAGTTCGGTGAAATGACCATTCAATAAAACGTCCGTTC
This sequence comes from Branchipolynoe longqiensis, assembly GCA_030323885.1. Taxonomy (NCBI): domain Eukaryota; kingdom Metazoa; phylum Annelida; class Polychaeta; order Phyllodocida; family Polynoidae; genus Branchipolynoe; species Branchipolynoe longqiensis. Next base: position 80,738,017 of record CM059186.1, on the reverse strand, counting down.
GGTAAAATGTCCGTTCCGTGAAATGTCTGTTCAGGGAAATGTCCGTCGGTGAAATGTCAGTTCAGTGAAATGTCTGTGTTGTCAAATATCCATCAGTGAAATGTCCGTTCAGTGAAATGTTTGTTCGGTGAAATGTCCGTTGGTGAAATGTCTGCCGGGCTAGTGTCCGTCGGCCAAATGTCCGGGAGCTTAACCTATCTAGACTGGCGGACTTTGGGGGTCACTTGCAGTCTGGCCAGCGGCGTAATCTTCTATTAATAATACACAGACGCTGTTTGGCAGCACGCACGGTCCAGCACCACAAAGTCCGAGAGGATCCACCTACGGAATGTGAATTGGAAATATTGTTGGGTTCATAGATCAATAAGCGACCCAGACCTACACATAAGACATGCGTGATTTTGCTTATCGTTTCGGCATTTCCGGTATAATCTATATATATATATATACATGTGTTTATATGTATTTACATATCTATACATATATGTGTTCATATGCATATAAGTATTTTGGTATGATAAAGAGATAGCATAAACAAAACAATTTATTTCTATGGGTTTTTTTTCTTTGTATATTGACAAATTATGCCAAAATGAAGGCCAAAATACATGGGTGATTTGTGACATGCTGAATAGTCTGGTAAGCAGAATGCAACTACATCCAACAAATGCCATAATTTGGGATAAATACACTACCAAACCCTTGGTAAGACTTGTTTCTACTACTTAGGGTACAACTTATACTTTGTACCTTCATATGTATTACATTATTAACATGTTTAATTTGCCATATTGGTCATTACACTTTGTGTCCACTTGGAATAGGAATTTTCAAACTCCCTTTGCACTGGTAAGCACATTTTCAAAGTCCCTTTGCACTGGTTAAGTACATTTTCCTGGGAACTAGTTTTACACAACATTGTCAGGAGTGACTTCTATCAAACACATACACATGTATATACATTTTCTTTAAACACTGCTAATGTAATGATATTTTAAAAGATTTATAAGTGTTTAATTTGGGTGTGGTGTCCATTGAAACAACTGTACATAAGAAATTATCAATAATATCATGCTAGCTCTTAGGAAGTCTTAGTTCCATGACCCCCTGAAAAAATGTGAGTGGGTCAACTATCTGTTTTCCCTCAAGATATGTTGCGGAGTGACCATATATTTAACGTGTGTCATTTAGGGGTCATTTGGAGAAAGTTTATTTTTAGCCCATCATGTCACACTTATGAATCACCTTTTCTGAGAACAACCCATATATACATTAATATGTATACGTGTATATACCTTTATATACCTCTATATACTTATATAAACATATAAACATATACCTGACACGGAGTAAAGGAACCACTAATCAATGCACAACATGGTGCAATAATTTGAAAAACGTTATAGCTCGACATGTGCCGACCTTTTTGAACTGCGGGAGCTTTTGAAGTGTATGCATAACCTATGCGTAACCTATGCGTAACCTACCCCTAGCCTATGGCGGGTTATTCAAAGCATATGACGACGTATACTCGGCGTATTGGGACGTATTTTGACAGTTGGAGGCGACAGGACCAGCGTATGAGTAGCGTAGGCCGGCGTATACCGAGCGTGCTCCTCACGTATTCCGACGTACCTCTAACGTACACGTAGTGTATGAGGAATGTATGAGCCACACGCCGGCATAGGTTGAAAGTTTTGAACATGCACAAAACTTTTTGCGGTGGCTCGGCGTATGACGACGTATGAAGAGCGTATACGGCATATTCCCAACCTATGCATAACGTACATCGGTGTACGACGGCGTATCGGTCGAAAATCAAATACGTTGGTATACGCTGAGGCTATATGCTGTAGTGTGACAGCCCGTTTACAGGACGTTGTGAGTACGCCAGAGACACCTGGAGGGTGTCGGTTCAGCGTATGCCTAACCTATGCCGACCTACCCCTAACCTATGCGTAACCTATGCCGGCATATGCCTAGCATATGTCTAGCATATGAGCAACGTATGAGGCATATGCTGGCATATGCTGCAAATTTTGAACATGCAGAAAACTTTCTCGGCGGCTCAGTGTTTGACGACATATGAAGAGCATATATGGTGTATGCCCAGCGTATGCCCAACCTATGAATAACCTATGACGGCGTATGATGATGTATTGGTCGAAAACCTCATGTGCCGGCATACCCTAACGCCATAGGCCATAGTGTGACAGCCCCATTAGATGGCGCCATCGATGATAACGGGAACCCACTCCCTGTCCATAGTCAATGGTACCAGAGCACTAACACTAACATGCTTCACATGCGGGAGGTCGTGGGTTCAAACCCCAATCGAGTCAAACCAATGACTGATTTGTTCAAATTTATCACTACCTAGCCTGGCACTTGGCATTAATAGGATAGCACACGTACCCTTAGTGGACATGATGGTATATGGTCATCATGATGTTGGCAATCTCGCAATGATGGGGAGGGTATATATAACAGGTGGGTGTAATACTCATAGGGTTTATAGTTAACAGTGGGTAATAGGTTATGTGTAATAAGGAATGTGTAATACTAATAGGGTATATGTGGGAGGCTGCATGTAATATGGTATTTTAGGCAACATAGGGTAATGTAGCAGTCACACTACGATGACAAGGGGGTGACGACAGCCCAACGACTTGGAATTTGTGAAAACCCGCTGTCATATGCAAATTCGGGCCAAGTTGCACGACAATCGGACGACAATCGGACGACATCCGGACGACAGCCCAACGACAGACAGGACGACAGCGGGATGACAGTGTCTGTGTGTGTGTGTCTGTGTGTGTGTGACTCTGTGTCTATGTGTGTGTCTCTATGTGTATGTCTGTGTCTGTGTGGGTGTCTCGGTGTGTGTATGGGTGTGTGCCTGTGTCTGTGTGTGTGTCTCTATGTGTGTGTCTGTGTATCTGTGTCTGTGTGTGTGTCTCTGTGTGTGTCTCTGTGTGTGTCTCTGTGTTTCTTTGTGTGTGTGTCTCTGTGTGTGTATCTGTGTGTGTGTTTGTGTGTGTGACTATGTGTCTCTGTGTGTCTCTGTGTGTGTCTGTGTCTCTGTGTGTATCTATATGTGTATATGTGTGTATGTGTGTGTCTGTGTGTGTCTCTGTGTGTGTCTGTGTGTGTGTGACTCTGTGTATCTGTGTGTCTCTATGTGTGTATGTGTATGTGTGTCTGTGTGTGTGTCTGGGTGTTGCGTCTGTGTGAGGTGTGTCCTGTGTGTGTGTCCTCTGTGTGTGTATCTGTGTGTGTGACTCTGTGTTTCTATGTGTGTCTGGTGGTGGTGTATGTGTGGTGTCTGTTTGTGCTCTTGTGTGTCTGCAACAGAGACACAAAGACACAGAGACACACACACAGAGATACACACATAGACACAGATACACACATACAGAGACACACACAGAGACAAACACAGAGACACATAGACACAGAGACACGCAGACAGACACAGAGACACACACAGAGACACAGACTCAGAGACACACACAGAGACACAGAGACACACACAGAGACACACACAGAGACACAGAGATACACACACCGAGACACACAGATACAACACAGAGACACACACACAGCAACAAAGACACAAGACACAGATACACAACACAGACACACACACGACAAAGAGACACACATGAGACATATGACACACACAGACACAGATACACACACAGAGACACACACAGAGACAGAGAGACAACACAGAGACACACACAGAGACACACACACAGAGACACATACAGAGACACACACACACAGACACACACAGACACACACAGACACACACAGAGACAAAGATACACACAGAGACACACACACATACACAGATACACACACAGAGACACACACAGAGACACAGAGACACAACACAGAGACACACACAGAGACACACACAGAGACACACAAACAGACACACACACAGACACACACAGAGACAAAGAGACACACACACAGACACATTGACACACACAGACACAGATACACACACAGAGATACAGACGGAAACAGAGACACAACACAGAGACACATACAGAGACACACACAGAGACACACACACACAGACACATACAGAGACACACACACAGACACACACAGACACAGACAGAGACAAAGATACACACACACAGACACACACATATACACAGATACACACGCAGAGACACACACAGAGACACAGAGACACAGAGACACACACAGAGACACACACAGAGACACACACACAGACACAGAGACACATACAGAGACACACACAGAGACACACACAGACACAGATACACAGAGACAGAGACACAACACAGAGACACACACAGAGACACATTGACACAGATACACACACAGTGACACACACAGAGACAGAGACACAACACAGAGACACACACAGAGACACACACAGAGACACATACATAGACACACACACAGAGACACACACATACACACACAGAGACAAAGATACACACAGAGACACACACACATACACAGATACACACAGAGACACAGATATACACACAGACACAGATACACACACAGAGACACACACAGACACAGAGATACACACACAGAGACACACACACATAGAGACACAGAGACACACACACAGAGACACAGAGACACACACAGAGACTCACAGACACACACACAGACACACACATAGACACAGAGACACACATACAGCTGTTATGGAGCGAGAAGCGACGACAGCTTAACGTCAAAGACGACACCTTAACGGCAAAGACAACACCGTAACGACACCGTAACGACACCGTAGCAACAGCCGAATGACATCGGCTGTCGTCGGCTGTCGTCAAAGTTTTTCAACATGTCCAAAATGCCGACGACAAGTGGGCGACAGTCGAGAAACTGGAGATGTCATGGAGGTGTTGCGGCGACACCTCCGCGACACCTCCGCGACACCTCCGCAACACCTCCACGACACCTCCGCGACACCCGACGACACTCGACGACAGACCGGAAGTCGCTGTCGCTAGGCTGTCGTCGCCCCTTGTCGTCGTAGTGTGACTGCTACATAAATGGAAGGATACTGTAGTACTAGTAGTATACGTAATATGGTTTTGTAATAGGCTGTCTGTATATTAGGGTATATGTAATATGGTATGTGTATTACTATTAGGATATATGTAATACTGATAGGGTATATGTACTAAGGTGTGTGTAATACTAATAAGGACTATGTGTATGTGTATTAGAATATATGTATTAGAGTATGTGTATTACTATTAGAGTATGTGTATTAGTAATACACATACTCTAATAGTAATACACATACTCTAATACATAGTTCTATACCATGTGTATTAGTAGTCACCCTAGTCATAACCCTATCAGTAGTACATACTCTAATACTAGAGTATGTGTATTAGAGTATGTGTATTAGAGTATGTGTATGAGAGTATGTGTATTAGAGTATGTGTATTAGAATATGTGTATGAGAGTATGTGTATTAGAGTATGTGTATTAGAGTATGTGTAGTATTGGTGTATGTTAGGGTGTGTGTATGAGAGGGTGCATAATAGGGTATCTAATGTAATATGCTAGGTGGAATACTAATAGGTGTTTGTAATAGGGTGTCTCCAATAGAGTGCATCTATGGATGGATATAATAAAATCGTTTCATACAGTGTGTGTTGTAGGGCACATGGACAAATGATAGCAGGCAAGATCTTCGCCAGGATCCTCCTCAACAGACTATCTATTCACATAACACCTGATGTAGTTCCGGAGACACAGTGTGGCTTCAGATCGAAGCTCTACATACGGGAATGATGGCGAATGTTAGTGTTGGAGGGGAAGTCTCGGAATCGTTTGGGGTTACCAAAGGGGTCAAGCAAGGTTGTGTACTGGCCCCCACACTCTTCTCCATCTTCCTATCAGCAATACTCAACGAGGCTTTCCGAGGCATGGGGGATGGCGCCTATATACAGTCCAGACAGAGCGCTGACCTATTCAACGTAGCACACTTCAGAGCGAAGGCCAAGACTACTTGGATACTGGTGAGAGAGCTTCTATTCGCAGATGACAGTGCACTGGTTGCCCAATCTGCTGAAGAGATTCAGAAAATAGTGGACGCTTTCTCCGATGCATCAAAGACGATCGGCCTGAAGATTAACATCAAGAAGACGGAGGTGCTGTACCAACTCAACTCTACAAGAACCTGAGAGGAGGATATCATGGTTGACGGAAACAAGCTGAACTCTGTTCCAGAATTCACCTACCTCAGAAGCACTATATCAAGTGATGGATGCATTGATGCTGAAATACAGAGGCGGATGGCCAAGGCTAGCGCATCTTTCGGCTGACTATGCCAGAGACTCTGGAACAACCACCATGTGTCCAGTCGGGTCAAAGGCAAGATCTACTGTGCAATCATTCTATCCACCCTACTATATAGAGCCGAGGCCTGGACAGTGTACAGACGACAGGTGAAAAAGCTGCATGCCTTCATAATGCGACAGCTGCGTTCGATCATGAGGCTAACCTGGAAGGACAAAGTGACAAATAAGGAAATAATCGAACAGACAGGGCTACCCTCTATGGAAGTTCTTCTGATCAAAAAGAATCTCCGGTGGACTGGACACCTCATGAGGATGTCATCAGACAGGCTACCAAAGCAGATCCTCTACTCTCAACTGTCTTCTAGTTACAAAAAGAGATGGCACCCTCATCTCCAGTTCAAGGATACCATCAAGAGAAACCTGAAGCTGAGAGACATTAAGACCAACTCATGGACATCAGAGACATCTTGTCTTGTGGCAGTGCGCACTCATGGTGACAGTCAAGTAATGAAAGCAGTCTTTGTCGCATCGCGACCAACAGCATGATGATGATGATGATGGACAGATGATTGTAATATGTTAGGCATAACATCGTAGATGCAATACTAATAGGGAACTTGTAATACTAATAGGGAACTTGTAATACTAATAGGGGGCGTGTCATAAGGGATGTGTAATAAAGTATGTGTTGGTTGGTTGGTTGTTGGAGTTTTACGTCATGGCAACATCTAAGGTCATATCAGGACGGGAAAGTACTTGTAATACTTATAGAGTATTGGATGTACTGACCAGTTGAAAGACTGGCATAGACTGGTTGAGACATATACAATTAAAGTTGCATACTCCAATGGTTTTAAGTTTTAGCCATGTTTTGAAAATAAATATATAAGTTTGATCATTATTATATATTCACTTTTGGAATAGAGTACTTTTCATTAAAGATGACAGAAACTCAAAAGCATTAGATTATGCAACTTTAGCTTTCATTCTCTATTGTTGTAAAATGATGATTTTCTCCATACCGCCATCCTCATTTCTATCTCTGTGACCAAAATATCACAGCTGCTCATTGTAAACCTGTCAAATTAGGGTTTTAGGTTTCGTAACTTATTCTAAAATACTTATGTTAGTTTGATGTTCTCGCCATGATAAAGTTTACTTTAAACAAAGGTAATGTAGATTATAAGATCAACTTGCTATATTTCTCTATAATAAAAAAGGCCAAATATTCCAAGCCACCAGACAATGAAACTATAGTCGGAGGAAGTTCCAAATGCATACAATTGGTTTCGCTCATTCTACTGCTCTTTGCTCCAACTACCTGGGTAGTTATCAGACAGAATGGCTGAATATGTTGAGCATCCTTTTCCCGTTTTGGTAGCTTGTGGGATGCGAAACAATGTGTTCGAACAGTGGTTGAGTCAAACCAATGACTTACAAATTTATATTTGTCGCTTCCTAGCCAGGCACCTCAGCATTATTAGGATAGGGCAAAGACTGGTTGGCTCAGAATCACTGTCAGGTTATTGTGACTGAGTGGGATATCAGGTCATGGTGCTGGCGGCCTGGTCTCCTAGTAGGGCAACACTATAAAGTCGCCATGAGTGCGCACTGCCACAAGACAAGCCTGTACCTTTCCCGATAGGACCTTAGATGTTGCCAGGACGTAAAACTCCAACAACCAACCAACCAACCAGGCTAGTTGGGAACAAGTATAATTTTGAAAGTCATTGACTTGACTCAGCTGGGGGTGGGGGGTGGGGGGCGGGGGGTTCAAACTTAGGATTCTATTCCCACGATCTGTCACACAGGAAGCTGATGCCGAACTGTGCTGTCTTCACGCTCGCCCTGCCTTAATGACCAACTCACGTGTGCCTTCACGTCCGCACCACGTGATCAACGCACCTGCATCCGGGGACCTGTCTGCTCGGAGCCTGGTGATGTCGCGGCAATGTTTGCCCCACGTGTGACACGAGGGGCAAACAAGGCAATCGCAGTGACGGCCGGCTTGTTGTGACAACATTGATCGTGCTGGTGGTAGGGTAGAGGGGTGTATACACACACAACTCCAGCCCAGAGGAGCATGGGGCCAAAACGATGCTTTGTTTCGGAGAAAGCCAATTTGGGAAAATCCCACCATAAGCCATCTATCTGAGTGAGTCATGTTGTTCAATATACTTGTTCTCATAGAAGTCATATTGACAATATTTATGTCAGTTTAAATTCTTAAATTTTAAAAGAAGAAAAGAATAACACATTGGTTGTTATTTAATTACTTTGAATTGTGAAATAATTATTGGCAGTGAGATGAATTAACCACAGAGGCATATTTCTAAAAAAAAAAATTAAAATGTTTTAAATTGTTGTTTGTACATTTAGTTGATTAAGCAGGGGAATTATCAATAGTAGACAATGGGTCTTCCTGATAGCACTACTCCTTACCGTATCCTGTGATCATTAGTTTGACTCAGCCAGTGTTCGAACACGGGGATTCGAATCCCATGACCTACCAAAATTGGAGGCGGACGTTTAACTTGGCCATTCCTCTGGTTATATAATATAATATTATATCATATATAGAATATATAGAATATATTAACATGCCGACCATATGATATATATATATATATATATATATATATATATATATAAACAAATGACCATAATTAGACAATTTATTTGTTTGATGGGGCTTCATATTCTAGGAACATCTAAGTTCTTATCAAAATGGGTACCGACTTCTGACAGTGTGCGCTGATGGTGAGTTGATAATGATAGTCCTTCCCCAAATGGAAACAGGACCACTGGGATGATGATCTGATATCCCACTCAGTCACATTATCCTGATACTGAGCAAACTGACCCTTCCCATATCCTACTAATGCCGAGCACTAGGCTAGGTTGCAACATATATAATTTTCGTAAGTCAATTCATTGACTTGGCTGGAGTTCGAACCACGACTCCCACATGAGAAGCGAGCCACTCTCTCTCTCCGTCACCCACTCCGTCTCCCACTCCCTCTCCCACTCCCATCCCCACTCCCATCCCCACTCCCATCTCCACTCCCTCTCCCACTCCCTCTCCCACTCCATCTCCCTCTCCCACTCCCTCTTCTTATCGATTCGACCATCCTGTCGGACAGCGAACACATATGGCGTTAGACTGGTAATAACCGTCCTGATAATCAACTGGTAATAACCGTCCTGATATGACCTTATATGTTGCCAGGACGTAAAACCCTCAACAACCACAATCACTGGTAATTATGTCTAGAGTTCCTGTGATAACTGACACTTGAGGGGAGGGAGGAAATATATCTCATGTATACTTCCTACCAACATGCCAACATGTACCGGTGGCGCCACCATCGGCCCACATTCTACCCAGCTGCTGTAGACCTGTGTCACTGTCAGTCGTACCAAAGGAATTATATATACACACATATACACAAGAAAACCTCTCTATACCGACCCCACCACAGATCGACCATTCCTCTATGTCGATCGCTTTATTTGGGTCCCAACAATACCATTGTAAGGATATTCTACCTCTCGAAGCTGACCACCTCCCTAAATGGACCACTTAAAGTCGGTCCCATGGCCGGTCGATTTAGAGAGGTTTTACAGTATATGCTTGCACCACCGGAAGTTGACTATGTAGAAACCTTATATATGTATATATATATGTTTGCTGACTGATGGAGATCTGTGTGAAGTTGTCATTTTGTGTATTCGCAATAACTGCTAAAATAAAGACGCTGAATGGACAGATAAAAATGTCCACTTTCAATAATTTGGGAGGACAGCGATCACCTGATGCATTAATACTCATTGTACTGGCAAACATCGAGAAAACTATCTGAGAATGTGTTTAAGCTGTACAAATAACCCCTTATTTTCCAACCGTCGGTAGTGGTTAAACTTCCGCATCGCTACCTCGCATATTACTAGCTCAGCTGGTTAAAAGTCGTCTGCTCCGGGGGCATGTTGAATCAATTTGAGAATAACAAAATTTTCCTCCCACTAAATCTAAATTTGTCCCCGGACTAAAATTACAATAATATATGGGTATTAAACTACCCATTACTGTTCCATTAATGACGATAACTTCGCTATATTGTATCAATTCCGGAAGAGAAAATGTGTTTAAACGGTGCGCATGCGCAATGTGATCGTGGTGAAAGGGTTAAGTGTAGAGGCGACGGTGGGTGTCCGGTCCCACCATGCGAAAGAAAGAAGGAACGAACTATTTCTGTGTGGACTGTCACTTTTTGTGTAACTGAATCCCCGAGTAAAAGTAGACTCCTTTACACATAACATGTGTGAACTTGACAGAGAGTGCTGGGAATCCTAAGTGCAAATTCAGGCATTCGCTTTATCGATTTACGATTTTGTTTTCTCCCAGGCTTATCCGGATATGTGTTGGGTTTGTTTTTACTTATCAGTGGCGTGTGCATAGAACATTGTGAGTATTACGCTTTAAGCGTTCAACTGGTATTTAATCTACTATTTACCTGTTTGAATACCTAGTAAATTAGCACTCTTTTAAGGGCGCATTTTCAACAAATATTTAGGACCATGTTCTGAAGACATCGCTGAGGGTATGTATGCTTAAGGTTGCAATGTTCGAAGGCTTTTGAGTTTCGGGCGTATATTTTAGGAAAATATAATAGGCTGATCTTCCTTTGCTTTGGGTTGACGTAACTGTAATTTAAAAGAGCTAATTGTGGAGATTTTCTATGTTAAAAGTTTTACCATAATTTTGTTGTGTACAGAGGGTGCACCAATATCTAAGTTTCAAACGTTAGGTAAAATGTAGGCATGTGATTTGGTTTAGACAATGCGATGTTGTTATCAAAGATTATGCAACTATTAGATGGTTTGGTGTTCAGTCTAGTATTTTTATGCATTTAAAGTTGCATAGTCCGATGGTTTTGTATTTCTGACATTCTCTTAGGTACATATATTGGTTTGATTGTTATAATCGACCTTACTTCAGATTGAAGCATATAGGCCATAGACCATATTCACCGCCGTGAATATGGCCTATGCTGCCGACACGGCGTAAAGAAACCACCAATCAATCAATCAATCAGATGGAAGTAACTTTCATTGTGAATGCTTAAAGCTGCATACTCTGATGAAAGCATCACATTCTCAACAAAGATAACAATTACCTAAATTTGAGCGGATATATTCCAGTTAGATACTTTCAAAACTTAGCAAACAGCTGTTGCTTCATATAAGGGAATACTAAACAGGTTTAATAGAACATGTAACTGATGAAGCCTATGGTGTCAGAATTTTGACACGCTTACCAACATTAATTTGGCAAGTTTTCACTTCCTAAATGTCTCCAAAATGAGCCATTTTAAATAAAAAATGAAAGTAGATTATAAGGACGAAAGTAAGGTATTTATCTGGTGTTCTCTGGCGGAGTGGTTAGAGTGTCTGACCTTTTTCTAGGTCGGATTCCTAATCTGAAGTTTGGTGGTTCGTTTCCCTGTGCCCCCACCTCTCCCAATTTGGATTTCCACCGCTGTGTAGAACTTACAGCGTCATCAAAGGCCAGTTGCTCTCGTACCATGTCTATGTGGTGTGGGAGGTTAAAAATCCCTTGGGTCGGTAAAAGTGTAGGCTCGGGCTTTCTATCGACAAACTGTCTAATGGTGAAAACAAGTCTGTTCAGACTTTTCCATGATAGCCAGTATAAATCTACAAGAAAAAGAAAATCTTAAAAAATGACAGAAACTGAAAACCATGGGACTATGCAATGATAACTTTGTAAATATTCTAAATGGAAACATGCCAACATGAATTTTGGCATGCACGTCAAAATTCTGACACTGGCATGAACATGTTCTATTAAACTACCTTAGTATGTGGCTTTTAGACAGCACTATATGGTTAATAAGTGCAGCAGTATCTAAGTCCGATATATTGGATTTGTTGTTTGTTTTTGTTGTTTTACATCCTAGCAACGTCTAAGGTCATATCAGGACAGGCAACAACTTGTGACAGTGCGCACTCATGGCGACTTTATAGTGCTGCCTCACTGGGAGACCAGGCCACCATCACGTGACCTAATAATAATATCCCACTCAGTCACATTATCCTGACATTGAGCCAACCAGTCCCTGCCCTCTCCTAATAATGCCGAGTGCCTGGTTAGGAAGCGACAAGTATCAATTTTCAAGTCATCGGTTGGACTCGACCAGGGTTCCAACCCGTGGGGTCGAATCCCACGATCTACCAAAACGGGAGACGGACGCTCATCTCATTCGGCCATCCCGTCTGGTGCTGATATGTAGGACTAGGATCAACATCTAGATGAGTATTTTGGCTTTAAAAAAAATAGTATACTTTCATCGGACCATGCAACTTCAACATGTGGCCAAAACATCCCTAGTCCAATCATTCACCAGGGAGCTGCTGAATTGATTTATTCACTTCTGATGTCCGCATTGCAAGATAAGCGCCATGAGCCAAATACAGTCCATAATAACCCAATTGACATCTGCCCCCTGAATGCAAAGCCCACTCCAAACTCGAAGCAGGTCCTCTCTAATCGGGAATATCATCGCAACCTGGCGGCCTGCTGTCAGCAAACCGGTAATTAAAGGCGCGTCCCTGCATACCTGTCTGACACCCCTCTGTATGGACGCTCCCCACACGACTGTCACCCTCTCGGCGAACACCTGGAGTGAGCCGGACAATTGTGAGAACCCGTGGCGCCCCCTATTCACCCGCCCATGTACTTCCACACCTATCTCCTCCATGGCTATCGTGTGCGTTCTATAGCCAAGTACCAACAGGGCCAATTGGGGTAAGGGGGCAAATTTCCGTTCCTCGGCGGGTGGGCGTGAGAGCTCTTTGTTGAGCCGTAATTAGGCCGCGACGGGAGGGGGCAGATCGCCACCAGTTGTGCACAGTTTGCCAACAGGAGACAATGTGCCGGGGGAGAGAAGTTGTTGGTGGACATGACTGGAGTGTGTGTATGTATAATATATGTGTAATATATAATATATATGTATGTAATATGTATGTAATAGTATATAAAAAGAAAAGGTTTGTTTTATATAACGATGCCTCTAGAGCACATTGATTTTCGTATCATCGGCTAATTAAATAACAGAAGACGGGACCTCATTTGTGGGCCAATAAATTTGTATTAAATAATAAAAATTCTTACATCCCGATGGAAATTATCAATACTGTGATGATAACCTGTATGTTAGTAGTTATGCATCAGGAGTCTTAATCCATACATGATATTTGAAACAGAGATCTCTCAGAGATACAGTCCGATCCACACTAATCACAATCAGGAACTTCAGCACTCAGCACGGAAGGGTGGGATGGTAAGAATTAATGGAGTCTCTCTCTCTTGGATGACGGATGAGCAAGTGACAGCTACAGTTGTCTGTATTCCATCTGGTCCAAAGGTGGTCAAGGTAACGAGATGCAACAGTGTAACATTACTCTATGGCAGGCCGATGTGATCCCGTTTCTTATTATAATTAAACATGTTACTTTGCAACATATCCATTTTGCATCAAATATATACCACCACATAGGCTATTCTTTCCGATGAGCAGCAAGGGGTCTTTTATATGCACTTTCCAACAGACAGGACAGCACATACCACAGCCTTTGATGAAACAGTTGTGGACCAGTGGCCGGCACAGAAAATAGCCCCCAAGCTGCAAATGTGTCCACTGACATAGTACATATGTAATATATATATATAATAAATAATATATATTATATATGTCATTTTATATATAACATGTATATATATATAATATATAATTAGTTGATTGGTTGGTTTCTCAAGTTTTGCATCCTGCCGACATTTAAGGTCATATCAGGACGGGTACTGACTTGTGACAGTGCGCACTCATGGCAATTCTATAGTGGTGCCCCATTCGAAAATCAGGCCACCAGCACCATGACCCGATATCCCACTCAGTCACATAATCCTGACACTAAACTAACCAGTCCTTGCCCTATTATATTAATGCTGAGTGCCAAGCTAGGAAGCAACAAATATCAATTTGATAAAACATTGGTTTGACTCGAACGAGAGTGCATTGGCATGAAGCCCATATCTACACATTTTGGCAATGAAGCGTGTATTAAATAACAAACAGTTTTAATTGCCAGTAGGGATAAATTTATGAATACAAAATTTCAAACTTTCTAATATGACTACAATAATAGCCGCATGCCGTGACTGCACGCCCAAATAGATAAAGTATCTCTAAACGTTTGGTGTGTTTTTTTGTGTGTGAAGGGGCTAAATTCTTTGATTGTTGACTGGACGGGATGGCCAAATGAGTTGAGCATCCGTCTCCTGTTTTGGGAGATCCGGGGATCCGAACCCATGGGATCGTGGTTTCAAACATTGGATGACTCAAACCAATGACTTAGAAATTGATACTTGCCACTTCCTAGCCAGGTGCTCAGCATTATTAGGACAGGGCGATGACTGGTTGGCTCAGTGTCAGGATAATGTCACTGAGTGGGATATCAGGTCATCGGGCTGGTGGCCTGGTCTCCCAGTGCAGCAGCACTATAAATTCGCCATGAGTGCGCACTGTCACAAGTCGGTACCCATCTTGATATGACCTTAGATGTTGGTAGGACATAACACTACAAACAAACAAACAAATCTTATCTTGTTTTTACTTCATAAAGGACCATGCATAGTCTGTCAGATACCCCCTGGTATTAAACTATCAAAAATGTCGGTGAACTGTTAGTAAAATAGCAGCTGTACGGATGTGCTGCCAACTCTATTTAAAGGTTTGTTATTACGGCATATTTATTTCATACAACAATGAGGCAATACCCTACATACCCTACATACCTCTCTAACCAACCAGCCCACAAATCGACCACTCCCCTATATCGATCGTTTTATTTGGGTCCAAAAGAGTTTAACCCCAAAAAGACCTTAAGCCGACCACCTCCCTAAATGGATCGGTTAAAGTTGGCCCCATGGTCGGTCGATTTAGATGGACTTTACTGTGTGTACATATTATGTACCCATATATATACCTCATTGACTATATATATATACACATTATATATATATATATATATATATATATATATATGTATATATATATATATTGTGTATGTATATATACATATATATATATATGTATATATATATATATATATATATATATATATACATACACACAGTCAATGTTCACATACATACAGCCAATGATGTGTAGCCTCCCTGCCCACGCGCCGCCAACCTATCCCCGCATATCAACCCACACAACAGTCGATCACCCACTCACCAACCACTCACTCACCCACTCACTCCTCCTCGCCGATATCAATTCCCCAACCCACTACCCTCCCCTCACATCACCCCCCCACACCACACACACACACACAGCGCGCGCGCGCACACGCATACATACACTCCATCACCCCTCCCCCTCACCCCGCCGCCCATTCACACAATATCCTACCAACACTTTTAACAAATCAACCCCACTCCACTCCATCACCCACACCTACCGCCACCCAAACCCACACCCCACACCCACACACGGCGCCCACCTCCATGGCATGCCACATGCCTGCCTGGCCTCACCTGAGTGCGGAGCCCCACCCCCCACCACCCCCACTCCCCCATCCACCAATTTGTGCCTATTATGCGCGGTGTATATTTGTGGGTGCGACCCGGCCCCTTGTTTGTCCGGGTAGAGACAATAGCGACCTATCAATTTGCGTGTTAAATACACCCGTTGCCTGTATGTACCCTTCTCGGACCGGGTGTCACCTGCCAGGGCCACCCCCACCTCCACCCACCCCCATCTCAACCCCAACCCCCACCTCAACCCCTCCCTCCTCCCTGCCTGCCTGCATATGCACTGCGCCCGTGGGCAGATGGGCCCCCACATGGTTATATTCATATGTATATATATTCATATACACATATATACACTATATATATATATTTATATATATATATATATATATATATGTCTGTGTGTGTGTGAGGGGGCCAATTTACCTATTTCATTTCTATGGATACCCCTGCCATTAGCAAACAAGCGGGCTCTCGGCAACACGCTACTGCGTTTGTTTTGTGAGAGATCAGGAGTTAATTATATCGTTTGTGTGGTAGTATATCTATGTTTGCACGTGTGCATGTTTTCAGAGTATTACATATATATGTATATATATATATATATATGTATATGTATATGTATATGTATATATATGAAGTACATACAGGCATGGTTAATATTGAAATATAGCACCATATATTAAAGAAGTATGTGTGTGGGTGTATATATAATAGTTAATGTGTGTTTTTTTTAAATGTAATTTAATGATAAAAAAGGTATTACATCCTACTCGGATACTGCATAATTTAAACAACTATCAAAAATATTCCTGATATAACCAAAGAAGACTGAAGATAATTTTGAGCTTACTGTCTTTAAAAAAGATAAATATGTGGTAGAATTAGGTCATACTAATTAGCATAACGCATTTTAATGCCTACATTTGAAATTGAAGCAAGATTGTAAAAAAATAATGTTCGGTTTTGGTTCAATTAGAAATCATGTAAGCAATTTAAAAAATAAAATATAACAAATGGTTGCCGTGCACATATGATATAATTTCCGGTACCAAGCTGGTATAATGTGGATAGCCAGGTGGCTACCAATAACTGATTAGCAACCATGTACTGTGTGCATTGTGAGTCAGACGTCCCGCCATAGCAATGATAGCGCCCCCTATGCTATAACTAGACACTATCAGATCAGCTTTACCCACATATCTGTCTGTCTGGTCATACAGGGCGACACTCATAGAGCTGTTGATGTAGTCAACCCATTACAGCTACTACTATACTAGTAGTATGCTATATGCCATTTCCTCATATGAAATAGCGTAGGCCACTCTTTCTTATCTCATTTTTTCCTTTAAACATAATCTTTTTTTTTTAAATACCACCCCTGTGAATTGTGTAGGTTAGTAAATCGGAAAGGTTAATGGCTGACACCATATTCCCCACTGTCCACACTAAGCACCACTGTCGTGTCTTTCTCTACTTCCGCCGGTTGCTGGTAGGGGGCGTAGCAGTGCCGTGGTGAGACCGCCAGTACGTCCAGCCAACACTGCCAGAAAAGCTTCGATCTCATTCGTTGTAACCAACTGCCAATATCATGACCGTGTCATCCCTGCCGGGGTGCCCGGTCTCCATAATCTGTATACGATCACCAAATACTTAGCCTGCTTTAATCCGCCGACCGGTGCGGGGCTTTGTTTTGCCCGCCCTCAATCGCCGCACTCCACAGTGATTGGCAGGCGTCGCTATGGTAATGCCCAAGCGCCAGCCTCATTGGCCAATCAGCGAGCGGCTTACAAAGCTCGGGGTTGCGTGCGGGGTGAGCCGAGTGAGCCATGATACGGGAGCTGTGGATACAAACTGACACGGACCCACAGCGCACGCCCCTCCCCTCTATTTAGTATTAATAGTGTTGCTCTTCTCTCGCGGCGAAGCCACAACAAGCATTTGTAAGCGAGAGGGTGGGCAGCGCCCAAAACCAGTTAGTCACTGAGCGGCGGCTGTGCTGATCAGTGGAACTTCCCTGGAGGCGTTTGTCGGAACGGTTCATGGGAGGCAACGGCTGCTCGTCCACACTCAATGTACGGCACAACCACCACCGGCTACTACTACCACCAGCCACAGTCAGCAGTCAGCATCATTGTAGGGAAGTAGCATTGATACTAGTAGTAGTAGTAATACTAGTAGTAATGGTAGTGGCGGATCAGTGGGGGTCGATGGGATTGTGAGAAGAAAGAAGACCGCTAACAAACAAAAATAGAAGAAAGGTAAAGAGCAGACGACAACGGCCTTCCACGGCTCGGTTGGCTTCCCACTCGCCCGGCGCCACAGGAGAGCTGCCCGCCAGGAGCAGCGGCCCAGTCCCCCGGATCTACCCTCTTGTCGGCGCCACGATAGCTAGTTCCCTGCACGGGGGTGCTCTCCCCGAGCACCCGGCCTTCGCGACGACCCGCACCAGCCCGGCCAGCAGCCCGGCGGCGGCGGCGGCAGCGGCGGCCGTGACCAGGGTGCCCATCGTCGAGCCCTCGGACCACTCGCCGGTCAAGCAGCACTACCAGCACCACTACCACCATCAGCAGCAGTATCAGCAGCAGCACCACCAGCAGCACCACCCCTTGATCGGGCTCGGCGGCCCCGGCAGCACCCCACTCGGTCTCGGCCTGTACAGCCCCATGGTGGCGTTCGGCGGCAGCATGCTTCACCTGCCCACGTTGCACTTCACGCCCCAGCAGGTGGCGCAGGTCTGCGAGACCCTGGAGGAGTCGGGCGACATCGAGCGCCTCGGCCGCTTCCTGTGGTCGCTGCCGGTGAACCCGACGGCGTGCGAGGCGCTCAATAAGCATGAGTCGGTGCTACGGGCGCGGGCCCTTGTCGCTTTCCACACGGGCAACTACCGGGACCTCTACCACATCCTCGAGCACCACAAGTTCACCAAGGACTCACACGGCAAGCTGCAGGCCATGTGGCTCGAGGCGCACTACCAGGAGGCGGAGAAGCTGCGAGGCCGCCCGCTCGGCCCCGTCGACAAGTACCGGGTGCGGAAGAAGTACCCGCTGCCCCGCACCATCTGGGACGGCGAGCAGAAGACGCACTGTTTCAAGGAACGTACCAGGAACTTATTGCGGGAATGGTACCTGCAGGACCCCTACCCGAACCCGACCAAGAAGCGGGAGCTCGCCCAGGGCACCGGACTAACCCCGACCCAGGTCGGGAACTGGTTTAAGAACCGGAGGCAACGGGACCGCGCCGCCGCCGCCAAAAACAGATACAACTCACAGTAAGTGTTATATGTATATATGTATATATATGTTTCATCTTGTTGTGGTGTTTCCACAACAATGTCAAGGTTGGCTTTATTCTGGCCCTGCAAATATTATATCACACGCTACATCTACATATTTTAAGCAAACATACTGTCCTGGGGGGGGGGGGGGTGAAAATGGGAAATATTGCGCCTAGAGTGGGACTTGAACCCACATCTCTTTGCATTCTGGGCCAGTGTACTAACCATTACACCACCTAGGCTGCCTGATATCACCACACTACCCACGCCTGCCTGTATATGTGGTTACTTGACTGAGAGATAAGTGCAGACTACTACACTCGTCCCCCTGCTGTTCAAATGTGTGTTAGGCCTACTGTTACTTTTTGCTGTTCAGTTTTTGCTTTTCATATGTGTGTTAAGCTTACTGTTAGTTTTTACTGTTCAGTTTTTGCCTGTTTTAGGCCTACTGCTTATTTCATTATCCACTCCCCCATCTGACAAACCCCTTGAGTCAACATTCCGATTGCCTTATTTTGTATCAGACGGCACCTCAGATAAGCTATCAGCATTCATATGTGTATATATGTGTACGTGTATTCACACGAGCCGGTTCTATATTCCAGGGATGGAAGCTGCATCCAATAAAATACACCAACAAAAATAGGGGGGGGGGGACGAGCGGAAATTTACGTCCGGTGAAAATAACTCAGTACTAAGGATCTGTGGAGGAAATTACCCCAATATGAACATAATTATGACCAACAGAATAAATTGGAAATTGGAAATCCGTCGAAAATAAACCTGAAATTTAGCATCCCTGGCATTTTGTTTTATTGTGTTATATTTTGACGGAAAGTAGTATATGGCAACGAGAAATTATTTTGGTATATTTAGGGTAAGGGACATTCTTCCTGTCCACCTGACTATATAACAATTAACATGCTGCATTCAATACTGATTCCAAATCCTGAACTTGTTTTAATGTTCATATTATATTTAATAAGAGATTCATAAGTATATGGACATATAGCTATATATTATTTTTCCCTGACTTAGAGCAAATGCAATTTGTCAATATATTACAGGACCGTTCTTGCCAAACAGTAGATTGAATGTAAACTAACTAGATATAACCGAGTCAACGTGTGACTTGCGATGCTATGCAATATCCAAAGCTTTACGTACAGTACCAAGAAAGCAGTGGACATACTACAACTATATATATAATTTAATATATGCACTGCTTTAAATTTTATTTTATATATATGGATATACTTTTTTTAATCTAACATGAACAGCAAAAACTAGCAGTAGGCCTAACCCACATATGAACAGCAACAACTGAACAGCAAAAACTAACAGTATACCTCACACATATGAACAGCAAAAACTGAACAGCAAAAACTGAACAGCAAACCTAAACAGCAAAATCTAACAGTAGACATATCACACATAGCCATCCTTCTCCACACACACACAAAACGCCATGTTGGTATGTCTGCATAACGTGTGTAGATGTAGCGGATAATGTAATATTCCCCGAGCCAGAATAAAGGCAACATTCACATTCATGAGGCCCGTGTGGACTCGAGCAATGCTCGGGGAAATCAATTAGTTCCCGCTCAGCTTGAAAAGCTCAACTGGCATCAACTCGCAATCATGGGACAAAAGGGATTTATTTGGTTTCCCCTCCCTTGTGAGCTAACCTAATGCTTAAAGTTGCATAGTCCGATGGTTTTGACTTTCTCTCATTTTTCTGAGATAAATCTATTAAATTGATTGTTATTATCTACATTACTTTAGTCTGAAGTAATTTTTAATTTAAATGGGTAACCGTTGAGATATTTTAAGTAGAAACATGTCAAATTTGTTTTGGCAAGCACACGAAAACTCAGACATCATAGGCTTCAGCAGTAACATGTTCTATTAAATTGACTCAGTATGCCCTTCTATTTGGCAATAAATACTTAATAAGTGTATCAGTATCTAAATTAGATATGTTGAGTTAAATCTATCTAATTATTTTGGTATTGAAAATTTGATATTTCATCGGACTATGCAGCTTTAATATCTTCCCGTACCACCTGTTAGGAGCATGCCTATTTGGGTATGGCGGGTAGTGGTAGGGGTGGAGTTGTTAGGGTGGGGGCTGGAGGGTTGGTGGTAGTTAGAGTGTAGTAGGGTGACCCTCCATCCCCCCTTCCGCATTCATGTAAACGCCTACATTATATTTATTTACACACGGTAATATTCAAACAGTGTGAGTATTGTGCTTTTTGTTAAAAGCTACCTGACAGGTGATGATTCCGTATTTTCACGCTGCGTGAACCCCCCCCCCCCCCACCACCACCACCACCACCACCACCACCACCACCACCACCACCCAGCAGCACCACAACCACCACCACCACCACGCATTGGAGCCGCGGGCTTGGATACTAGTCATAGTATAGCATCATGTGCTTAAAAAAATATATATGGAACTCACTACAATACACTTTGCCCAGAGCCATGTTGCCTCCCACCCCCACCTACCCACCCACCAACCCCCACACACACGCACCATTCCACACACACACACACCACTACACACAAGCACCAGACCACACAGCATATATACACTCGTCGCCCATGTGTCATCCCGTTTCCACTGACCTTCATCTAAATATTGCTATCTGGGCTAATCTTCTGGCTGGAAATGTCACATCGTCCATGATTCTGTCTCGTCACCCTCTCGCCTAAACTCACACATCACGACACTTTTAGTTAGCAGTGGCAGTGTGAGCACTGTGTGTCCAAATCGCCCTGAGCCCCTGCCCACCTCAACCCCCCCCCCCCTCCCTATCTCACCTGCCGGAACCCAAAGTAGGGCTGGGTGGATAGTTTGGGTTTGAAGTGATGGCCTTGACGGGCGCGTGTGTTGTTTGTTGACGGGAGGGAGTCCCTGTTGTGTCCGGGCGGTGTCTGTTCGGCGCACGGCGCGCCCCGTTGCCGGCTTCCCGGTGCACCGTCCCTTAAGTTGATTAGGGCAGAACGAGCGGCGAGCTAAGGTTGGATTTTATGGCAGACTGCCTCTAACAGCGGCCGGACGCGGCCGACTGTGAGACCGGGGCTGACGTGCACGCGAGACGGGGGGCGGGCCGGCGGGGTTCACGCCCCCCGCCGCCCTCCCCTCCCGCCGCCCGCCCGCCCGCCGGCCGACCAGCGGCGGCCCCGGTAAAGGGTGGCACGCCACGGCCCGGGGCTGGTGGCACGGCACGCCCGCCCCCTTGCACCGCCCGCCGCCCACCGGCCCACGGTACCTCCCTCCCTCCGTCCCCCCCTCCCGGGATGCCCAGCCCCGGACACCCGACAACGCATCGGGCGGAAGAAAATGCTGCACGGCAGGCAGCCTGGGGAAGCACTCTCGGCGAGCTGTTGTCAACATCACTCCATCCCACCCACACACACACAACCCCTCTCCCATCAGGCTCAGCTCAATGATTCATCCTTGTCACACTCATTGCCCCTAAGTCTGTAGCCGCAACAAAATTCATTGATTATGATGACTGCAAATCATAGCGCGCAGCAAGTATACAGCACCACAAAGAGTGCAGTCACAATCAGGTCTTCTCACGGCAGTCTGAGTATGAAATCAGATAAATTGGATGTGATTACACGTGCATTGTCAATTGTCTTAAGAGTTCATTTTCCATATCTGAAATGAAGCGATATAACGCCCCCCCCCCCCTTACGCAATCTTCTCACGCTCTCAGTCTCATTCTATAAACGCTTAGATAATTTCAATCTCTATTGAGCAATTTTCTTCTGTATATTTTTGGATAAGTGATGAGAATGTATTGTATATAATAATATTATGTCTTACACTGTGGTCGATTCTGACTTTTTACAATAATATTTTTTTACATTGTCATACCTGCCTGTATCGTGAGTGGTCTGCAGCAGACCGATACAATTAAAACTAACAGTATACGCAATCATAGAATGTAAAAAAAAAAGTAGTATATATATATTATATTTTCATAATATCTCGGGTTTTCTTTAGCACACTTACGCATTTGAACTAATAACTTATCGTGGCCATTATGCATATTCATATACGGATATACATGTGTATATAGAATTTAAATATTAAAGTAGACTATATATTTACTATATATATTTGTTTACATTCTTATACATATAACTCGGGTGCTATGTAGTATGCAGGTACGCTTAAAGTAATATTTCGTACATTTCCTTATATATATATGATGTATAACGTATTATCCGAGTATACAGATATGGAAGGGAAGTATTACCATATTGCTTTATTACTAGTTATTTATACTCCGTAAGACCCAACACTGTACCGGTGGGGCCACCTTCGGGCCACCTCGCCCCCATTGGCTGTTGTCGCATGGGAGGATTTGTTCATATATATTATATATATATATATATATATTATATATATATATATAATATATATATATTAGTATTTAGAGGCGTGTATAAATGTATATCATGGGCTGGCAATCCGAAATGATTCTAACTAACCCAATATTAATGGTGGGTTGGTTATTGGTGTTTTATGTCATGGCAACATCTAAGGTCATATCAGGGCGGCCCAATATTAATAATAGTACATGGATTCACACAACAATTCGCATTTCATCCACCCCCCCCCCCCCACCCACCCACAACCACCCAACTCCCCCATCCCTCGCGCCCATTCGCCGACATCAGCATAGAACAACAACAGTCGCCTTAGACAGGGATTATGGCCTCTTAAGGATGGAGGTGCTTGCCGCGAGTAATAGCAATAGTAATAATCCCCTGGAGGGCATCCGGTGTCCATTAACGGCTCTCTAATTCAGCGCCACCTACCACCGGCAACCGACTCAACGGGCGCGGGTCTTCCCTCGAGGAAAACGATTAGAGGTCCTACGTGGGTTCGCATTGCAGTGCGAAGCCAGCGCTATTGACGCATTCTCATAGTTGGCCTCCGAGCGGAATTAGGCTAAAGGTAATCGATATATGAGGTTGGCAGAGGTGGCCATTATTGAACTCCCTGGAATGGAGAAGTGTTTCTAAAAGCATTTTGTATAGGTGGGAATGGTTGGAAGGGGTGTGGTTGGGGGTGTGTGTGGGGGGGGGGGGATTGGGAGGGATGAGGTGGATTGGATTGGGACGTGGTGGTTTGAGAAGTGAGACATGGGGAGGGGGCGTGGTGAGGGGTTGGAGCGTGGGGATGAGGGCTGGTGAGTGGGTGGGGGTGGGGGGGGGGGGGTAGAGACGCGAGGAGGTGGTGATGGTTTGTAACCAGATAGATATCCAATATATACTTGTCACCCAGATAGTATCAACAAAGGCTCACTGATGTTGTCATAAATACATATACATATCGGTATATGATATTATTATACAATATGCCATGTAAAATGTAAGTCACTGCAGATTATAATCGGTAGCCACACTTACCCTCCTGTTCTCGGCTTCACATTGGTTCTGTGGATCAAATGAAATATGAATTATTATATTCTATCGCTGTATATATACACATATACATGTATATATATATACATATATATGTATATATCATAGAGTTGTGTATTGGAACCGCAGTAGCACTCATATATAATATATATTATATTAGTATGCATATTATTATGTATATGATATATTATGTATATTATATATATTATGTTATATATATTAGGTATTATATGTATATATTATATTACCTATAATATATATGATATATTATGTATGTTATGTATGTTATATATATATTATATTATATATTAATATATGTATTATATATACCTATTTTATATATTTTATATTGTGTATATAATATAGCAGATATAGTACATATAGTGGGTATAGTAGATATATGGTATATTATATGCTGCTGTATACCATAGTGTATTATATATAATATATATCATTGTACAGGTGGATATCGGAACCATAGAGTTGTAGGTTTCCTGCTACTGGATATGTGGTCATGTCTCTTCCTGGGTTATGTGAGGTATCTTCTTTAGTTCTTCAACCCTTACCCCCACCACCCCAACCCGCACCGCATACCCCCACACCCACACACACCCACCCTCCCGTCCCCCACCCCGCCCCATACCCAACCGTTTTCTCTATCCGTGTTCGATGCGTGTGTGTCGGTGTAAATACAATTGGCCGCTGCAGTACTTGACAAAGCAATGTTATTGGTCGTTGGGCGGCTCTACGGAAACAGAAGAATCGCATTACGCGGGGCAATCTGCCGGGGTGCCTGGTGGGGACGCGCTGCCCGACCGACAGACGGCCGGCGCGTCGGGCAGCGAGCTGGGGGCAGCGTACGTCCCATGCCGCCCCTGCCGCTCCTCCAGCCCCTCTGGCCGCCCTTGGCTCAGACTTGCTTCTCCAGTTTCCGCTAATGCCCGCTGATGGTATTTATCCGGCCGACTTGCAGCCCGCTCAGACGGCTCTATTCATTCCACCGCAACCAATTTGTCCGCGGCGGGACGCTGAAGCCATTGCCTTGTCAGACCCCCACATCACCGCCACCTTCACCCCACCCCCACCCCCAACCCACACACATACCACTGTCGGGGTGTCAGCAGCCATCACCACCATAGCACCAGCACAACCAGCACCACCAGCACCACCAGCACCACCAGCACCACCAGCACCACCAGCACCACCAGCACCACTGGGTCACAGCGGCAGCCATACCCGACACCACCGCCTTCACCACCACCCCATCCCCACCCCTTACCATCTATAGGCAGATTTTGGTGTGGATTTTTTTTTTACGTGCTTTTTATAGAGGGGTGAAATACAGGGAGAACCTTGTTGTGCGCTTGCGCGCCCGACGGCACCACACCGTGTGTATGTGCGTGTGCATGCGGGTGAGGGCTGAGTGGGTGGGTGGGTGGGTGGGGGCGCTCGTGCATATTCCAAATGCTGATGTCGTGATAATATTCACAAATTTATTTAAGCATTTCAGGCCGAATTGAGCGCCCATAAGCCGAAATTGATTCGGGGCGGTCGTGGTTTGTGGGGGTGGTGGTGGGGTGGGAGTGGGAGAAATGGTGGGTGAGGTTGCGGGGATGTGGTGTGGGGTTCTCCTATCCCCTCTCCCTACCCCCCTCATCGACACCCAACACTCCACCCACCACCCCACCCCCATCTCCACCACCACTACCACCCTACACCCACCACCCACCACCCACTCACTACCACCCACTTCCACTACAATCCACCTCCACGTCCACCACCACCACCACCCACCGGCACTGCATTATGCCGCGTCTTTTGGGTCAGTGGGAGGGGAGAGAGGGGAGGGGATGGTGGGCAGGGCGGGTGGGTGGGGGGGAATCAGCGGGAGGGGGCCGCCGGTAAGGCGAGGCGAGAGGTCAGCAGGGCTGAATTGTTGTGTCCGGCCACGGGGCCGTCGATTTGGAGTGAATGGAGGCCACTCCCCCGCCTACTCGCCCCATTATTACAACTAATTACCGACCCTCAATTAACCGGCGCTTAACACGGCTGGGTCGGGCGGCTGTGACGTCACAAGGCGGGCTCACCCAGGTCCCGGCTGGTGGTGTAGACGCTGCTCACCAGATGGCGCCAACACTGGCAATAGACGCGTGTACATTATACTGATATAATATACTACCTTGTGTGTATATAACCCACTATTTAACAATTTATTATGATACCTTATGCAGACATACTTGCGTGTCATATATATATATATAGGTTGTTTGGTTGTTGGAGTTTTACGTCCTGGCAACATCTTAGGGCACATTAGGACGGCATATATATATATATATATATATATATATATATATGACTTTGCACATATACATATATATCAATATACATATATCAATATACATATATCAATATATATATCAATATACATATAGCAATATACATATAGCAATATACATATAGCAATATACATATAGCAATATACATATAGCAATATACATATAGCAATATACATATATATATATAACATGTATATTTATGTAAATATGTATGTCCACATATAATTACATGCCTTGCGACCCGCAAGTAGCAATGCATATACATATAATATAGCAGTATATTATATACATATATATGCATATACACACATCTTGAGTTTGGATTTACATCTAGCCAGTCATTGAGACATCTAGCTTCACAAACTTTAGTCTGCCGTTACATAGTGAGATTTTGTTAATATATAACTCATTCATGGGTAGAGGCTTGGAACACGCCATAAATAAGTGATCGAGACATATCTGTCTGTGCCCGTTTTGAAGTTCCGTAGTAATTATTTTAGTGGGGTTTTCTTTAATTGAAAGTTGGGTAAATGCTTGTGAAGAAATCAGAAACATATGTTAATGTCGTATCAAGGGTAATGGCAGCATATATATATATAATTATAAATGCATATATATTAATATATATATAAACATATTAATATATATAGCTCAGATTATATATAGAACTCATAAGAATGTAGTCTATGATTATGAATGTAGATCCAATTTTCCTTTGGGCTATACGGCTTCAGATTTACTTGGGTGTTTACGGAGCTGGTAGTTAAAGTTGCATAGTCCGATGGTTTTGAGTTTCTGACATTTTTGAGATAAATATATTAAATTGATCATTATAATCTACCTTACTTTAGTTTGAAGTAACTTTTAATTGAAATGGCTACCTTTTGAGATATTTGAAATTCAAACATGTGAAAATAATTTTGGCAAGCACACCAAAACTCTGATACGTAACAGGTTCTATTAAATCGACTCACTATTCCCTTCTATGTGGCAACAAATACTTAATAAGTGCATCACTATCTAAGTTAGATATGTAGAATCAAATCTAGATACTTGTTTTGATTTTGAAAATGTGATGCTTCATCGGACTCTGCAGCTTTAACAGTGTGTGACAGGCACACTGACCCGGCATGTTATTGCTATTTAAATATTCAGTCGATATGAGTTCCGCACCAGCTTCACAGGAGTAACAAGCATTCATACAACTACAATGAGCCCCGGGGGTGAGCCATTATATAATCCGTACTCGAAGCATTTCTTTCCAAACCACGACGGGTTTTAATTTAAATTTATTTAAATAAAAAATTTAAAGAGTACAAATTCCCCACTTCTTGATGGTTTTTCCTTTTCTACATAGACAAACATGGGTGGTCAATTTGTATCAGAACATTAACCACATGGTTGGTGTATTAGACATGCGATTTGGTGAGGAGGTGAGTGTGTGTTCGCACGTGTGTGTGTGTGTGTGCATGTAGTTAGTTCTGCTAGTATTACTATTATCGAGCTCTGTGATGCACGTCGGAGTAATATGCCACACCAGACGGTGCCCTGTGACACACACGCACACACACACATCTACACACACCTCAGTAATCCCAGTGCGCATGCGCACAGCGTGCACGGCCGGTGCGGCGTGCTCAGCCGTGTCCCGTGCTCAGCCGTGTACCTATATTCAAACTCAAGGCATTGTCAATGGTGGCTAACCTTATAAATTTAATATAATGTTTTTGGTAAAGATGTTTTCTATATGTGTACCAAGCGATTTGTTTCTAGGTGGTGTGGTTTTAGAGATATTTCACTTTTCCTGGATTTTCTGTATGAAGATTGCTCACCACCATTGACAATTCATTGAGTTTGACGGTATGCGCAGTGCAAAACATTAGTTTTAATCAAAATTAATAGAAATCAAGAACCCTAACCTTATAAATTTAATATAATGTTTTTGGTAAAGATGTTTTCTATATGTGTACCAAGCGATTTGTTTCTAGGTGGTGTGGCTTTAGAGATATTTCACTTTTCCTGGATTTTCTGTATGAAAATTACTCACGACCATTGACAATGCCTTGAGTTTGAGTATAGGTACACGACTGAGCACGGGACACGGCTGAGCACGCCACACCGGGACCTGGTGAGTCACGGCCGGCGGCTTCCAGCTGACGCCACATTGGTTCACTTTTAGGGGTATTTTAGAGCAGAATGCCCAGCGTTGGAATACCAGGATAAGGGAATATCCCAGCCACCCCTCCACCCCCACCCACTCATCCCACACTCACTCAGTCACTCACTCTCCACCCACCTCCCCACACCTCCCACCTCCCCCACCCACTCATCCCACACTCACTCAGTCACTCACTCTCCACCCACATCCCCACACCTCCCTCCACCCACCCCACTCACTCATTCACTTTCCACCCACATCCCCACACTTCCCTCCACCCACCCCACTCACTCAGTCACTCACTCTCCACCCACATCCCCACACCTCCCTCCACCCATCCCACTCACTCAGTCATTTACTCTCCACCCCACACCCCCACACCTCCCTCCACCCATCCCCACTCACTCAGTCACTCACTCTCCACCCACATCCCCACACCTCCCTCCACCCATCCCACTCACTCAGTCATTCACTCTCCACCCACATCCCCACACCTCCCTCCACCCACCCCACTCACGCATTCACTTTCCACCCACATCCCCACACCTCCCTCCACCCACCCCACTCACTCAGTCATTCACTCTCCACCCACATCCCCACACCTCCCACCTCCATTCACTCAGTCACTCACTCTCCACCCACATCCCCACACCTCCCTCCACCCATCCCACTCACTCAGTCACTCACTCTCCACCCACATCCCCACACCTCCCTCCACCCATCCCACTCACTCAATCACTCACTCTCCATCCACATCCCCACACCTCCCTCCACCCATCCCACTACACTCAGTCACTCACTCTCCACCCACATCCCCACACCTCCCTCCACCCATCCCACTCACTCACTCCCTCACTCTCCACCCACATCCCCACACCTACCTCCACCCACCCCACTCACTCAGTCACTCACTCTCCACCCACATCCCCACACCTCCCTTCACCCATCCCACTCACTCAGTCACTCACTCTCCACCCACATCCCCACACCTCCCGTCACCCATCCCTCTCACTCATTCACTTTCCACCCACCTTCCCACACCTACCTCCACCCACCCCACTCACTCAGTCATTCACTCTCCACCCACATCCCCACACCTCCCACCTCCATTCACTCAGTCACTCACTCCCCACCCACATCCCCACACCTCCCTCCACCCACCCCACTCACTCAGTCACTCACTCTCCACCCACATCCCCACACCTCCCTCCACCCATCCCACTCACTCAGTCATTCACTCTCCAGCCACATCCCCACACCTCCCTCCCACCCACCCCCACTCATCCCACACTCACTCAGTCATTCACTCTCCACCCACATCTCCACACATCCCACCTCCATTCACTCAGTCATTCACTCTCCACCCACATCCCCACACCTCCACCCACCACGTACCCACCGCCCACTCGCACTGCCTCACTCTCCACCCACCAACGCCGCGCCCCCACTCTCCCAGCACCCCCACGCGACTCTGGTTGGCGACTGAATAGCACGCCCAGTGTGGTGGGTGCCTGCCGTCCTGTGATGATCCACTCTCGCCATTACGATGCCCCTCTTTCCAAAATGCCTGATATTCGACCGCGACCCGCAAGTAGCAATTTCTGCCAATTACTGGCTCGGACACCCGAAAACACGGGCGCGCCCCCCCCCCCCCCCCCCCTTCCCCTCCCCCTCCCCCGTGCCCTCCCTCCCGTCTCACCATCATCACCACCGCCCATTCCTATTCCTACTTACCCCCGCCTCCATCCCTACCCCGCCTCCCCCAATCCCTAGTCTCATCTCCTTCTCCCCTATAACTACTCCCTCCCCCCTCCCCCCCTCCTCCCCCAAAAGCCCCGCCGGCCAACTGGCGGGCGACCCGGGCACTAAATGCGACTAATGCCGGACGGGGCTGCGTGTCCTGTCGCCGCGTCCCGGGGAAGCGGCGAAAAGAAGCTGTCAAAAAGCCTCACAAACAGCGGGCGCGAATCGAAGTGTTTTAGGCTGATCACAGGGTGGCGCGGTGCCGAGGTGGTGCCGGGATGGTGCCGGGGTGGTGCAGGGGTGGTGCCGGGGTGGTGCTGGGGTGGTGCCGGGGTGGTGCCGGGCTGAGACGGGGTTGAGATCCCTGATGAGACCGGGCCGAGACCGGGATCAGATCGGGTTAAGGCCGGGCGGAGACCGGGCTGAGATCTGGGATGAGGCAGGGCTGAGGCCCGACGGAGACCGGGCTGAGATCCGGGATGAGGCCGGCCTGAGGCCGGACGGGCGCTAGCAGCCAGCAGCCAGCGGCCAGCGGCCAGCAGCCAGCGGCCAGCGGCCAGCAGCCAGCAGCCAGCAGCCAGCAGCCAGCAGCCAGCAGCCAGCAGCCAGCAGCCAGCAGAGTCAGTGGCACCAGCAGAGCCAGCAGCACCAGCAGAACCAGCAGCACCAGCTCTACGCAGTCTAATTGAATGTGTGCTGGAGTGATCTGGTAACACAATAAACACCGGCTTAAGGCCTACTCCAGGGCGGCCAGGTGATGGAGAACTAAGGAGGCAACTGTCACCCCTCATCACCGACGTTGGGTAATAACTCTGCCATGTTGATTGATGAGCGCTCCGCACACAACAAGCATAGTAGCACTGATAGTGATACTACAAGGAGGGGGGGGGGGGGGACGATGGGGCGCGGGATGTGTGTGTGGCGGTGCATGTGTGTATGTGTGTAAGGAGAGCAATGGCATTGGCATGAATGGCTACCAGACTGGGTCACACACTATAGACTTGCCACTCCGACATGTATGCACACCACAACCTCCACGCATGTCAATCTCCCCCCACAAACCCCACGCTTGTCAATCCCCCCCCCCCCATCACATCCCCCACGCATGTGAACACCCCCCCCCCTCCCATCCCGGGGGTTCACATTGCGCCTGGTGTAACGTCACACATGTCAGAGGTACACCCACCCCGCCGGCCTTCCACTCACACGCATACACGCGCATACACTATGGATTCTGATGAGTGGTAGTCTCCACATAGGGACTCCCATGTATATGTGTATATATGTATGTATATATATATATATATATGTATGTGTATATATGTGTATATATGTATATATGTATATGTGTATACATGTATACATGTATACATGTATATATGTATATATGTATATATGTATATATGTATATATGTGTATATATGTATATATGTATTTATGTGTATATGTATATATATGTATATATGTTTATACATGAAAAGATATATATATATATATGTGAGTCATATGTATATATATGCAGACTATATATATATACTGGGTATATATATACATGTTCTGACATGCATCTCATGCGCAAATCGGCGCCAAGCTGAAGCGCACGCTCCAGAAGCACACACATCATGCGCAGACACTAAGTTAGAGCATTGCAGTGTGGTTGGAGCTTGACGATAACATCATCAGCTGATACTGCATTCGAGTGATAGCCACACATCCTCTATTCTTTTCACAAGTGTGCCTCAGGACATGACTTGCGATAGCCACACATCCTCTATTCTTTTCACACATGTGCCTCAGGACATCACTAGTGATAGCCACACATCCTCTATTCTTTTCACACATGTGCCTCAGGACATCACTAGTGATAGCCACACATCCTCTATTCTTTTCACACATGTGATTAGGATATCATCTTCAGTTGACAGTTGTCAAAGATCTCTAAGCACATGTGTATTGCAACAGCAGCACCAATTGCTCATTTTCAATGATCTTTATGTGCATTATATCATCATCAGTTGATAGTTATGCACCCCCTTTTCACACACATGTGGATTTTATCATCATTAGTTATTAGATTTATACTCTCTTTTCAGCACATGTGCATTACATCATCAGTTGATAGTCATACATCATCTTTTCAGACACATTTACATTGTATCATCAGTTGATAGATGTACACCCTATTTTCAGACACATTTACATTGCATCGTCATCAGTTGATAGATATACACCCTCTTTTCAGACACGTGTACATTATGCCAACATAATCAGTTGATAGATATACACCCTCTTTTCAGACACGTGTATATTATGCCAACATAATCAGTTGATAGATATACACCCTCTTTTCAGACACGTGTATATTATGCCAACATAATCAGTTGATAGATATACACCTCTTTTCAGACACATGTACATTATGCCAACATAATCAGTTGATATAATGACAGCCGCCCATATCTTTACACACATATGCATTGCAACAACATAATCGCTTGATAGTCAGCCATCCTCTTTACACATATATGCATTGCAACAACATAATCAGTTGATACATCTTCCTGTTCTCCCCCACCCTCCCATTACACATACACACACAGACATTACCCATACCCACACACACACACAGACACACCGCCATCAACCACTCAGCACACGATGAGCCGAATCGCAACGTAAACACACCAATCACGGCCCAATTGTGGGCGCGGGCGGGCGGGCGGATCAAAGGACCGCGTGTGGCACTGATTGTTTCGGTCTGTTTGTCGACGCGACTTTTGTTGTCCTTACCGCGGTAAGCGCGCCGGGTGCTAAGGCTATAACTGGTCCCCAGTGAATCAGAGCCTCCCCCACCCCTCATGCACTACCCAACCCCCATCCCACACCCGCCACACACACACACACCATGTTGACATTGTGCAAATAAGGGAGGGAGTAAAGGAGGGGGTGGGTGAGTGGTAATGAGCCCCACGTAACAGTGGATGTAACCACTCACATGGCAATAGCCACCCCCTCCTTCCATCCGCTCCCACACCCCCCTCTCACCCTCACCCTTCTGTACCCCCTCCCTTCCGTCACTCGACTCTCCTATATTCCATTCTACTCGACCTGTGTCTTTGAATAATGTGCTAAGGTTTTTATTTGATTGACAATGCACTTTACGGCATTTTCTAATACCCATCTCACTAATCCGGATCGTTGCCATTTCTTACGATGACTACCATCAGAGAACAGTAAAGGTTAATCATTTAATGAACATAGACAACAGATATCTAATAAGGATTCAAGGCAGATTTGCTCCAACTTAATAAAGATGTCTAAAATAAGTGTATTGTTTTATGCTATTTGAATAGCGTAGCGAAGTGGGGGGTCCCAATATTAAAATAATAATACTATATCAAATATGTCCCATATTATATAGTAATTGTATCCTATCCGCAGCTATATCGAGACATATTCCTTTCTGTAACACATCCATATTCATATATGCATTAAGTGCAATATTTCTAAGTGCAATATTTCTAATTGCATGTGCTTGCTGTATAATGCATTATGCAAATATAAACAAACAACAACCTTTTGTCGCAGTACCATATATTTATTACATTTACAGTCTTAGTGTCTAGTTCACTGGTACAACCACGGTGGCGCCACCTCCGTGTATGCATTATTCACCCGTCAGTTATTGCCGCAAAAACTGTTATGCATACACATCGGTACACATCCGGACACATCCGGACACATAAACACACATTCATATACCTCCACACACATGTATACACACCCGTGCACATCCATATACATCCATAGACATCCCTACACATCCGTACACATCCCTACACATCCGTACGCATCCACACACATTCATATACCTCCACAGACATCTATACACATCCACGTACATCCATACACATCCATATATACATCCACACACATCCATACACATCCAACCATATCCATACACATCCGTACACATCCATACACATCCGTACACATCCATACACATCGATACATATCCGTACACATCCGTAACATCCATATACATTATTACACATCCGGACACATCCATACACATCCGGACAAATCCATACGCATTCATATACCTCCACACACATCTATACACATCCACACACATCCATACACACCCATATATACATCCACACACATCCATACACATCCAACCATAGCCATACAAATCTGTACACATCCATATACATCCATACACATCCGTACATAACCATACACATCCATATACATCTATACACATCTGTACACATCGGTACACATCCATATACATCCATACATATCCGGACAGATCCACACACATTCATATACCTCCACACACATCTATACACATCATCCACGTACATCCATACACATCCATATATACATGTACACACATCCGTGCACATCCATACACATCCATATACATTCATGCACATCAATACACATATCCGCATACCCATGCACAACCATTAACATCCATGTATAGATATATGCACATACAGTGTTATATACACATGCATGCATATATATATATAGATATATATATGCATATACATACATATAGATATATATATGCATACATATATACAAACATATTCAAACATACATATATATACATACATATACATATATATACATATACATACATATATACAAACATATACATACATATACATACATATACATACATATACATACATATACATACATATACATACACATGCACATGCACACATGCTAGATGAGGCTGCATAACAGCCAAGTCCTGTTACTTTAGAGATGGAAAGCCCACATCAATATTTATTGCAGCACATAATCTTGTCATTATTATTAATTAGAAACACTAATTTTTCAATAATTTAGTTTGGAGTAAATATCTCAATTAAAAGAAGATGGGGGCTAGGTCTACTTTCTTCTCCATGTCAGTTGTTGCTTCTTGACCCAAGTGGCCTAGATTTAAAAAGCGTACTGGCCCAGTCGTACGAGTACTGTTGGGAGAGAATAATTGTCTGCCTCATACCACACTGAAAACGGCCCTGTTTTGCAGTGATGCTGTAATAAAGACATATCCACAGGTGCACACATAGCATGCCATGCATGCCTACTCCAACCATATATAACTCCCGGGTGCTTATATTCCTTTTATCTACTTACTTATTTTTACTTTTAGTATTCCTCTACTTACATTACCTTATTTTTATTCCTTTTACCTACTCATTCACTTTTTTCTTCTATCGGTAGAGCGTTTTTTGCCCAGCCAGGTGCATTTTGATTGTTATTACCAAATAAATAATGTACCCACCACTATGCCTTCGAGTGCTATTCTTACATATATATAAATATACATATACATATATATATATATATACACACTTGGTTGTCCATCGGTGGCGATGATGACAGCAACTCATCATTTTGTTGTGAATTCATCAATGACCCATGAGTCCAATTTGTGCTCAGAATGTGCATTGGCACATTGGACATGTGTGTAGCTGCTGTCAGAGAGTCTGGTAGATGAAGTAGACAATCTTTTCTCTGCTGACTCCAACCATATATATATAAGCACATATTTGTAGCCCCCCCTCCCCCCCCCACCCCCCACACGCGCGCGTTTCTAGCGGCCCGATGCGGCATCCCCCCGATACAGCTTGTTCCCGCACCCTGATGCCATTAGACGGTAATACGGATCACTTGTGCAACAATGGCGGTTGTGCCGCTCAACCCGGCCACATAATTAAATGACAGCTCCTGGTGATCCCTTAAATTGCCGAGCATTTGCTGTGCTTTCTTTTTTCTTGAAATAAAAAAGGGGACGGGAGCCACTGACTTCTCTGCATCAACATGCTAAAGCAGCACCCGAAGCAGCCCGCTGCTTGTCCATTAATGCTATTGATATGTAGGTGCCAATTGTTTTACTTCATATATATATATGTATATATGCATATATATATGCATATATATATGCGTATATTTCTATGTATATATGTATATATATGTATATTTATATGTATATATGTATATATTTATATGTATATATGTGTGTATATTTATGTGTGTGTGCATACTGCTTGATCAATGCCATAAATATGTATATATATGGCATCAAACACGAAATATACCATGGTTGGGTAGATAAACCTAGTCTATGCTTTCAGTCATGGTATTTACCATATATACATACATATGTACATACATGCACAAGTTTCACATACATACATATTATATATATATATATATAAATATATATATATACGTGCATTTATGTACGAGAATATGTATACGTTATAATAGTATATATATATATATATATATATATATATATATACATATGTTTATGCACATATATGTGTGTTATACTTGTACTGTATAAGGTAGTATGTGGATATAGATAAGTAAACCACCAACATGTTGTGCATTTCCATAACAATCCATTACCAATTCAAAACCAACAGCCACTTTGCATAACTTGTATGGAATACCAACGCCAGATCCGGGCTGGCGCTTCGTCACCTAGGTGATGGATTATAGATATAGCCCGGACCTGACTGTGGCGCAGTGAGTGTGGCTTCCTCTGGGTGTCGGAGCGCGGCCACTGGCGGCAATCAAGGCCGTCCGACTTAATACCGCGCCGCGCCGCCCAGTGGCAGCACTGTGCTAATGGGATTTGCCGGACGGCGGCTCCCAGCGTAGACATACTCAGTCAGGGAGTGTGCAGCCCCCACCTTCACACCCCACACCCTTTACACCCACACCCTCAAGATGTTCCACCCCTCTGGCCTACTTTTTTGGGCAAAATTTTATTTTTTCATTTTTAGCCTGGGGAGTCTGGGCACTGTGATTATCACGCTTCCGCACTCAGAAGGTGAAAACCAGTTTGGATGGTGAGGAGGAGGTGAGGTGAGGTGGGGTGGGTGTGGGGTTGGGGGTGTGGGTGTGGGGGTGTGTGTAGGTGTATGTGTGGGTTTGGGTGTGGGTTTGGGTGTAGGTGTAGGTGTGGGTGTAGGTGTGGGTTTGGGTGTGGATTTGGGTGTAGGTGTTGGTGTGGGTTTGGGTGTGGGTGTGGGGGTGTGGGTTTGGGTGTTGGTGTAGGTGTGGTTGTGGTTACGGTGTGGTTTTGGGTGTGGTTTTGGGTGTGGTTTTGGGTGTGGTTTTGGGTGTGGTTTTGGGTGTGGTTTTGGGTGTGGTTTTGGGTGTGGTTTTGGGTGTGGTTTTGGGTGTGGTTTTGGGTGTGGTTTTGGGTGTGGTTTTGGGTGTGGTTTTGGGTGTGGTTGTGGGTGTGGTTTTGGGTGTGGTTGTGGGTGTGGTTTTGGGTGTGGTTTTGGGCGTGGGTTTGGGTGTAGGTGTAGGTGTGGGTTTGGGTGTAGGGGTGGGTTTGGGTGTGGGTGTGGGTTTGAGGGTGGGGTGGGTGTGGGTGTGGTGTGGGGTGGGTGTGGGTGGGTGTGGGTTTGGGTGTGGTTTTGGGTGTGGTTTTGGGTGTGGTTTTGGGTTTGGGTGTGGGTTTGGGTGCGGGTGCGGGTGTGAGTGTGGGTTTGGGTGTGGGTTTGGGTGCGGGTTTGGGTGTGGGTGTGGGTGTGGGTGCGGGTGTGGGTGTGGGTTTGGGTGTGGGTGTGGGATTGGGTGTGGTTTTGGGTGTGGGTTTGGGTGTGGGTTTGGGTGTGGGTTTGGGTGCGGGTGTGGGGGTGAGGTGGGGGTTGCAGAGTGGGTTTGGGTGTTGGTGTAGGTGTGGTTGTGGTTACGGTGTGGTTTTGGGTGTGGTTTTGGGTGTGGTTT
The DNA here is from genome assembly GCA_030323885.1 of Branchipolynoe longqiensis. Classification (NCBI taxonomy): domain Eukaryota; kingdom Metazoa; phylum Annelida; class Polychaeta; order Phyllodocida; family Polynoidae; genus Branchipolynoe; species Branchipolynoe longqiensis. The sequence goes on along the minus strand of CM059186.1, from coordinate 80,699,334 downwards.
TGGGTGTGGTTTTGGGTGTGGTTTTGGGTGTGGTTTTGGGTGTGGTTTTGGGTGTGGTTTTGGGTGTTGTTTTGGGTGTTGTTTTGGGTGTTGTTTTGGGTGTTGTTTTGGGTGTGGTTGTGGTTGTGGGTGTGGTTGTGGGTGTGGGTGTGGTTTTGGGTGTGGTTGTGGGTGTGGTTTTGGGTGTGGTTTTGGGCGTGGGTTTGGGTGCAGAGTGGGGCTGGGCGTGTAAGGGTGGCAGGTATTGACTGGTGCTTGATGTAGGTGGAGAGTACCCTGCTGGTGGTTAGTGTATAGCACTGAACAGGTGCTCGACTCGCCGTTCTCAGTCCGGCCGCAAGTGGCGCTGCTCAGCTTTAATAACCCACTTGTGTGTAACCTTCTTTTTTGGTGTGTGTGTGTGTTGTGTGTGGGTGGGGGTATGTGTGTGGGTGGGGGTGGGTTGGTGGTATGCCCGGTGCACAGATTGGCCACGAGTGGTGATGTAGTTGGACTGGACTGGAAGTAATTCGGGCGGTGTGTGTTGTGCGGGTGCCCCGGGTCGGGAGGCGGGCGTGGGCCGGTGTCACAATGGCGGGCGGTCCCGCCCCACGCTGCCGATAGCCCCGGGGACTATTTACCCCGCCACCCGTCGTCGACCCGAGCTGTGTACGGCGGGCACTTCTTTCCTCACCCGCCCGTCATCACGAACTCTTCCCACAAAGCAAAAATATTAAAAGAATAAAGAATTCATGTACACAGTGCTTGCTATTCCTTCACCACTAATATGAAGACTAGTGCGCCACGAGGGGAGGGGGGGGGGGAGAAACATTTATTTCCTGAATAACCTATCATTTCCAAAGAAAACTAAATATATATCACCTTAGAGTTAGAACTAAAATAAGGTATTGATCCAGAACTGCAACTGCAGCTTCCTATAATTACCATCCCCTCCCACACCACCCCTCGTCTTTCTCTCAGTCCAACCATAATCAACATCTTATTTATATGGTGTATAATTTATTATGCGAATATAAATAATGAATGTGGTCCACCCATGCTTATGTATCCTGACACCACTCTCCTGCTTTGTATATCGACACTAGCGCCACCACGGCTAATATGGCCGACGCTAAAAGACATCGTTTTCGGTGCCGGACGCGGCACTCAACCAGTCTCTCTCCTATAAGTATAACGGTACTCATACAATTTTAACAACTACTAGTTTCAATTTAGGCCAGTGTGGAGTGAACTAGTCTAATTCTCCGTACGAGAATGGAACAAGGAACAAATACATGAAGGGTGTCCATTGGCTAATAATATAATAATAATAATATATAATAACAATATAATGACAATATTCTTGTCCGATTCTTTATAGTACTAGCATAATCCTGATACATCACATAATTTATATATGTGTGAATGTATACATGTATAAATTATACATGTATGCATATATATCTAAATAGTTGTAGATGCATACATTTATATATCCATACATGTACATGCATATAGGTATATCCGCATATATGCGTATATATTCGCATATATATCACATATATACATATGTCCGTATATATCCGTATATATATATATATATGTTGCATATCTGTATATATATATCCGTATATATGTTCGCATATATCCGTATGTATCTCCGGATATATATCTGTATATCCCAGTGGCGTGCGTGCGCCTTCAATACACCTTCTTTCCGGGCACTCTCGACGCCAAACGCCGGCCACTCAGCGCCCTCCTCCCGCCGACTCCAGCCCCCTTCCGTGCCGAGCACCGGTCGCTAAGTGTCGGACCGATTGAGCGGTCCGTGAAGATGTCCCCCGGCCTTTGACGGCCAAGGGTCGGGTGCGAGTGCCAAGAGCAATAAATCTACATAACCACATCAGTGAGCACCAATAACATCAGCCTCGTTGGTCAAATCACCGTTAGGGCGGCGCCACCTCCCGCCCCTCTAGTGCGTTCGTGCGACGCGGTGGGGCGCTCGATGCGCCGTGACGTCGTGACTGATGCGCGCTGCGTTGCGTCGCGTCGCGTTGCGTTGCGTCGCGTTGCGTCACGTTATGCGCCGACGAGGCGGGTTTATCGCGCACTTCCCTCACTTCCTAAATGAGTGAAATGAACACAGCCGCTGCGTTATAACGACGTGTTTAGGGCTGCGCCGGCTGGCCTCTTTGATGTGAGTACACTGCTGGTAAAGGCCCGGGCTAGTGTTTCAGGTGAGGCGCTAATTGGGGCATGGGAAAGCACTCATCTATAGGCGCCGCATACTGGTCGACACTTGAGCACTGCCTGGCGCCATCTGGCGCCTGCACGGGAATTCAGGCACACACCATCGAGGGACTGATGCTATATTCAGTTATTTGTTCATTTAATTCACGTACAGCATGAATTCCGATAAATATAACTGTTGTACAGTTGGAGTAATTGTTGAGATCTTAAAACATAATCCGATGGTTTTGATTTTTTTTTCATTTTCTGAGATAAATAGATTAGGTTGATCATTATATTCTACTTTACTTTAGTTTGAAGTAACATATATTTTAAATGGCCACATTTTGAAATATTTGAAGTGAAAACATGGCAAGAAATGTTTGGCAATCACGGCAACCCTCTGAGACAATAGGTTTCTATTGCAACAGGTTCTATTAAATTTACTTAATATCCTCTTACACACAGCAGCAAATGGTTAATAAGGCACTATTATCTAAGTTGGATATGTAGGATCAGATCTAGGTGAATGTTTTGGTTTAGGAATGTTGATGCTTTATAAAGGAGAATTTGAAGGAGGTGCTGATTCATTCAGTGCGAGGTTCTACAGTGGGTCAGTGTCCTGCCGACTGTTATAGTTGATCAAGTCTCACTCCATTCAATTATGGGATGGCGCCTGAACTAAACTTGGGTCTAGTGCCACACAAATAGCCACATATATGTCCCTAAATATATGTCCCTAAATCCAATAAAACCCCTAACAAACTCCAAATTCGGTTTTCAATATGGATCAATGTTGTTATAAGTTTCGTAAAGGTAATACGTTCTTACATCGCACATTTAAAAAAATTAATTTAAATCTTAATAGTGCAGTGTCTATTACAATAGTGCAGTGTCTATTACAATATAAACTTGAACCACAAGACATAGATTTGTCGCTCCTGTTACTGTTTGAGACTTATAATAATAGTTTAGTTTCACGGCGACCAACTGAAGATAATCTCCACACAAAGATCAGCCCTACAACTAGTGGTCGTACTGACTACCCAGAGTCTGTCCGTCCATACATCGGCAGCCCCCACCCCACCCACTCCGGCCCCTCACCCACACACACACCTCACTCCCCCTAACGGCTCATGGTTTCGATGTCCCCTCCAACACAACTCCATTCACAACCATAATGCACCGGAGTCAACAATCAAGTCAGAATAAACTACGCTTAAAAGTAAGCATCACGCTTTGCTCATCCTCCACTCTCTGCGTCACCCACCTACCATCACTAAGTTGAGACTCGATAATTAGCTACGACAAGTATCGCGTCCAGTTTTGAGCAATCGGCACAGTTAAATCGGTACGGGGTTGGGGTGAACCACATCGCATCGCATCGCGTTGAATCGCGTCTGACAACTGTGATTGCGACTCGATGTGCGAAGCTCGGAGCCTCACAGCCAAGACCTCCACACCCACACTCATAGGTACACCCACACCCACACCGACACCTACACCTACACCCATACCCGCATTCACATCCACACCCACATCCATACCTGCACCCACACCCATAACCGCTCGCAAACTCACTCCCACATGTACAATCAGAGTCAGACCCATACCTGCACCCACACCTGCAACCACACCCACCCACATCCACACCAACATTCACACCCATACCCATATACTCACACCCACATCTCACCCTGACCCATAACCGCGCTCAAACTCACTCCCACATGTACAATCAGAGTCAGACCCATACCTGCACCCACACCTGCAACCACACCCACCCACATCCACACCAACACTCACACCCATACCCATACTCACACCCACACCCACATCTCACCCTGACCCATAACCGCGCTCAAACTCACTCCCACATGTACAATCAGAATCAGACCCATACCTGCACCACACCTGCAACCACACCCACCCACATCCATACCAACACTCACACCCACACCCATACTCACACCCACATCCCACATCTCACCCTGATCCACATCTGCGCTCAAACTCACTCCCACATGTACAATCAGAGTCAGACCCATACCTGCACCAACACCTGAAACCACACCCACCCACATCCACACCAACACTCACACCCATACCCATACTCACACCCACACCCCACATCTCACCCTGACCCATAACCGCGCTCAAACTCACTCCCACATGTACAATCAGAGTCAGACCCATACCTGCACCCACACCTGCAACCACACCCACCCACATCCATACCAACACTCACAACCCATACCCATACTCACACCCCACACCCACATCTCACCCTGATCCACATCTGCGCTCAAACTCACTCCCACATGTACAATCAGAGTCAGACCCATACCTGCACCAACACCTGAAACCACACACCCACCCACATCCACACCAACACTCACACCCATACCCATACTCACACCCACACCCACATCTCACCCTGACCCATAACCGCGCTCAAACTCACTCCCACATGTACAATCAGAGTCAGACCCATACCTGCACCCACACCTGCAACCACACCCACCCACATCCACACCAACACTCACACCCATACCCATACTCACACCCACACCCACATCTCACCCTGACCCATAACCGCGCTCAAACTCACTCCCACATGTACAATCAGAGTCAGACCCATACCTGCACCCACACCTGCAACCACACCCACCCACATCCACACCAACACTCACACCCATACCCATACTCACACCCACACCCACATCTCACCCTGATCCACATCTGCGCTCAAACTCACTCCCACATGTACAATCAGAGTCAGACCCATACCTGCACCAACACCTGAAACCACACCCACCCACATCCACACCAACACTCACACCCATACCCATACTCACACCCACACCCACACCCACATCTCACCCTGACCCATAACCGCGCTCAAACTCACTCCCACATGTACAATCAGAGTCAGACCCATACCTGCACCCACACCTGCAACCACACCCACCCACATCCATACCAACACTCACACCCATACCCATACTCACACCCACACCCACATCTCACCCTGATCCACATCTGCGCTCAAACTCACTCCCACATGTACAATCAGAGTCAGACCCATACCTGCACCAACACCTGAAACCACACCCACCCACATCCACACCAACACTCACACCCATACCCATACTCACACCCACACCCACATCTCACCCTGACCCATAACCGTGCTCAAACTCACTCCCACATGTACAATCAGAGTCAGACCCATACCTGCACCCACCCCACACCTGCAACCACACACCCACACCACCCACAACCCATCACCCAACACTCACACCCACACCCATACTCACACCCACACCCACACCAACACTCACACCCACACCCACACCCACACCCACACCCACACCCACACCCGCACCCATATTTGCACCCACACCTGCAACCACATCCACACCTACACCCAACCCCAACCCCGCACTCACACACACACTCAGTCCCATTCATCCAATGGACTCCGCTTTCACGCATGTCAATCACGGGTAAATATAAAGGTAAATATATCTGTGACAGGATGTGCAGGGACCAGCTTGACCCAGTTACCCGGCCTGGTCCTGCCCGCCGCATCCACCGGAGAAGGCAGTGATGACGGATACCTGAAGCGGGGTGGGGCGAGGTGAGGGTGTGTGAGGGGAGGGAGGAGGGAGATGGGGGACGGGGTTCTGTGTACAGGTGCTGCCACCTTGACGCCATGCGGGGAAACGACGACAGTAGTCAAACACCAGGAGACACCGACTGTCCATATCGTTGCAATTTTCAAGTGTTCCCTTGTAAGCTAGTTGGGTTTTTTTACGCTCTCTTTCTCAGGAACTTGTTTTGATTAACATGCACAGTGTGACTCTATATTATATATAATATATATATAACATATAAATATATATATGCTATTCAAGGTATTATATTAATATAGATCATGGGTGATGTATTTATTATTTATATTTCATTTCCTTCGCTTCTGTATTTATTTATTATGATGGATTTTCATTCCGGGTCAATGACTCGATATGCCCAGGTGGCACCACCCGTAATTCATTTCCTCGCGCTCCAGCGAGAAGTTTCCAACTATTCACTAACGTTAGCGACAATTGTTTTTAGGAATTTTAATAATTCATACATATACATATACGCACACATAGCTGCATAACTGCATATATGAATATATGCATATACACATACATACATACATACATGTATACAAGTATTAGCATGATATATATACATTATATATATACTGGTAAAACTTAATTGCTATATAATCTCTAGAAGTTCGGCTGACAGTTGGCCTTCATGTTGGGCTGCCTGAACTAGTACTAGTAGCACACACGCCCACAAAACCAACACATCCAGTAGAACAAATAAGTTACTCCATTACTAATAATAGAAGACGCCACCCTATTTCTCCAGCATGCTTGAAATGACTCATATCGTAGCTCACAAAGAAAATTGTGGTTATTATATTGTCTATAAAAATAAACAATAAGAAGAAGAAAAGACCTGGGGGTAAGGCCAATTTAGAACAATTAGGGGCCGTCCAAAGTGGTCTATATTTTCACGGACGCCCCCTAAAGGGGAGGGGAGGGTTGTTACTAATGTTAGTAAATAATTACTTTACCATTTAATAAATAAAAAAAATTCTGCGATTGTTTTCCACTTTTGATTTTGTAGTAGACTGCACTGGCTTCTGGTAAGGAGCCCCATAGGCGTGGAATGGGGTGATTGCACCACGGAGCCTAGGTAGTATATTGATTAGCACATTAGTTCCGGACTGGCAAGACTTGTGGAGCATAATATTTGCCATTTTCATGACACCCATAATAATACATTAGTTGATTAAACAGGGGAATTTTAAATCACGGATAATTCATCTTCCCCAATCCACTTCTCCTTGCCTTATCATAGTAATGCCGAGCAATACACTCATTACGCCAGGTAGCGACACGTGACAATTCTTAAGTCATTGGTTTGACTCAACCATGGTTTAAACCCAGGAGTTTGAATCCCATGACCTAGGAACATGGGTGGGTGGGGGGGGGGGGGCACTCGACTTATTCAGCCCATCTAGATCTGTAGTAAAGTGTTGATGTGTACTAGTTAGGGGAAGGGGGGGGGGGGGTGTCAGGGAAAGTATTACTCACTATACTACCTGTTTGTTGTTTGTTTGTTTGTTGTTGTTTTACGTCCTATCAACATCTAAGGTCATATCAGGACGGGTACCGACTTGTGACAGTGCGCACTCATGGCAACTTTATAGTGCTGTCCCACTTGGAAACCAGGCCGCCGGCACCATGACCTGGTATCCCACTCAGCCACATTATCCTGACACTGAGCACACCAGTCCTTGCCCTGTCCTAATAATGCCGAGCACCTGGCTAGGAAGCAACAAGTATCAATTTTCAAGTCATTGGTTTGACTCGACCAGGGTTCGAACCCACGACCCCACGATCTACCAGCACGGGAGACGGACGCTCTAACTCATTCGGCCATCCCGTCTGGTCCACTGTACTACCTTGAAATCGTTGGCAACTTTGAACAGCCCCTATCTAGTGCGGGTTTAAAGCTGCACAGTCCGCTGAAGCATGAAATTTTCAAAACCAAAATAATGATATAGATTTGACTCTACACATCTAACTTAGATATTGATGCACATATTAAGCATTCACTGCCACATAGAAGGGAACACGGAGACAATTTGATAGAACCTGTTACTGTTGAAGCCTATGGTATCAGAGTTTTGGCGTGCTTGCCAAAATTATTTTCACATGTTTGAATTTATAATATCTCAAAAGGTAGCCATTTCAATTAAAAGTTACTTCAAACTAAAGAAAGGTAGATTATAATGATCAATTTAATATATTTATCTCAGAAAAATGTCAGAAACTCAAAACCATCGCACTATGCAACTTTAACTGGCCCAGGGTAGCCATGTGTATCTTGCTGAATATGCATATTTAACACCGGCTTACTAGATCGATGGTGCCGACAACACATTGAGAACTGCCATTGCCTGCCGGGCACTTTTGAGTTTAACTCTGACTTGCGGACCTGTGGAGCAAACCATATGATTCATTGTACTGCTTTGCTCTCGTGACATATCAGGTACACAATCAACATTGTTTACATTCAAGGTCATATCTAGTACAGATATATGATCTGTGGTGGCATATTTATAATAAATGTCCACACGTTGTATTGCATCATGAGCATCACATGAGCTAACACAGTGGTCAAGCCAAGAGAAAGTTCATATCCCCCCCCCCCCCATTTTGTTTTATTTAACGACGCCTCTAGAGAATATTGATTTTCATATCATTGGCTATTGGACGTCAAACATATATGGTCATCCTGACGTATTTCTTCAGAGGAAACCCACTGCTGCCAGATAGGCTACTCTTTCCAATAAGCAGCAAGGGGTCTTTTATATGCACTTTCCCAAAGACAGGACAGCACATACCACAGCCCTTGATGAACCAGTTGTGGACCACTGGTTTGGACAACCGCCCATGCGTGAACGTTACAACCTGGATGATGGGGACATGGCTCAGTGCTCAACGCTCAGCTCAGTCAGACATCAACGACGCCTAATATGTGGACACCTCTTGTAGAGGGAGGTGTGTGTGGAGGGGTGTTCGTGAAGGGGTGGGGGTAGGGGCGGTGGGGGTGGGGGGCTGGGACAGGTGCACACCTGAGCGCACAGCCCTGGCGACCGTCGCCCAATGTCCACAACCTGCCGGGTTTACTCAGGCCGTCCAAACACTGGACACCCGGCCCTCACCCCGCCGTGTCCGGTGGGACGTCATCCGTCGCCGACTGACCACTTATTTAGGAGACGGGGGTTGGTGGAGGCATGCAGAGGTGGTTGGTACTATGGTAGAGGGACGTGGTTGGTTGGTGCAGGTGTGTGTGTATGTTTGGTGGAAGTCTCTGTGGGTTTGGTGTATGTTTGGTGGAAGTCTCTGTGTGTTTGGTGTGTATGTTTGGTGGAAGTCTCTGTGTGTTTGGTGTCTATGTTAGGTTGGCCGAGGTGTGTGGTTGGTTAGGGTAGGTATGCGTAGTTAGTGTGTGTGACCGGGAGAGGTGTGCGTGGTTTGTGAAGATGTGCATGGTTTGTGAAGATGTGCATGGTTTGTGCAAGTGTGCACTTGTTGAGGTGGGTGTTGTTTGTGGAGGTGTTTGTGGTCTGTGGAGGTGGTTGAGGTTTATGGAGGTGTTTGTGGTTTCTTGAGGTGTACATACTCTGTGGAGGTGGGTGTGGTCTGTGGAGGTGTGTGGGGTCTGTGGAGGTGGTTGTGGCTTGTGGAGGTGTTTGTGGTTTGTTGAGATGTACGTAGTCTGTGGGGGTGGGGGTGGTTTCTGGAGGTTTTTATGGTTTGTGGGGGTGCGTGTGGTTGGTGAAGGGGTGCAATGTTTGCGGAGGTATTAGTGGTTTCTGGAGGGGTGTAAACTTTGTGAAGGGATGCATACTTTGCGGAGGTGTGCATTTTTTGTTGAGGTGCCTGTGTTTGTGGAGTTGTCTACGGTTTGTGAAAGTGTGCATTGTTTGTGGTGGTATGCAAATTCTATGGAAGTGTGCGTGGCTTGTGGAGGTGTGCGTGGTTTGCAGAGGTGTTTGTGGTTTGTTGAGGTGTGTATGGTTTGTGGATGTGTGCATTGTTTGTAGAGGTGTGGATGGTCTGTGAAGGTGTGCATGGTTTGTAGAGGTGTGTATGGTTTGTGGATGTGTGAGTGTGTACATGTGTATTGGTTGTGTAGGTGTGCGTGGTTTGTGAGGGTGTGTATGGTTTGTGGATGTGTTTGTAGTTTGTGGAGGTGTGTATGGTTTGTGGAGGTGTGCATTTATTTAGAGGTGTGTATAGTTTGTGGAGGTGTGCATTGTTTGTGGAGGTATGCAAAGTTTGTGGAAGTGTGCGTGGCTTGTGTGGGTGTGCGTGGTATGCAGAGGTGTGCGTGGTTTGTGGTTTGTGGAGGTGTGTATGGTTTGTGGATGTGTGCATTGTCTGTGAAGGTCTGCATGGTTTGAGGAGGTGTATGTGGTTTGTGAAGGTGTATATGGTTGCTGGAGGTCTACTTGGTCCGTGGATGTGTGCGGGGTTAGTAGAGGTGTTTATTGTTGGTGTTTTTTTCTGTTGCTCGAGTTGTGTTATGGAGTGGTGTGTTTGATTCTGTGAATATGTGTTAGAACAGGGTGGTGTGTGAGTGAGGGGTGTGGTTGTAGGATGGGGTGGCAGGCTATAGGTGAGGTTCGGCGAGTTCGGGAGTAGTTAGGGGGTTGGGCGTAGGGGGAATTGAATTGGGCTGGAAATTATTGTGTATTGGAAATGTAGGACGTCTAGCTATAGAAGACGTGGGTATATTGTTAAATCATGAAGCAGGAAGAGAAGGAGGGAGGGTGGGTAGGAAAACAGGTGGGTGGGGATTGGACGGAGAGGAGAGGCTTCTTCACGTCAAGCGTCAATCAGATTCGAGAGCCCTCCCCCACACAAACACACACACCCACCACCCCATACACACACTCCTATGGCTTCTCTTTGCTCAGTTACCCTATACCGGGGTGGGCGCTCGTTGCGGCCGACCGACCCCATGGACGGACGCATGACGCCGGGCGCGGAGCCGCCCCTGTCCCGCCCCTCAAATTTAGTATTACCGGGCCGGTGTTGACACAGACAGCCGATAATGTGTTGGACGCGCCGCCGCCCGGCGCACGGCCGTAAGCCAGTCGGCGGCGCGGCGCGCCGGCCCCGGCCGACCCGCGCATTGAAAACACGGCGCTGAGCCGAACGGCAAACGCGGCCAGTAGCGAGATATTCGGGTTGAGTTGACAATCCCGATCTTGGGCAAACAAGACTCGACTGTCGGCATTCGGCGCCCGTGGCGAAGCGTTCTATACCTGTGTGGCCTGCTTGCGCCTGCTTGCGCCTGCTTGCGCCTGCTTGCGCCTGCTTGCGCCTGCTTGCGCCTGCTTGCGCCTGCTTGCACCTGCTTGCGCCTGCTTGCGTCTGCTTGCGTCTGCTTGCGCCTGCTTGCACCTGCTTGCGCCTGCTTGTGCCTGCTTGCCTGCGCCTTCTACCTGCGCAGCCTGCCTGAGCCGCCTGCCTACTTCCCCCTTCAGCCTGCACCTCCCCCCCCCCCTCCTGTGGGCCAGCGTGCACACGAGTGCTCACATGACCACGCTAAATCTGCGAAACACTTCGCGGAATTCCACGACAGGACGCTGACACTCCGCCGTCAAGTGCGCGCCCCAATTGTGCTCTTCTTGGTTCACCGAATTATATATATACCTAGTTCAATTTACATATTGCGACCAATATTTTAATAAATCACCTGTTTCTGAAATCGCACCCTCTTACTCCTTCACTCTACTCCCCTCTCAGTTACTCCTCTCCTACTCCCCCCCCCCCCCCCCCCCCCACCCCGCCCCACATCTCCCTGGCTATTGTAAAGAGAATCAGAAGCAGGGAGAGAGAGACGGTGGAGAGCCTTGTTGATCCGTTCGCCCGGCTCTGTCCACAACACCTCGAGTATAGGTTACACGGGTTCGTTTACACCACGGCCCAGCCCAAATCGGTGGGGCGGCGCCTAGCATTGGCGTGTTGTGGGCACCGCCCCATCGATCGGGCCGCCTCTCTGAAGGCCGGCCCAGCTCCCACCCACTACCACCCCGCCCAGCCCGGCCGCCCTGCCCTCCCACCGGCCGAACCCCGGAAAGCCATCAAAGGCGACTGGGCGAAAAACAATCGTGCTTAGGCTTCGTGTTTCAAATTAATTTCATTTCTGGTCTTCGTGCCAGCACGGAACTGGGAACCGGTCCACACCGTGTGTGGTGTGAGTATTGGTCGTGGCAGCGGTAAAGGCTGTGTGCTGAGGGAGGGAGGTGTGTATGTGGGGGGGGGGGGGGTCGGCCATCAGCCTACCCCTCAACTCCCTCTTTCTCTCCACCCACGGAGCGACAACCTTAGTCCCGCCTCCCTAACCCCCCCCCCCTTCCACCCACCCACCTCCAACCTCCCACCTCCTTCCCCGCGCATACTAACCTACAACCATCTCTCTTGTATATCGACTCATTCATTGATAGGTTGACACCCCCCCCCCCCCCGACCTTTCCCAGCATCCCCCCCCCCCCCCACCACCCACCACCACCACCACCACCAATCCCATGGTAGTAGTTCGACATTAATGGTTGGCATCATCAACATAAATGACGCTGATGTGTATCAAAGATGGACAATGATGCACAGTGAGCCCGACAAGATGGCGAAACCCCACTGCACCAGACACTCAGAAGGCAGGTCACGGTGCATAATCAGTAGAGCGCAGGGCTCCCGTGTGGAAGGTCCCTAGTTCACTTCCCGGTTGAATCAAACCAATGACGTACACAATTAATACTTGTTGCTTCCTAGCCAGGCGTTAGCATTATTAGGAGATGACAAGGACTGATTGGCTTGGTGTCAGGATAATGTGACTGAGCAGGATATTTAGTCATGAGCCTGGTATCCCAGTGGGGCGGCACTATAAAGTCGCCATGGGTGTGTACTGTCCCAAGTTGATACCCGTCCTGATATTACCTTAAATGTTGCGAGGATGTAAATCACCAACAACCAACCAACCAACCGATTAGCCCACCAATTACTGATTATAGTCATTGAACATACAAGTAGAGCAAGCCATCTAATACTATTAGATGGTAATAGAGGACCCATACACTGAGATGGCAGAGTGAATAGCGGCAGTCGATCCGAGATCGCTCCGGGGTGAACAACTGCATACTACTAGTAGTGCCACATTTTTAAAACTAAAAGACCAACCTAGATTTGATTGGAAAATGTGAGGCTTTCATGGGGTTATGCAGCTTCATCTATAGTAATTAGTAGTAAGGTCTGCACTATTTTATAATTTTGTAATAATACTAATAATGTGCCCTACCCTATACCACCAAGGATTTGCCAGACAGAAATACTAGGAAATGCCATAGTAATATTAGTAATACTAGTAATAACCATAGCATTACTAGTAATACTTGGTTGCCCACTCTGCTGAAGAGATCCAGAAAATAGTGGACGCTTTCTCCGATGCATCAAAGAAGTTTGGCCTGAAGATTAACATCAAGAAGATGGAGGTGCTGTACCAACCCAACTGTACAAGAACCTGAGAGGAGGATATCATGGTTGATGGAAACAAGCTGAACTCTGTTCCGGAATTCGCCTACCTCGGAAGCACTATATCAAGTGATGGACGCATTGATGCTGAAATACAGAGGAGGATGGCCAAGGCTAGAGCATCTTTCGGCCGACTACACCAGAGACTCTGGAACAACCACCATGTGTCCATGTGGGTCACAGGCAAGATCTACTGTGCAATCGTGCTATCCACCCTACTATTCGGAGACGAGGCCTGGACAGTGTACAGACGACAGGTGAAAAAGCTGCATGCCTTCATGATGCGACATCGGCATTCAATCATGAGGCTAACCTGGAAGGACAAAGTGACAAATAAGGAAATACTCGAACGGACGGGGCTGCCCTCTATGGAAGATCTTCTGATCAAAAAGAATCTCCGGTGGACTGGACACCTCATGAGGATGTCATCAGACAGGCTACTAAAGCAGATCCTGTATTCTCAACTGCCTTCTGGTTACAGAATGAGAGGGTGCCCTCGTCTCTGGTTCAAGGATACCATCAAGAGAAACCTGAAGCTGAGAGACATTAAGACCGACTCATGGACATCACTCTCACAGCAGAGAGCTAAATGGAGAGCCGCAGTCAAGTAATGAAAGCAGTCTTTGCCGCATCGCGACCGGCAGCATGATGATGATGACTAGTAATAATAATAGCCATAGTATTACTGGTAATAGCCATAACTGTACCACAGAGAGCCTCGGAAAATGGTTGAGCCCTAAATAATCCTAGACAAGAGGTTGCTTCAAATGATGAATGGGCATATTTGAACATAATAATTGTGAATAAATAAAGTTGCTTGGTCATGTTTTTCACCTTGAAGGGGAACCCCCGTCTGTGCTAATGCCTGCTTGGTATTTCCCATCAGGGTCGGCTCTGGGCTGAATGATCGACATCTCTGCTGTGAAGGCATTGTCTCTCAGGATTCTACTTGGCCAACTTTTCGGAAATCCAAAAGGCAGATTGCGGAATTATTTGGTTATTTGAAAATATAACACATGCTTCCTTATTCCCACTTTCTTTCTAATGTTCTCGGCTATAGTTTGCCAGTAAGAAAATATAAGTCATTTGATGCACATCGTTGGGGGATGTTGGGTGGCAAACCCCATTTCGCACCACATGAAAAGAGCATATTTATCTTTATATAATAAAGTTGTGCTAATATGGACTAACCTCCGCACAGTTCTCATGTTATTCCCCGCACATCAACAAATGACATTAGTAGTCTTCAATGTGCAACTCGGCATCTAGTTAGACCAATAAACCCCTTTCAGTGTTTATAAATATTGTGTGTGCGTGCGCAGCTTGGCTGCAGAACGAAGGCACACTGCCATTGAGCTTGCTGATATGCGCAGTGGAATACATCGATTTTAATCAAAATTAATAGAAATGCAGAACCCTAACCCTATAAATTTAATATAATCTTTTCGTTGAATATGTTTTCTATATGTGTGACAGCGGTTTGTTTCTAGGTGGTGTGGTTTTAGAGATATATTTCTCCCTTTCTGTATGAAGATTGCTCATAGACATTGAGTTTGCAGGGTGACTGTGTGTCGTCCTGCAGCCAAGCTGCGCGCGCAGTGTCCTAAATATCTATGCTGCCGTCATATTATAGAGGTCTATAGACCCCTTTCAATGTCTATAGACATTGTGTATGTGTGCGCAGCTTGGCTGCAGAACGAAGGCACACTGCCATTGACTTTGCCGGTACACGCAGTGCTAAACGTTTATTTTAATCAAATTTAATAGAAAGGCAGAAGCCTAACCTTATAAATTTAATATAATCTGTTCGTATAATATGTCTTCTATATCTGTTCCAATCAGTTTATTTCTAGGTGGTGTGGTTTTAGAGATATTTCACTTTTTCTGTATGAAGATTACTCACGGCCATTGACAATGCATTGAGTTTGCCGGTATGCACAGTGCAAAACGTCTATTTTATTTCAAATTAATACAAATTCAGAACTCTAACCTTATACATTTAATATAATCTGTTCGGTGAATATGTTTTCTATATGTGTTCCAATCAGTTTGTTTCTAGGTGATGTGGTTTTAGAGATATTTCACTTTTTCTTTATGAAGATTGCTCACAGCCATTGACAATGCATTGAGTTTACTGGTAAGCGCAGTGCAAAACGTTTATTTTATTCAAAATTAATAGAAATGCAGAACCATAACCTTATAAATTTAATATAATCTGTTCGTTGAATATGTTTTCTATATGTGTTCCAAGCAGGTTGCCTCTAGGTGGTGTGGTTTTAGAGATATTTAACTTTTTCTGTATGAAGACTGCTCATAGCCATTGGGGTTGCAGTGTGTCGTCCTGCAGCCAAGCAGCGCGTGCCCTGACCTAAATACCTATGCTGACGTCATATGAAATAGGTCCATATTGCCAAGAGATAGCAGGTGTCATGTCATGGGAAGAATAATCAACTGAAACAAAGACAGTTTCTACATTAACAAGAAAGCCCACACATGCAACAGTTCGCTGAACATAGGTGTTGCTGAAGACATTTACATTGTATTATATAATAATTAATATTGACATTGTATTATATTTATCTTTGTTGCATTATGTATTTAAGTATGCAGTTGTAAGTTACAGCCTCATACTTAAACACATGAAATGCCATTTATTTGTGTTTATCAAATAATACAGTAAAACCTCCACAGATCGACCACTCCCCTATATCGATCGGTATATTTGGGTCCCAACAATACCATTGTAAGGATATTCTTTCTTGAAGATTTATACTGCCTATTATGGATAAGTCTGAATAGACTAGTTTTCACCATTAGACAGTTTGTCGAAAGAAAGACCGAGCCTACACTTTTACCGACCCAAGGGATTTTTAACCTCCCACACCACATAGCCATGGTATGAGAGCAACTGGCCTTTGATGACACTGTAAGTTATAGACAGCGGTGGAAATCCAAATTGGCAGAGGTGGAGGCACTCTCCAAACCTCCCATCTCCCTAAATGGACCACTTAAAGTCGATCCCATGGTTGGTCGATTTAGAGAGGATTTACTGTACTTCAAATTTTGAGCACTGGATATCATATTCATTTGAGTAAATATAACAGACACATCGCCAATGTACTCATTACAGGCCGTCAACTGTAGTCGTGTTTTGGCGGTCATAAATCCATTAGAGCCTCGTTCTCGTAGCCACTGCCCAGCGCCGGTAATAATAACGGCATTGACTCGTCCCATCCCGACTCGACTTTCTCCCCTCCCACCCCCTCCCACCCATATCCCCACCTGCCCCCCACAACGCCCGCCGCCAGAGGGGGCGTCCGATTACTTGTGCAACAATTCCCAATGCGCTGGTTCCAGCGGGTCCTTGGGTTTCCAGTCGCTGGTCCCAGAGCTGTTATCGGCCGTGTTGCCCCAGATCCGCCGTGTGTCTAACACTAACAGTCGTTAATCCCCCCCCCCCCGCCCCCCGCACACACACACGCACACACCGCCCCCTAACATCTATCCACCCCATCCTCCTACACCGCACTCACCCTTACCTACACCACCCACCGTCACACTCAACCTCACATCCACCCGCCATCCAACCCACCGTCACACCCACACTCACATCCACCCCACACCCACCCTCCCACCGACACCCCCCACCCTCACACTCAACCCCACTCCACCCACCCCCACCCCCCATCCACACCCACCGTCACACCCACACTCACATCCACCCCACACCCACCCTCACCGACACCACCCCCCTCACACTCAACCTCACATCCACCCTCCCACCCACCACCACCCCCACCACCACACCCCCACCCACATCCACCCCACACCCACCCTCACCGACACCCACCCCACCCTCACCACTCCAACCCACACCCACCACCCCCACCCACCCGCACATCCACCACCCCCCACCACACCACCCACACCCACCCACCCACCCCACCCCCCCCCACCCGACACCACCCACCCTCACACTCAACCCCACATCCACCCTCCCACCCGCCATCCAACCCACCTCACACCCACACTCACATCCACCCCACACCCACCCTCACCGACACCACCCACCCCACACTCAACCTCACACCACCCTCCCACCCCCATCCACCCACCGTCACACCCAGACTCACATCCACCCCACACCCACCCTCACCGACACCACCCACCCTCACACTCAACCTCACATCCACCCTCCCACCCGCCATCCAACCCACCGTCACACCCACACTCACATCCACCCCACACCCACCCTCACCGACACCACCCACCCTCACACTCAACCTCACATCCACCCTCCCACCCGCCATCCAACCCACCGTCACACCCACACTCACATCCACCCCACACCCACCCTCACCGACACCACCCACCCTCACACTCAACCTCACATCCACCCTCCCACCCGCCATCCAACCCACCGTCACACCCACACTCACATCCACCCCACACCCACCCCTCACCGACACCACCCACCCTCACACTCAACCTCACATCCACCCTCCCACCCCACCATCCAACCCACCTGTCACACCCACACTCACATCCACCCCACACCCACCCTCACCGACACCACACACCCTCACACTCAACCTCACATCCACCCTCCCACCCGCCATCCAACCCACCGTCACAGACACACCACCACACACCCTCACAGCCACCCTCACAACGAACACCCGTCCTGATATGACCTTAGATGTTGCTAGGACGTAAAATACAACGAACACACCCACTGTCACACTCACTCTTAAACCCACCCTCACACATCCCATCCCACCCACTGTCACCTACTCCAATACACACCGTCACACCCACCGTCACACCCACACTCACATCCACCCCACACCCACCCTCACCTACACTTCCCACCCTCACACCCATCATCACATCTACCCTCACACATACATACCCTCACACCACTTCACTTTATATATTAAGACCAATATTTTAATAGGTCACCTGTTCCTTGAATTCCCTATCATACCCACCATCACACCTACCCTCATACCCCCCCCCCCTCACATCCCCCCTCAAAACCACCGTCACACCTACCCTCAACACCACCATCACACCCACCCTCACACCCACCCTTAGAGTTAAACCCAAACCTCACACACCCTCACAACCACAATTACAGTTTATGCCCGCCTCTACAAACACCCCCCCCCCCCCTTAAATCCACCCTTACACCCCCCAACAGCCAGCATTACACCCACCCTCACAAACACCATCATATCCATCCTCACAGACACCATTACACCCACCCTCACAACCACCCTTAAACCCACACCCACACCCACTCTTACACCCACCCTCACACCCGACATCACACCCACCTCACATCCACCATCACACCCACCCTCACATCCACCATCACACCCACCCTCACAACCACCATTACACCCACCGTCATAACCACCCTTAAACCCACACCCACACCCACTCTTACACCCACCCTAACACCTGCCATCACACCCACCCTCACATCCACCATCACACCCATCCTCACAACCACTATTACACCCACCCTCATAACCACCTTCACACCCACAAGCACCATAACACCCCCCGCACCCCCCACACATCCACCCTACCACTCACCCTCACACCCACCCTACTAGCCCCCCCCCCCCCCCCCCCCCCACACACACACACCACCAACACCTACACCCACAACCACCCGCACACCCACCCCGACAACCACCTTCACACCCACACACACACACACACACACTGGGACGGCGGTGCTAACGACATCAGGTGCTAAGCCGGTGAGGAGTGAGGAGTGCTGGGTGGCGGGTCCCAGGTGTGTTGCCCAGCCCCTCGTTCCGTGACACAGCTCCCCGCCCAAATTACCTTATCTATAATATACGTCCCCGGGCGGCCTCAACGTGACCCCGTTCCCCGCTGACATGCGCAGAAGCAGTGCACGTTTCCTCGCGTCACGCAGACGGGATTCCCCAAGATCGACGAGACCTCGCTGAGACCGGTTGTGCCAGCCTGTGTTTAGAAGGCATGAGATTCAGGTCCACTACGAGATTATAAATACGAGGCGATTTAGTAATTAGAATAATTTTCTTTCTATTTTTAAGCAGATTTATTTCTGAGTCGATTTCCTATTTATTTCTAAGTCGATTTCTATTAAAATAAATATGCTTATTATTATGGTAAATGTTAGCTCTTTGGATGGGGTTTCATAAGGAATTAATGCTTTTAATAAATACAGAACCTGGTGAACATTTAAGTCAATGTTACACAATGAATATAATGCTCGAGGTGCTATTTTCTTTCAGTCAATTTGCTCAAAGTAGGTTGTCAGGTAAATGTTAGCTTATTATTCTATTGCAAAGATCTTAAAGATCGTAAAGATCATAGACATATATATATAATATATGATATATTATGTATATATTATATATTATATAAAAATACATAACAATTTGGCACAAACATGGATAGATGGATGCAATATAATAATATAAGGAATGTGTTTAAGACACAACTCTCCATAATTAAGCATTTTGAGCTAAGAAATATACAATTTCAGTCAGGTTACAGGCTGATGTTTACATCACCAGTGATTAGACATAAATAATTCTTGTTCTAAATATTAAAATGTCAAATGTGTCAACAAAACCTTGTTTCAAAGTAATATATAACCAATGTCTGATTGACCCTACCCATTTCCTAACCCAACAAATGTCATTAACCTTAGGATATAAATAAAAACATGAATTAAATGAGTAAAACTGACTCTGGCTAGGGCTCTAACACTAGTTGAGTGCCCAGATTTTTCTCAATCTAAATGCAGATGGTATAAGATATGCTGATTAGATTGATCTAAATGCAATGCTAGATAAAAGAGTAACAAACTAACATCTTAATTTATTATATATATTTTTTTAGTTGGTATTCTATGTTTCAAACAAGAGCTGAGATGAGCTGAAATTAGCACATTTCATAGCTGCACCCAGTGTCTTAAGCGGCTGTCACACCTCACCGGATTGGGGGAAATGGACAGAAACCGAAAAAGTCTGTTGATGTCCGTTTTGTGTCCATACAAGTCTTGAACATGCACAAAACTTGGAATGGATGCCGCCGGAATTACATCTACGTTTCTTGTTTGGTTTGAGTCCGTTTAGTCTGCTTACCATCCATTGGCTATCTGTTCATGTGCGTTTCATGTGCGTTTCATATCCGTTCATCCAGCGGCCATTGACTCGATAGCGCAACATTTTGACACATTTTAATACATTTTGATACTTATCACCACCGGACTAGACAATTCTGTCCATTGCTCAATCCGGCGAGGTGTGACAGCCGCTTTAGCATTAGCCATGTGCTTCGTCAGAGTTTGTTTATCTTCCATGCATCCCACAATGCACCGCGAGGCTGGAATGGCGATGTAGTCTATTGATGTCGGGGCTTCAGATATACAAGTCCGAGGTTCAAAGGAAAACTAGGGCTTCCTCAAGCATTTAGAGTTCCATAATCCGATGTTTTTTGTGTTTCTGTCATTTTCTGAGATAAATATATTAAGACCCTGTCACATCTCACCGGATTGGGGGAAATGGACAGAAAATGAACAATGTGTTGTTTGTGTCCGTACAAGTCTTGAACATGCAAAAAACTAGGAACGGATGCTGCCGGGCTGACGTCTACAGTTCTTGTCTGGTTTGATTTTGGTGCGTCCATTGGCTATCTGTTCATGTCCATTTCATGTCTGTTTCATGTCGGTTTTATGTCCGTTTCATGTCGGTTTCATGTCCGTTCGTAGACACAATGTCACAACACTTTCACACATTTTAATACATTTTGATACTTATCACAACCGGACTAGACAATTCTGTCCATTGCTCAATCCGGCATAATGAGACAGGCACTTTAGGTTGATCGTTATAAATCTACCTTTCTTTCATTTGAAGTAACTTTTATATTAAATGGCTAACTTTTGTGACATTTGAAGTGAAAACATGCCAAATTAATTGTGGCAAGCATGCTAAAAATCTGGCACCATAGGATTCAGCAGTAACATATTCTATTAAATTGTCTTGGTACATCCTTATAATTTATATATAGCATAACAATTAACAAATTAACATGCTTAAAAACTGCATCAGTATCTAGGTTGGCTATGTAGGTTCAAATGTAGATAAGGGTTTTATTTTTGAAAACTTGATGAAAAGTTACAACATACTCTGATGAAACTATGATATTTCATAAACAAAATCCTTATTAAGATTTAAAGTTACATATCCTATTTAAAGTTGCATATTCTTATAAAATCATAAACTTGTCAAAACTAAAACAAATATTCTAGATTTGATCCTACATATCCAACTCAGATACTGGTGCACTCGATATGCATTTGTTGCCGCATATTTAGGGGATACTAAACCAGTTGAATTAGAACTTGTTACTCCTGAAACCTATGGTGTTAGAATTTGTATGCGCTTGCCGAAGTTAACTTGGCATTTGTTCTCTTCAAATATCTATAAAATTAGGCATTTAAAATAACAGTTACTTCAAACTAAAGTAAAGTGGATTCTAACAATCAATCTACGGCATATATCTCAGGAAGTTACTATAACTCAAAGTTGCATAATCCGATGCTTTTGAGTTTTTGCTATTTTCTGAGATAAATATATTATACTAATCGTTATAATCTACTTTACTTTAGTTTGAAGTAACTTAAATTTTAAATGGCTAAGTTTAGAGATATTTGACGTCAAAACATGCCAAAATAATTTTGGCAAGCATGCCAAAATTCTGACACCATAGACTTCAGTACTAACAGTTTCTATTAAGTTACTTATTGCGCCCTTCTATGCAGCAACAAATGCTTAATAAGTGCACCAGTATCTAAGTTGAATATGTAGAATAAAATCTAGGTAAGTGTTTTGGTTTTGAAAAGTTGATGTTTTCATCGGACTATGCAACTTTAAAACCATATACAACTTTAAGTACAAATGTAATCATTAATCATTTCTATAGCGTTTTCCCCTTTAAATGCACTTTAAATATATCCAAAGTTAGCCAATTACCAAAATAACCAACACTAAAGTAGTTGCAATGAAAAATCGAACATATTTATCGAAGAATAAATATGGCAAAACTTAAAATCCAACAGACTGTGCAATTTTAAATTAAATTAAGTAACAGACACAACATATTCCTTCCGAAGATATCAAAATCTTAGACTAAGCAGTCGCTATATTTAAAATAATTGTTAATCTAAAATAGTAGTAATATTTGAATATGATGAAAATTAATATATTTATAGAATTATTGTCGTGTTAGTGCTTATCATTAAGCATTTGTCATTATCTGTCCTACCCCCCCCCCCCTCCCACCCACCTACCACCAACCCATCCCCACTCTAGCTCCCGTGCTATATGATTATCGGGCTGCTGACACTCAGAGGATCAGATGATTATCTCCCTGAGGCTTAATACCCCCCCCCCCCAATGCCCCCCCCCCCCCCCACACACACACACCCCACACCCCTCACACACGCTACTGAATGGTAATCGCCGGTGTGGGTCATTTAGGAGATTAAATTTGGCATTTGTGGTGGTGAGATGGTGTGAGATGCCCGGGGCTTGAGAGCTGAGGGGGGTGCTGGTTGGGTGGTAGATTTTGGTATGGTGTGTGTGTGTGGGGGGGGGGGGCACGGGGAGCAGGGGACAGGGGGCAGGGGGCAGGGGGCAGGGGGGCAGGTTAAGTGACCTAGAAGCGGGGGTTGGTATGAAGAGGGGAGGTAAAAAGGGGTGATTGTAGGAAGAGATGGCGAGGGGCGGCGGGAGGGAGGGTGGAAAGGGAGGGGGGGGGAGATTGGGGGTTGGGGGGGGGGGGGTCGATACAGTGCCCCCGCCCCGCCCCCTCCCCTCCCGAAACCCCTTCGTGCAGCCTACAGCCTCCAGCTGACCCCCCAGACCCCAATACTCCCATGGCCATCGTTTAATTATTCACATTTGCCTTATTCTCCATGGCGGGCCGACCGTTGTGGATCGTGTAATAAATGACATGCCGGCTGGTCACGTGTCATGGCCGCCTGGTGGCTGTCTGACATATGTAGTACAGTCAACGCTCAGACATAGGACGGCGCCGGTGTTATATACTAAATATGTATTATATATTAATTTGATTAATTATGCAGTATATGTAGTACAAATATATACTTATGCAAATATTATTAGGATATGTTATTAGGTTTGCTCTGAATCAACTAATTTTTAATGGGTTTCGTTAGTTTTATTTGGTTAAATTGATGTATGTATTTTAACTGACCAGTGCGTATCCCCTCTGTGGAC
The DNA here is from genome assembly GCA_030323885.1 of Branchipolynoe longqiensis. Classification (NCBI taxonomy): domain Eukaryota; kingdom Metazoa; phylum Annelida; class Polychaeta; order Phyllodocida; family Polynoidae; genus Branchipolynoe; species Branchipolynoe longqiensis. The sequence continues at coordinate 80,675,633 of CM059186.1, read as the reverse complement.
TTGATATATATGTATAATACATAATAGTGTCTGTATTATACATAATCTTAATATAATATTATATATATGCTATATAATTGAATATAATCTGAATATAATATTATATATATATTACATGTATTACTATTACATGTAATCTTAATATAATATTATATTATATATATATTATATGGTATATGGTATATAATACATTATATACATTATGTAATAAGCTCTCTCATGCATGTATGCCCTGATAGTGATACCTGTGGGGCAAGAGAATGCAAGAGGAACCACTATCACAATTGCGCTGGGCGTGGGGGGGAGGCAAAACAATATATGAGGAATAAAAAGAATAAATTCTAGTTGCTTGTGTGTTCAGTGCACGGGGTCTATGCATTGCATGTGTGTGGCGTGCAGTGCGTGGTGTATGTGGTGCGTGATGTGTGTAGTGTATTGTCTGTGTGTGTTGTGTGTATTGTGTAGTGTGTGATGCATGTGGTGTACTTGCTTTGGGGTGGTTTGTAACCTTACGACGGTTACCAGTTGCAGAACTGCAACATTAATAGAGAGGCTCTGATAAATCAGCCCAATCTTTGGTCGAAGACTTACCTTCAGTAGGGAGTGTTGTAGAAGCTGGGGACATCTTTACAACATTGCAATGGCCAAGTGTTGAGGCGGCACCGAATCTCTTTGGTCCGGCGGTAGTTGAGTGGTACTTGGCACTTGTATCCAGTCGACAGCAGCAAGGGTTTCAAGGAAGGACGGGTAAAGATGGGTACAGCAGTGGTTCCAGCAACGAGAACACAGCGAGAGAAAACGCAAAGGTACAGGGCCCCACCCAAGCACACAACTGCCCTTGTCAGGGGGAGGAGTATGCCTGGGAGAAGAAAAAAAAGGGTAGAGTATAGGAAAGAGAAATGAGGAGAGTTGAGTCAAAGGACTGTGTCTATCTGCTCTATGGCGACCAACCAGCGAGCCATAGACACGGACAGGGTAAGAGTAGAAAGTGAAATGCCGGCAGGCCCCCCCTCCTGGAACTCTTTTTAGACATATCAAGGAGGAGCAAGGCCGGCGGAGAGGAGATAGAGAGAGGTGTGGGCAGAGTGCGGTCCGGACAGCAAGTGGGTCTGACTACATGTGGTGTATTGTGTGGTGTGTGGTATGTGTGGTATCAATGTGGTATGTGAATGGTGTGTGGAGTGGGGTATGATGTAACAAGTGGAAAAGGGGGATATTAATTATATTGGTACATTCGCACATAGAGGTATATACTCTTTAAAATAACTCATTAATTAGTGCGGCTTATCAGAATAGACGCTTTACTAATTGGAGTCAACTGTATGATTAATGTGACCTTCAGAAGCCATTAAAGGCACACCGTATTAAATTAGCTGGCACAGTAAGGCTTATTCTATTCTCGCTGTTCCTACACATTATATACTGCATAACTTGGAACTAATTATTCTATGCAAGATCAACATTATATATATATATATAGTATATATAGTATATATATATATAGATTATAGACATACATTATACATAATTGTGTAAATACACGTACGTAAATTCCGACTGGCAGTGTTGATAGTTTGGTTCCACTACCACTCGCAGGTGGCGCCCCAGTGGAGAAACCGGGAACTATAGTATATTGTGTATAATATGGTCTCGCGGGTCAGTAGCTCTTACTCTTACTCTTAGGAAACGGAGATGAGAATGGGCCCTTGTTTATATTCCCATAATTCAATATGGAGCATACATGTAGATACATGTATATGTATATATGTGTTTATATGCATATCTATATATATGGTAATTCACTAACCTAGAGCTTGCCGGACATGTCTAATTAAATACAATTCAACACACCCAGAAACCTGTAGATCCGATTTCATAGTCAACGAGCACACAGCCTTTGAGAGTGAGACATATTTGTCGCATAATTATCAATTTACAGCCTTTATGGCATACTTTAATTTACTCCTATCCACCAGTTCTCTGTCGACATCATACATATCTTACAGATACGCCCCAGTCTATATTACCGGATCATGCAGTTAAATAGTCATCATATATGCAGAATCATAAACTGTTACAGAAAGCTTTCTATCATGTTAAATTTCAACCAAATCTAACGAACATCGGAATAAGGAATGCGCATTGAAATCGTCTCATGTTATCATTGACTTGGCATGCTGATGAGGCATTAGGAGTTTCTATAATGTAAAACTGAACTAAACCAAACAAACAAATTTTTAATTCGATTACCTAGTCCCTATAAAGGATATATATATATATATATATATATTGATTTATAAAGGATATATATATATATATATATTGTTTGTTTAGGTTTACCTCCTAGCAACCTGCAGCATATGTATATGTATATATATATATATATATATATATATATATATATATGTATATATATAGAGAGAGTGGGGGGGGGGGGGAGAGATGTGATACTTTAGGCCGAGTGTAATGAATAAGGCAGAATGTACATAAAAGCAATGTATGATCAGTGTGTGTCCACAATTTAGTCAACAATAGGTGCTATACCATTAAAAAGACCAAACAAGAAAGAGATGATAAGGACTGATCATCATCATCATGCTGTCGGTCGCGATGTGACAAAGACTGCTTTCATTACTTGACTGCCGCTCTCCATTTAGCTCTCTGCTGTGAGAGTGATGTCCATGAGTAAGGAGAGCTGTGAGAGTGATATCCATGAGTAAGGACTGACAGGATGTTCCATTCTAGGTAGGGGGGTAGAGACTGCCTTCACTTTTGAGGTGCATAATTTGATGAAAACATGATTGTACTTGTTCACATTTTATCCTACGTTTGTACGTAGATACTGGGACACTTTTCTACAATGCATTGTTGTATAGACGGAATACTGAGTTACGGTAAGGGAACCTATCCCTGCTGAAAGTGATAAAATGCTATGATATTCAGCATCGTTGGTGTACATAGCAATATTATTTGACATGCTTTCGCTTCAAATATTTTCAAAGTTAGTCATGTTAAACAAAATGTTGCTCCAAATTTAATGTAAAGAGAATTGTACTGATCAACTTAAGATCTCTGTATGTGTGTACGTATGTATGTATGTATGTATGTATGTATTTATTTATGTATGTATGTATGTATGTAGGTATATATGTATGTATGTATGTAGGTATGTATGTATGTATGTATGTATGTATAGAGAGAGGGATAGAGTATATATAACTTTTTGTTCTGTTATATATATAAAGTTAGGCTATGTAATAAGAAGAGAAGGAAGACGAGTGTTGGGTCGGACACTTTATTGAGTGTCTATGACATGCACAATAAAAAGTGCATATCGGTAAAGTTTGAAATTCGGAGGCAAAGTGACTGCCCGGGGCAGATATCGCCCGGTGGTGGCGCTCGGGCCCGGCTAGCCGGGGCAAATCCTGGGCAGGTCAGCGATTGGCCAATAATATAATTAACAAGTATACGGAATAATAATAATAATAATGAAACTCCGCCTGTTTTATATTTGCATAATTCATTATACATCCTATATATATAATTTATATATATATATATAATTTTTATATATATATATATATATAAATATATGGCAAAAACAGAAACTAAAATTCATCGGATTATACAACTTGACTTTATAGCATCATCAATTTGCTTTGATAGAAAAGAGGGCGTGTGTGAGGAGGATGGGAAAGGGTAGTGAGGGTGTGGGGAAGAAGTTCTTCCATGAGGTTGGGGAGGGGGTGGGGGTGGCAGGGTGCGCTTCCTATCTCTGTCGTTTCTCAAACATCCCCTCCACACCTCCCCGCCCCCTCGCCACAGCTGTTCCTTCCTATGTTCACAAAAACACGTGATACCCGGTTTCTCCGCTAGGGGGCGTCAGAGGACGCAAGGGGACACCAGGCGAGCAGAAAACGCGGGTCTTGACGCGGAAGGGAGACGCCGGCCAGTTCTGGGCGGCGTTTCCGGCTGTGTACCCCGGGAGGTGGCGCTGTGTAGAAAGGGGCGGGGAGGGGAGGGTCTTCCCAACTGTTGCAGATCCACCCCTGACGCAAACCCACCCACCCATCCAAACCTTGCTGGACTTCTTCTTTTATTCTCTATTTTCCCTCCTTTTCCTCACCTTTTTCTGTCTTTTCTTCTCTTGCTAGCCGTATCCCGTCTGCTTGCATTGCTTGACGACATGCTTGGCCGTTCCTTGGCAACATGTCGAGGTTGGGTTGAAGTTGGAGATGGGATAAACGATGCTGACTGGATTCACTTACTGTCACTCTATGGGGCGCTGATTGAGATTTTTTTTTAAAGTTGTTGCTAAATTTTACACATATTTCGTTAATTAAGAATTGTCAGATTATGATTTTCAATGCACGGATTTTAGCTTTTAAAGACGCATTCCATCATCTAAACACTAAACTACGCCTTTAAAGTTACAAAGTACCAAGCTTTTGAGTTTCTGCATTATTCTTTTTTTTGTAATATGAAAATATTGGGTAGATCAAAATAATAATAATATACTTTACTTTACCCTGAAGTAACTTTTGTTGTATATATAGCTAAGCTGAGATATATTTGAAGTAAAAAAATAGCAAATTAATTTTGGGATGCACATACAAATTATGGAAATAGGTTTTTCAGGAGAAACATGTCCAACCAAATTTACTTGGTATTTATGACCTTTGATGACACAACAAATGCTTAATAAATGCAGCCGTATCTAAGTTGGATATGATATGTAAGATGAGTTTTCGTTTTGAAAATGTTATGCTATTTTCATCGGGCTATGCAGCTTCAAATGTCACACAAACCAAAGAAATGGAAAATAAAGTTGTATTGTCCCCTTTGCATGGATTAATCTATTTAAATTATATATGTATTTAATCTCTGCACTCACGATCCGCGATTTATAAATTATATCCATCGAATGACGTCACACTAGCAAGGTGGCATTGGTCACGTGTGAATTCAGGAACTATATGGTAATACAGCTAGGATTGTTCACGATGTCCAAGTATGCTTGATAAGCTTTTTGATTAAATAACAAATACTGTTCATTTAGTCTAAATTTAGGTTGAGATATTATTTATTAGATTTACATTCAAAGCGTGGTTCAAAGAAGGTGAAGTCGGCATGTCAGTGAATTTAATTAGCCTATTAGCCTATCTTGAATTTGTGATGATATTCCGTTGCCACCTTTGCACTATTGCATTAAAATTGCATAGTTCAATATTTCTGAGTTTCAGGTTTAAAAAAAGGAGTGAAAAGATAAACCTATCAAGGTTGATCGTTATAATCTACATTACCTTGAGTTATATTTGCGCATTACCAAATATGTTCCAGACAGACGAAATGTGTGCTAGCTAGATGAACGAAATTTGTGTTAGAATTTTGAAATACGTGGTAGAAAGAATCGATATCAAAGCTGCATAGTCCGACGGCTTTCAGTTTCTGCCATATTTATTGATTAAATATATCAGGTTTATCTTTATTATCTACCTGACTTTTGTTTGAAGTAACCTTGTTTTTTGACAGTTAACTAAATGAAGTGAAACGATGTCAAATTATTGTTTGTGTACACATCACAATGCTGGATATCATGAGGTTTCAGCAGTAAGTAAGAAACTCTGTCAAGTTTACATACTATTCCATTCAATGCATAATGAATGCGACACTAGCTAGTATTCTAAGTTGGATATGCAGGATCCAATATAAGTAATTGTTTTGATTTAGCAAAGTTGATGCTTTTATTGGACGGTGCAACTTGATGACAGCCGTGTAGCTACACTTGGCGCCCCATATAAGAGGAAATGGGGAGAGGGTAGGGTGGTAGGGAAAGGGGGGGGGGCAGGGGGGGGGGGGAGGCGTAGACATTCCACTTTGGCGAATGGCCATCTGCCGACGACTGTGTTGCTGGTCCAGACCAGCGCCTGGCCAAGTCAGCCGGGAGGGTTGAGTTAGTTGTAGCCATGTGAAGCTAGGTGGGTATGGGGTGGTGTGGGTGTGTGGGTGTGTGGGTGTGTGGGTGTGTGGGTGTGTGGGTGTGTGGGTTGGGTGATGTAGCTGGACTATTTCCAGGGTGTGGATCGTTATCGTTGCGTGGTGTGTGGAATAGGAATAACCGACCGCTAGCAAATAGGATATCACAATGCATCGTCTCTCTCAACTCACCACCTACATAAAAGTCGTGGTTTCAAGCCCTGGCAGAGTCAAACCAATGACTTCACAAATTTGATATTAGTCGCTACCTAGCCTACTTGCTCGGCATTATTAGGATTATTGGTTTGCTCAGTATCAGGATAATGTGGCTGAGTGGAATATGGGAGTTATGGTGTGTTTCCCAAATGGAACCATGGGTACGCACTGTCTCTGTCACTGACACCGCTATGACCTTAGATGTTGCTGGGACATAAAAGCCCAGCAAATGCATACACAAGCAAACACTATTCGATTATGATCGATAATGGATAATTGATAGTGCGGCAGCAGCTTCCAAACACTATTTAATTAATTTCTGTCCTGATATGACCCTAAATGTGGTTGTTGGAGTTTTACGTCCTGGCAACATCTAAGGTATTATCAGGACGGTTACCGACTTGTGAAAGTGTGCACTCATGACGACTTTATAGTGCTGCCACGCTGGGAAATCAGGCCACCGACACCATGACCTGATATCCCACTCAGTCACATTATCCTGACACTGAGCTAAACCAGTGCGGGGCTATGAAGTGACAAGTATCAATTTTATAAATCATTGATACTCCCGACCTTCCGCATGCGATTGCTAGGACGTAAAACCCCAAACAAACAAACTATTTAATTATATAGCAAGGCGCCATGATCTTTATATAACCCCGCATCGTGTCTGCATTAGAGGCGGTCTCGTTCGGGGTTGCCGCTGCTCGCCCCAACTACCCTGGACGTATTTGCTTTTGGAGAAAAGAGGAATATACAAAGACGGGGTAACACAAACAGTTAGAACACTGTTTATCCATTGTCATCACGCGCTAGGCACTAGAAAGACCAAGAACAAATAAGTCCTGAATGGGTGATGAAATTATCACCAAACACTGTCAATAAACTATAATATATATTATAAAGATCTATACTCTTTTTGTGTGTGCTTATAATAAGAGCATTCATATAGAGTTCATGACAGGACTACTGAGAATAGGTTCTAGGTATGTCTAGTCAGAGCTTGGATATTATAGATATGCAGACTAGCGCCATGCATATTGCCATGCCATGGATTCTGTATTTACACCAGGTTTAACAATAAATGATAGGTTTAATCAATGTTGATATAGGACATTAGCAAAATGACATGTATATTCAGACATACTAAACCATATTGTATATTAAACATACATGTATATATGTATTGTGTGAATTTAGCTTATAAATGTAGTCATGTAATATAAGTCACGACTTTTTAAATTTAAATATGGGATGCGGGGGCCTGTCCTTGCCTTGTTTTATTTATTATAAGGCTTGTCGCACTGTGTGACGGATTTAAATGTGATATACGCAGTTTTAAAATACACTGGACATGAGCCAGTATTGCTGCTGTTCGATTTAAGTATGTCAATGCCATAACAACACAGACCTAACTGCTGTTAGCCTTAGTCTGTTGTTGTTTTGTGTATTCTTCTTGGAAAGGACTGGGAGGGTGGGAGGTGTTCCACTTTTATCTTTGCACATGTTTGCACTTGCTTTTTATCCGAGTATCTACGATGCCCTTCATTATATACAGGAAACGTCCGATAACATCAAATGAAATCGATACCTTGCAACAAAAGCACGCCTTGGAAACACCATCGGAGTGGCAATGCGGAATAGAAAAAAATACAATAACTCCCTCCCAATCACCCCCGGTCCCCCAACCCACACCAAAAACTACATGTGCCAACATTTATGTTGAAATTAATGCCCAACTCATACAAGACTGTTTGTAAGGTCATTCTGTGTGATTGGTCCCGCTGCAAGTGCACCATGGAATACACCCCCCCCCCTCCACCTATCACCTATTTCCCCTCTTACCCCGGTGCCCGCTCTCTCTCTCTCTTTCTCTTTCTCGCTTTCTCTCTCGCTCTTTCTCTCCCCATTCCCCTTTCTCTCTACCTCTTATTTCCCCCCTCCCGTCTCCACCTTCCCCACTCCCCTCCCCCCCCCCGCCCTCTGTCCTCCCCATCTCCCCTACACTTGTTCTCTCCTCCACTCCTCTGTCTATTTCCCGTTCCGCTCTTTCCTTCTCTCATGTTCTCTTTCTCTCTTTCTCTCTTTCTTTCGGTCTCTCTCTCTCTTCATCTCTCTTGCTCACCCTTTCTCTCTTTATTTTCTCTCTCTCTTGTTCTCCCCTTCTCTTTCTCTTGCTCTCTCTCTCTCTCTCTCTCTCTCTCTGTTGTTATCTTACTCTACTGTATCTCCCCCCCCCCCCCCCACCCCCACGACACACAACCTACTGCCGGCACTATATGACAGACCGGGGGCCGTTGGTGCAGATTGCGCCGAATAGAGGCGGTGTTGGGTTGCAGCAGGTCTTTGTGTCGTCGTGTGAACAAAGCTAGCGCAGCCCTGATGATTCCAATAACCCACTCACATGGCGGCGGGTCGCGGCCCGGCTATCCGACATTGTATTATAAAGGGCCGGGGCAGTGGCGGCGGCGGTGGTGGCGGCGGCGGTGGCGGTGGTGGCGGCGGAATTGGGGTGCTTGGTTGGTTCCGAGTCGACTATTGTTTCATTCCATACACCACATCCCGCCTCAACCTCAGATGTAATATCGCCCTTTCAAGGCTTCTTCGCGACTTACAACCCAGGCTAAAGCGGCTGCCTGTATACTCAGACTGCAGTTGGAGTGGTGAGGGGTGGGTGGGTGGTGGTGGTGTTGGGGTGGGGGTTTGAGGAGCTGCCTGGTGGGTTAAGCGGTTAACGGGGGTAAAGCACCCGCCCATTATTAGTCCTCTAGAGTAAACATAGTTTATTGTTGATGTGGTTGGGGTAGCTTTGTTCATCCTATTTAGCCACCACACTATATCACTGCAATTTGTTAAGTGACCTCGTGAAGCTCAGCAACCTTTCCCTCCCTCCCTCCCTCCCTCCCTCCCTCCCTCCCACACTCTCTCCCAGATGAACACATACACATACACATTGCCCCCCCCCCCTCCCTCACACACCACACACACCACACATCCATGCCTGGAGTTGTGTAGCTTTTAGCGTCTGCGTTACTTTAACACACGGCTAGAATGGACAGAGATTATTTATGCATTGAAATGGAGTGGCATTGTTGGCAGGCACCCACCACCAAGTAGACCGGTATGGCGGACGGGCGGCGGGGGTGGGAGCGGCGGGGGCGGGGGCGAGGGGGGCCGGGTGGCACTGCTGGGTGGTTTTCGGTCCGTGGTCACGAGGTGTTGAAAGAGCCCTGGGTGGACAAGAACTGCTGTATTTTAAAGGCAACTCAATTTGCGCGCCCATGTCGCTGCACAATGGGGAGTGAGGTGGGACGGAGGAAGGGGGGGGGGGAGTGGAGTGTGGGGGAGTGGGGACATATCGCCGATAGCATCGGGCGTTAAATGATCGGTAGAAATGCCGCCCCACCATCCCTTGTTCCCGAGTGTAGACCTCAGCAATGCGGGGATAGGTAAACAAATTACACCCTCAGTGCACATCGACCTGCTGCGCGTGATATATTATTCAGCCGTGCACGCCGGCTCGATGCCCGGGGCCCGGGGTCCCGCCGTTTGGTGGCCTGGCGGGCGGGGTCGGCGGGCGGACGGGCGGGGTCGGCGGACCCGCCTCAACGGGCCGGTCACGGGGTTGCTCGACATAGGTGTGTGTATGTGTATTAGTAGGTGTCCTGGTACCCTTACCTACCATCCCCCACCCCTACCCCTCACCCCCACCACCACTCCCTACCCGCGCCCGAGATCCAGATAGAACTCCCCGCCACACACACTCCTCGACCACACACAAACATATTCACCACCCCGTTTTGCCTCATCTCAAAACCTAGCGTGAAAATCGCTTTATGCAGAGCTTTAATCGACATATATTCGAATAAGTCCCGCACCCCTGATCCCTCACCCCCCCCCCCCCCCCCCAGCCACCCCCACCCGCTACACGCTACCCACACCCCAAACACCCTGCCACACATACGCACACATGCATATATGCTATATGCACACATCCCCAGAAGCCATCTTACTCAGTCACCCACTCAATCATTTACATAATCATAATTGCCCTACTCTTTCACACCCTTGCATTTCCGTTCCCTCCAATCAGTCAAACACAGAATCTGACTTTTCTGCTTTTGTGTGTATTCTTTTTTTTTCATTGCCAATAGAAGATCCGCATATACTACCATTGTCTAGTTGGGTGGCAGTGTGAATTCTACTCGCATCTACCACTCACCCACCCTCCTTACCCACCCCCAACGCCACCCCGACCCTACCACAACAGCCCTGTTTGGTCAGACAGGTCGATCCACCCGACCACCACCACCACCAGTTACACTGTCCTGTCAGAGCTCTGTACCGCTGGTGGGGGACTGGTAAAGTTGGTGGCGGTGTTAGTAGAGTTGGTGGCGTTGGTGGCGTTGGTGGCGTTGGTGGCGTTGGTGGTGTTGGTGGTGTTGGTGGTGTTGGTGGTGTTGGTGGTGTTGGTGGTGTTGGTGGTGGTGGTGGCGGTGGTGGTGGTGGCGGTGGTAGTGTTCGTGGTGTTGGTGCCGTTGTTGGTGGTGTTGATGGTGTTAGTAATGGTGGTGGTGGTGTTTGATTGTGGTGGTAGTAGTGGTGGTGGTGTTGTTAATGCTGGTGGTGTTGGTGTTGGTGTTGGTGGTGGTGGTTGTGCAGTATGCGGAAGGTGGCAGTCTCTGTGGTGCTGGTGGTGGTGGTAGTGGTGGTAGTGGTGTATAATAGTGGTGGGGCAGTATGACCTAAGTGGTACAGTCTATGTGGTGGTGGTGGAGGTGGCGGTGGTGGTGGTGGTGTGTTATGGTGGTGCAGTATGGGGATAGTGGCACAGTATGGGGATAGTGGTACAGTGGTGGCGGTGGTGGTGGTGGTGGTGTGTTATGGTGGTGCAGTATGGGGATAGTGGTACAGTTTGTGTGGTGGCGGTGGTGGCGGTGGTGGCGGCGGTGGCGGCGGCGGTGGTGGCGGTGGTGGTGGTGGCGGTACACAGTGGTTGCGGTACACAGTGGTGGAGGCCCGGTGAGTAAAGCAAGAAGTGTTCGCTTCGTCGGTGGGCCATGATAGCGACACTGTGCAAACGAAATCTGCCTCGGCACTCAGGTGCCCGCATAAATAACACCCCCTCCCCGCCTCCCCCTTCCCACACCCACCCACTGCCCCCATTCCCCCTTATCCCCCCCCCCCCCCCACTCACCCTCACAACTCACTCTGCGAAGAAAACTTGCTCAGTTCTGTCGGCCCACTGCGCATTAAACCCGCGGCGCACATTGACGGGCGCGCATTAAACCCGCGGCGCACATTGACGGACGCCCATTACCCATCTGCGCATGCATTCAACCCCGACACGCAGTGTGGGTGCGCCTCTCAGTCTCACGCCGCCCCGGGACGGGCACCGGCCCCTGAGCCGGTACCGGTACCGGGGTAGGGGCCGCCGGTCGCCGCCGGTGCCCGCCGCGCCTTGGGCGCCGGGCATGCAGAGCGACACCCTTTGTGAAATGGCTTCCACCCACTAAAGCAGTAAAGGGGTCAGGACATGAGGGAGGGAAGCCGTGCTGAATCAGCTGAATGATGCATAACAGCGCCTGCTTAGCAGTGTCTCTCTATTAAGCATTATTATTATTATTTATTAGTTCCATTGTCCGATAGGCGGGAAATGTCCAGCATAGGATATCGAACAGACAGGTTTTGGGGTTGTGAGAGTACAGTGTTAGAAAGTTAAGTTAAGTGCATTAGTACACAACTCATTATCTGCTAACTTTGATCGAAATGTATATATCCCTTGGATTTGTCCAAATCTTTGTTAAATATGTCGGATACATGGGTGCAAAGGGTCAGGTTTCGAGTACATCGATAGGAAGGTAAGCTATGCAATGGTACACAAAACATTATCTCTTAACTTTGATCTAAATGTATATAATCTAACCCTTCAACATCTCCAAATCTTCGATATATACCATGTCGTATACATGGGTGGGAATGGTAAGGTTTGGAGTATAGTATTAGGAAGGTAAGGTATGCATTGGTACACAAACCATTGGCTTCTAACCTTGATCTAAATGCATATGTTAACTAAGCATGCATATACTGTATACACAATGGGTGTGGGTGTGGGTGTGGGTGTGGGTGTGGGTGTGGGTGTGGGTGTGGGTGGGGTGGTGGTGGAGGAGGTATATTTACGAGGTGGGGGGGGGGGGGGTATGGTGCAGTATTCGGAAGTTAAGGTATGCAGTGCTAGGAAGTTACGGTTAAGTTACAATGCATTTGATTCCGCGCTTGAGCTAAGCACTCAACATCTCCATTGATATAATCCATCTAATTATGCAATGTTAATGCGAGTTCAACAGTAAAGGTCAAATCCATGGCGATATGTCAAGCTATGTTGTGAACGAACTACGAACAGGTTTGACGCAAATTCTAACAAATACTTTGGATAAAATGAGCACATACAAGTGCAAGGGGTGCAATGTTAGGAATTTAAGGTATGCACATCGTTAAGGCCCTGTCACGCCTTACCAGACTGGAGAACCGGACACTGTCCGGTACTGTACGGCGATGCTCGGTACATGTCCGGTACCCATCCGGCGGTGTCCGGTGGTGTCCCGCAGTGTCCGGTACAAGTTTTGAACATGCACAAAACTTCTACCAGACACCGCCGGACTGACATGTCTGGTTGGTGTCCGGTACCCATCCGGTACCCATCCGTACATGTCCGGTACCCATCCGTTGGTGTCCGTTTTGTCCGTTTTGTCCGGTACATGTCTGGTACCCATCCATTACCTGTCCGGTTCTCATCCGGTACTCTTCCGGTACTCGTCCGGTACATGTATGGTACATGTATGGTACTTGTCTGGTCGCCCGGCGCCAATTGACCCAATTCCGCTCCATTTCGATGCATTTCGATACATTTTGTCACTGGAAAGCACCGGACTAGACAATTCTTTGTCCGGTGGTCTCCGGTGTTCAGTCCGGTGAGGTGTGACAATGGCTTTAGACAATGCATTAGTTCCTGTCCTGGTTATCCATTCTATATATCCGCATACTTGATATAATATATATATAATAGTTTAATACACGCGAGAGTTGGGTGGGGGTCTACGCGATGTGGGGTGGGGTGAACAATACAAATGTAAATTTCAAGTTCGACAATGGTAGGAGATTGAGGTAAACATTGATACACAATGTATAGCTCAACCTTGACAATGGTTATCAGGTTGAGGTATAGATTGATGCGTAATATATACCTCAACATTGACAATTGTTGGAGGTTGAGTTATACATTTGTAGACAATACACAGGTTTACCTCAATCTTGACAATGGTATGGGTTTGAGGGATACTTTGGTACACAGTATATACCGCAACCTTGACGCTGGTAGCATTATAAGTTACACGTTGATAAGATCGCAAACACTTCAACATTTCCCTCAATTTTGGGTATGTTTAGGAATTCTGTTGTAAATATGTGAAATTGTGATGTTCATGGTAATAATGTTATATGCATACCCGCCAAATATGGTAACGATGTATTGGCGTGGTCTTCAGAGTAATGATATTATAGAGACGTGTCATATATGCTAAGTATGTGATATGGCGCCGTTCAGGGTAATGTTTTTATAGATACACTCACCAGATGATATATGACAACTATACAACATTATCATGTCCAGAATAATGACACGTGCCATATATGCTACATGTGTGAGATTGTGATGATATTATATATATATAATACATATATATATCATATATATATATATATATATATATATATATATGTGTGTGTGTGTGATATGGTAACGATACAAGATTCCAATGATCAGAGTAATGTTATTATAGATTGTTTGTTTGTTATTGTTTTACGTCCTAGCAACATCTAAGGTCATATCAGGACGGAGTATATCCAAAGGGTGTAAGATTGTGCTGTTCAGCGTAATGATATTATAATTAAAGCTGCACAATCCGATGAAAGTACCAATTCTTAGAAAGAATAAATAAATTACATAGTTTTGATCCTGCATATCGAACTTGGATACTAGTCTTGTCATTAAGCATGTCTCACAGGTCGGTGTTGCTGTATTACTGTTAGGTTGCTAGGCATGGGAATGGGTTAGTAAACAAAGCCCATGCCCAGAATTGTAGTTTGCACACCAAAATGTCTTTTGTATATTTTCAATTCAATTATTTTAAAATACCCCTTTAAAATAAAATAAAAAGTTACTTCTAAGAAAATAAAGTAGATTTTAATCAACACTCTAATATAGTTTGTCTATGAAACATGACAAACTATATACAAGAAATTAAGAAAGACAATTTTTTTTAAAGACAATAAAAAACAAAAACAATTTGGTTGACTTGAAAATCCATATTAATAAATTACTTTAAACATTGAATCTATTTTCTCCTCCACCTCTGAAGGTTGCACAAGTCTGGACCTTCAGGACCGTCGGCCGCCACAAGTTCCTCTTCTTGTCCCAGCGAACACACCGACGACGAAGACCTGGACTTGGACGGTTGTGAGAGCCCACTCCGGGTCGACTCCCCACCCCTCGAGGGTCAGACGTGTCTGCCGCCTCACCCTGGCCTGCCCGGCGGCGGGCTCAACCTGACCGGCCCCATCGGCGGTCCCATGGGTTCCCTGGGTCTGGGCGGCCACCCGGGGCTCCTCGGCCCGGGGCTGCTGGCGGGCATGCCGCCGGGCACCCACCCACCAGTGTCCGCCTCCAGTACCCCGACGTCGGACCCGGAGCACAGCCCCGGGGTGCTGTCCGTCTCCTCCTCGGGCGGGACCAGCACTCCGCCGCCGGCGCACTCTCACCATTGACGCCAAGCCCCCGCCGGCGGGCTCAACCTGTCCGGCGTGTTCACGGCAGTCAGCAGCCACACGGCCGCCGCCGCCGCCACCCTCACCTCCGCCGCCGCTACCTCCCCGTCGCCCGCCGCGTCATCCTCCCCAGTCTCCGGGTCCCCGGTCTCGGCGCCATCCCCGATCGGAATCAGCAGCAACAGTAGTCACCCGCTCCTCCTCCAGCACCACTACCACCACCACCTGCACCCCCGGGAGCAGGCGGTGTTCCCGCACATGTTCCCCGTGATGACGCCGGGGCTACCCGCCGGCCTCCCGCCCGTCGCGCCGATACCGCTGCTGTCCGACCGACCGCCGCAACCGGCCAACTAACGGCGGGCCCTGGGGCGGCGCGCCGCCGGGGAGTGGACGTAGAGAGGGGGGCGGGAGTGTGGGACTGGCGACGGGGACCGGTGGGCGCGCATGCGCGCCGGCAAAGACAACCAGAACTGACTGGCTGACTTCAGCGGAACGACGTTGTAAACCTGACAGTGTGGCGGGATGGGAATTGGACATGTGACCAGGCCGTGGGGGGACAAGGCAACGGGGGAGCTGAAGTGGGGCGAGGATGGGCTGGGCGGGGCGGGGCTGGGCCCGGCGGGGCTGGGCGCGGCGGGGCGCGGCGGGGAGGAGCGAGGCGAGGCGAGGCAAAGAGTGTTTGCAACCATCCAATCCGCACACTGGGGAGTGGCGGAAAGTAGCTATTCTGTCCTACCTTCTAAGTACATAAGATATATTACCAGCGTTTTGCATGTGGATGGAAAGAACACCATCGTGGTTGCTATAGCATTGTATCAATGCACCGAAATGGCATGGCATGGTTAATCCAGTGAGCATGCACGTCATCTCTGGTCGTTACCCTGGTAGAAAGCAGGTCGGGGCCCTCAAAAACTACACGAATCTCTGCCGGGACAGACGGAGCAAAGAAAAGGTCGAGGCAATTAATTACACGGTCACTTTCGTCAATGAATGAATTCGTTACAAGGAAATCGTGAACTGATAATTAAATAGGCCCCTCCCACCCACCCCCACCACCACCCCTACCCTCCCACGCAACGCGCTACCTTTTGGGACGGGGGTGAGTAAAGAAAACAAACATTTATCTGTCAGCATTTTGTTCTTATCATGTCCAGTAAAACAAACACCTAAACAAGTGCATCTGAATTTGACTCCTCCTGTTTATGACGTCACATATTTCTGTTTCTACTGGCCATACCGAGACAATCGAATACTGTCCTACTCACAAGGCTTATTTTCAAATGTAAGCCTCAGAAACAAACACTAAATTCTTGGAAATTCTGAAATGGACAGAGAGGGGCGGAAACTATACAAAAGACAAAATAACCAACCCCAGACCCACCCACTAAATGGACGAGTGAGTGAATTGTATATGTTTTATTATATTCACTGGCGTCATATTTAACATATAAATATATGAAATATTCGTTATCATCCCGTGTGGATGGTATAACCGCGTGTGTGTACATGGGATATGAAAGAAAGTGGATTACACTGGTTAAAAAAAAGAGTTTATTTTTAAGGGTTTCTTTGGGGAGGGGGTATATGTATGTGTGAGTTGCGTTAACAATGATATACATATAACTTATAAGTGTGTTATGATTACATGAAATGGTTATTAATATTGTGCTAATCAATATAATGCTGACGATTGTGGCAGAATGCGCTTCTATATCACAACCACCTCCTGCTAACTAACTAACTAACTGAAATTCAACAATAACTGACACACTCTGACCCCTGACCTGTGGGCTTAAGCCAGCCAGCAGTGACGAGTATACCGCCGTTCTCGTATTCTGAGTAGAACATTTATAATTGATAGCAATTTTCCTTCATGAAACAGGAAACTGGTACAGAGCTCCCCCCTCCCACCCCCAACCCCCACCCCGATCCCCGATCCCTGATCCCCGATCCCCGACCCCCGCCGATACTGGCAATTGTAAATTGAGTGTGGTGGTATGGCTTCTCAATGTGATGTTCTAGGCCGTCTTATCGCTATTATCATCATGTATACATATATAGGCTATTATGCATGTGAGGTGCTGTGTGTAGGAGAGAATGACTTTGTGGCCCGCTTTGTTTTTTAGTTTCGTATTAATTACGTTTGCCAATATACATGTAAATACATGTATAATATTTCTGTTTTTTTTAAGAAAGAAAAATGGTTGGGGTGAGAAGACGTTGTTGATTAAACCCAGAACATGTGCATTAACGATTTCTTTTGGCGGTAAATATTTTATTTGTCCGAATACCTAGAAAAAGAGAAAAATCACAAGAGCCAGTGAATACATGCATTATATTTATGCATTATATATATAATGCATAAATATAATATATAAAATATATATAATGTAATTTATATATTTTATATATTATATAAACATATACATCACATATATAATATATTTTCATATAATATATAATATATTTGCATACAGTGGACCGCGTTGAAATAGGATTGTCAGATGAGAAACCTATAAAATGATTTTATTTTAAAATGGTGTTTGATCAATATATACATATATATATATATATATATGTATATATATATATATATATATGTATATATATATATATATATATATATTTATATATCAACAATGATAGAAGTAAGTATGTAGTCGACGGGTGCAGTGCCAATAATATCGTACTCAAATCAACGGTGAAGTCTGCCACGATGCAGTCAGCTCTAACACTACGCTATATACTGTCAATGATATTCGAGTCAGTCATGTGCATGTCGGTGTGGTGTGGAATCAGCATTACATAACTTATGAAACGGATATTTGTCGAATGAAATGTGAAATGGCCCAATTTGCTTTAGCCCGCAATCCAATGTAAATAAGGGCAGTGGGGGTGCGGGTAGGGACCCCCCCCCCCCCCCCCCCCACATTCAGTCTCCGAAACCTATTGAGCAAGCGGGAACCCCCCCCCCCCCGCCCCTCAGCCAGGATGCATGGTAAATTGTTGTGTTCACAAAATGAGGCTTCGAAAAGGCACTCATTCCTTCCTTTCACTAGTATACCCAAATAAGAAATTTATACTTAAAAATAAGTTGTTAAAGCATCCGTACCTTCGCCAGGGAATAATGCTATTAACATTTTTTAAACCCACGACGTATCCCTTCTTCTTCTTCTTCTTATAACCAGAGAACAAGAAGAAGAAGAAGAAGAAGAAATAGAAGAAAGAAAAAAAAGCACTTTCTAAATTCTCAATGTAACTCCCAAATTCCATGCAATTCTATGTATATATCATAGCTATGAATATCTCCATTGCATTGAATCTGGTCTAATTATATTAGCTTTGGCAATTTAATTTGTCTCGGCCCTTTCACTTTGAAAAGATCACCAGCATTTCCATACAGTATATATATCAAATATCGCAACATGCCATCAGAAAACAACCATTGCATCCCCATCCGCCCCCCCCCCCCACCGCCCCCAAGAAGCTACTTTATGTTAATGTTATAGGTACATACAATTATGTTCACATTCGAGGCACCACTGTGTTGAGCATTGTATCCTAGGATACCTTCTATCCTTGTATCCTTGTAATCCTGTCTGTACAAAGTCCACAGCGCCGGGGCATGGAAGGAAACTGGGCATGTGTGGCCATTGAGGCAAGAGACTGACTATAAATTGCGCTCTATGCTTTCCTAAGTGTTTCGGAATGCCTCACCAACTAGTCTGCATGTACATATTATAACAGAATGCCCGTTCGAAGCTCCATGGCAGGGCGGGGTGGGGCGGGGCAGGGCGGGACAGGGCGGGGCAGGGCTCCCTGCCCTGGAGTTTCCACGGTCACGAATAATGGATGCTACAGAACTACAGAACTGCGAGAAGAGAGAATCGACAGGTTAGACAACGATTACATGTACAAAGCAATCGCATTATTACAATTTGTTAATAATTGATTGAAATTAAATGATGTGTTACTTAAATTAGCCTCGTTTGTGTGTGATGTCATCCTTGGCCCTTCTTCCCATACCCACCTCCACGTTCCCCTCACTCACACAACCCTCAACAGCCCCAGCCATCTATCTACAGATTCAACTACCGGACGCGGTAGCCGAATCGGTAGAGTGCATGCCTCCTGTGCGGAAGGTCGGGAGTTCAATTCCCGGCTGAGTCAAACTAATGACTTACAAAATTGATACTTGTCGCTTCCTAGTCAGGCGCTCAGCATTAATAGGATATGGCAAGCACTGGTTGGCTCGGTGTCAGGATAATGTGACTGAGTGGGATATTAGGTCATGCTGCTGGTGACCTGGTCTCCCAGTGGGGTAGCACTATAAAGTCACCATGAGGGTGCACTGTCATTAGTCGGGGCCCGTCTTGATATTACCTTAGATGTTGTCAGGATGTAAAACTCCAACAACCAATATATTCACCCTCCCTGCACACACATTCTACGCACCCTCTCTGCACACACACATCTCTTTCTGCACACACACACACACACACAACCGCGATCTCACGCCGCTATCTCTCTCTCTCTCTCTGCATAAACCTCTCTTCCACACCTTCGCTCTCCCAACAATACACAGCCCATTATGACCTACATCGTGGAGGTCTCGCTCAGTCAGGCAAAAAAAAAACCTGGGTTTGTTTTTATTGTCTTCTTGTTTCTTTGCGATGCTGCCATCTATCTATGCCAGTACTGTGGAGACGGTTTAGAAACAAAGCATAGACAGAGGTCCTAAAACCGGGCCCGGTGGGGGATGGCTTCAAGGCTTCAAGCCGATGTGGGGGTGTGGGGGTATGGGGGTGGGGAGTGGGTGGGCGGCGAAGGCAGGTAGGTCGGGCGGGCTTGTCAGTCTTGTTAGTCCGTTAATGAAATTCCAAATTTGACACGTCTGCGCAAACAAGGGCATTGGTGGGTGGCGAGGCAGTTAAGTCGCAGTGTGCGCATGTGTGTGTGAGTGTGTGCGTGAGTGCGTGTGCGTGAGTGCGCGCGTGGGAGTGCGCGTAAGTGTGCATGCGAGTGTGCGGGTGAGTGCGTGAGAGTTTACGTCAGGTTGTGTGAGTGTGTATGCTTGTGTGTCTGAGTGTGTGTATGGATGTATGAGTGTGTGAGTGTTCGTATATGGTTTTCAGTGGGCCCTGGGCAGTGGTCCTAATTACTCCCACACACTCACCCTTACGCCGTGTTTGTGAGTGTGTGAATGTGCGTGTGTGTCAGTGTATACGAGAGTGTGAGTGTGTGAGTGAGTGTGTGTCAGTGTGTAAGTGAGTGTGTATGAGTGTGTCAGTTCGAGTGAGTGTCAGGGTGTGTCACTGTGTGTCAGTGACTGTGTGTCAGTGTGCATGAGTGTGTGTCAGAGTGTAAGTGTGCGCCAATGGGTGCCACTGTGTATGCACGTGTGTCAGTGTGAGTGAGTGTGTGTCAGTGTGAGTGAGTGTGTCAGTGTGCATTGATGTGTGTCAGTGTGTATGAGTGTGTGTCAGTGTGAGTGAGTGTATGAGTGAGTGTCAGTGTGTGTCAATGTGCATCAGTTTGTATGTGTGTGTGTGAGTGAGTGTGTGTCAGTGTGTGTCAATGTGCGTCAGTTTGTATGGGTGTGTGTTAGTGTGAGTGAGTGTGTGTCAGTGTGTGTCAATGTGCATCAGTTTGTATGGGTGTGTGTTAGTGTGAGTGAGTGTGTGTCAGTGTGTGTCAATGTGCGTCAGTTTGTAGGAGTGTCTGTCAGTGTGAGTGAGTGTGTGTCAGTGTGAGTGAGTGTGTCAGTGTGCATCAATGTGTGTCAGTGTGTATGAGTGTGTGTCAGTGTGAGTGAGCGTGTGAGTGAGTGTCAGTGTGTGTCAATGTGCGTCAGTTTGTATGGGTGTGTGTTAGTATGAGTGAGTGTGTGTCAGTGTGTGTCAATGTGCGTCAGTTTGTATAGGTGTGTGTTAGCGTGAGTGAGTGTGTGTCAGTGTGTGTCAATGTGCGTCAGTTTGTAGGAGTGTCTGTCAGTGTGAGTGAGTGTGTGTCAGTGTGTGTGTCAGTGCCTGTCAGTGTGAGTGAGTGTGTGTGATGGTGGCGGTGGTGTGTTCAGTGGGTCCTCCGGGCAATGCCCTAATTACAGCCCGCCCATCCACCCGTACCTCAACCCCCACTGCGACCCCCCTCCCACCCACACTTCCAACACACACATACACACGCCTCAACCCACATCTCCTAAACGGTTGTGGTCAAGCGAGGTGCCGAATCACCACACGCCCGATCAGTCTGTGAACGGTTGACCCCCCCCCCCCCCCCACCACCACCTCTCCCCACCCCCACCTGCTCCACCTCCCCAACCTCCCCCACCTCCTTCACCTCTCCCTTCCCCCATCCTCCCCCCCCCTCCCCTACCTCCTCCACCTCTCCCCCCTACCTCTTCTCATGTCCCCTCCCTACCTCTCCCCTCACCACCTATCCCATCTCCCACCTCGTCCCCCCCACCCACCCCTCCCCTCCCCCACCTCCTCTCCCCTTCTCCGCCCACCCACCCCTATTCCCTTTCCACCGCTACCCCCGCCCGCGGGCATTGTTCTCCACCTCCTATTTCTTTCTTCTTTCTCTCTCTCTCTTTCTTTCTTTCTGTCCCTTTCTCATTTGGAGCCTCAAGCCAAGCCACCCACCGGCCGTGATTAGCTGCTTGCCGATCCGTCTCAGCCAAACTCTCAAAACACGGCTTTGTCAAAACCTAATTAACCAAAACGTTACTTTTCTAAATAACAACTTGCCCTTCATACTGCTCACACCCCCCCCCCCCCCCCCCCTCCCCCATCGCCACCTCCCTCCCGCGGTTGCTGGTCATTATTTCCCGTTCACATTCACATCTCGTTAGCGACTCTCGCACCGCGTGGGGCTTCTTACAAAGTTTTCGAGAAGCCGGGTATTCCCCGCCGATACGGCATAAGTAGATAGTATGATATATATATATATATATATATATATATATATATGTACGAGTGTGTGTATGTTTGTCCGAGTGTGTGTGAGTGTCTGTCAGTGTTAGTGTGTTACTGTTACTGTGTATAAGTGTGTGTTAGTGTATATAAATAAAGAATAGTCCCTAATGTTTTTCGGTGTCCTTGTCCATACGCCTCTCGCTTCCCAACCCCTATCATTAATATTCTCTGCAGGCCCCTCTGTAACCGGGCACTCTCTGCTTCCCTCGTCCTGGGGACCGACTCCAACAGTCTCTCACCACTCACTTAAGTGTATATGAGTCTCAACAGGTGCTAAGCAATATGGGACAAAACTGTGTCCATTGTAACGATCAACATATTATCTACTTATGCATTTGCTCAGGATGAACTGATTTGTTTTTTACATGGTGTTTCATAATCCCAATAGAATACAAATGTCCTTGTGTGTTCAGTGTAACCGTATCTGTGCTGTTTTGTGTCAATCGTTACAATGGACAAAAAAAAAAGATGGTGTTTATCAACCTTTGAGACAGGCTCGTATATATATGTAACGAAGGAGGCTAGAAGTCCGATGTAGAGTTAAGCATAAGGGCGACATCATTTATTCTTAAACAGTCTTGATAATGCATCAACCATTAGCACAATATAATCTCTAGATGAACAATCATCGTCAATAGTAATTAGTCAATAATCAATGTAATAATCAATATGATAACACCATACATATTGAACCAATAATCACATCAAATGATATCTGGCTGGGCCACTGCCCTACCGTGAAAAAACACACAAAAAAACACGGGTTGTTGCTCGGAGTGCAGCTGGCAAGCAAGTGGTGAGTCCAGTGCACCTTGGGCAGGCGGGGTGCATACACAGACGCAGCGCCGCCAGTTCCCCTGGCATCGAACCCAGGAACCACAAACGTGGTAATTAGCAGAGAAGTAGTATAGCCGGAGTCCTTTTGCTTTACATCCGCATACAGGGTCTGTATACGCGCTATATATATATATATATATATATATATATATATATATATATATATATATATACCAGACACAGTAACCGAATGAGTGGCCTTGTCAGTAGAGCACATGCAGGCTTCCCGTGCGGAAGTTCAGAAGTTTGATTCCCGTTTGAGTCAAACCAATGACTTACAAAATTGATACTTGTCGCTACCTAGACAGGAGCTCTACATTACCAGAATAAGGAAACGACTGGTTAGCTCAGTATCAGGATAATATGACTGAGTGGGAAAGTTGGTGGTGGTGCTGGCGGGTGGTCTCCCATTGGGGCAGCTCTATAAAGTCACCATGATTGCGCACTGTCGCAAGTCGGTACCCGTCCTTATATGACAGATGTTGCTAGGATGTAAAACAACAAATAAACAAAATATACCTATTAAAAGGAATATTTATTAGCTGCGCCTGACAGAGAGCAGGGAGGTAGTAATGATGTCGGACGCCAATGGCGGCGTCAGGATATACCGGAACTTCCGGAACTTTATATTCACAGAACCTCTTTTACAGCATATATATAATATAATGAATACACGGCTTGTAATGTTAAATTACATGGTGCATATTCTAACTGTAATTACTAAAAAATAAATGTGTAACGAACCCTACCGACCTGAATCCCTATGCCCCCTCATTGTGTACGAATGAATCCTGAACACTAAAACCCCGCTTCAACACACCCACACCCCATACCCACGCTCATCCCCCACCACCACACACATACACACACACACACACACCGCTCCCCAAACACCACCGCGTGTATGTATGTGTGTGTGTGTGGACAGGTCTGTGTCGAGTGAGTTGAGAAAGTGGAGCAGGGTGGCGGAGAATAATACTGACACAGCACCACCATCAATCCCACCCCCAGCCCCGTCCCACTTCCTACCCGTACCGCTCTATATCCACCGAGCCCATGAAAGACCAGCATCTGGTGTCAGTCCCGTAATGACATCCAATTATATATACTTAGTGATGACTAGTGCGGATTTGTGTCTAGTCAACCCCTGGCGGACGAGTGAAGTGACACTCGTCCCGTCATGGGGTTCTTTTTACCCCCCCTAACCCCTACCCCACCCCCACCCCCACCCCACTCACTACCCGCAGATAGCCACCCTCCGCTTCCCTCCCTCTCTCCCCTCCCTGTCTCCCTCTCCCCCCCTGTCCCCCCTCTCTCCCTCCCCTCTCTCCCCTCTCTCCCCCTCCCCCCCTCTCTCCCTACAACCCCTCTCCCTACAACCTCTCTCCCCCCTCTCTCCCTTCCCCTCTCTCCCTCCCCTCTCTCCTTCTCCCTCTCTCCCGCTCTCCCCCTCCCCTCCCTCTGTCTCCCTCCAACCTCTCTCCCTCCCCTCCCCCCTCTCTCCCTCCTCCTCTCTCCCCCCCCTCTCTCCCTCTCCCTCTCTCCCCTCCTCTCTCCCTTCCCCCTCCCCCTCTCTCCCTCCAACCTCTCTCCCTCCAACCTCTCTCCCCCCTCTCTCCCTCCCACCCATCCCTTAGTCCTTACAGCAACAACACACCCCGTCACCCCCCCCCCCCCCCCCCCCTTCGCAAACCTGTTCTTCTCCCAACAGCGGGCATCGCAGCCGACTTTTGTCCACTTTTGTTCCACGTGTGAACCCTTTTCCCGCTTTCATCTCTCAGATCTCGCGAGCCCTCTGCGTCGACAACGAGGTTTGCGCGCGGGATCTTCTAATTGGACGGCGGACGCTCGCTTGATGTCGTCCGAGGCCTAGATATTTATATATATATATATATATATAACATATATATATATATACATATATATATATATATATATAAACAGACCTATATATCCACACACACATATATATATATATATATATATATATATATATATATATATATAATACGTACATACAGACCTACCCTGAGTGTTTGTTAGGGTTTTACGTCCTATGTTTTGTGAGGTCATATTATTATCAGGACAAGTATTGCCTTATGAATATAGGCACTCTTTGTGATTGCATCGTGGCGTTACGCTGGGATACCGAGTTGCTATTACCATATGACCCAATATCCTACTAAATGACATTATCCTGACACTGGACAAGCCAACCCTTGCCCTGTCCCATTAATCCCGCGTACCAGACTATGTGGCAACAAGTATAAACTTGTTCAGTCTTTTCTATGACTGTTTCGGGATTTGAAACCATGACCTCCCGCAGGGGAAGCCAGCCAGCACCCATAACGACTCGGTAGACCTGTAGACCTACAGCTCCAGTCACACCTACCCGGATCAGAGGCCGGACGAGCCCCGGACCGTCATCCGGGGTGGTCCGTGGCGATCCGGGGTGATCCGTGGCTCGTCCGTGGCTCGTCCGTGGTGGTCCGACGTGGTCCGGCGTGATCCGTGGCTAGTCCGGGGTCCGCCCCGGATGTTTTTAAATGTTTAAAACTTCCGGGGTGGTCCGGGGCAACCGGGTTCGATCCAGCATGGTAGTAGTAGTAGTAATAGTAGTAGTAGTAGTGAAACAGCCCCGGTTCACCCCCGGACAGCCCGGACAAGCCCCAGTTCACCCCCGGATTACCCTGACCACCCCAGGACCACCCGTGGACCGCACCGGCCGGGTAGGTGTGACCGCGAGGCAAAAAACGACGAAAATAGTGATTTTATCCGGGGCTGTCTGGGACAGTCCGGCAACTGGTCCGAGGGTGGGCTGGCTCAAAATCCGGGGCTCATCCGGATAGGTGTGACTGGGGCTACGGTGAATGGAAACTGTTATAAAAGTTACATGGTGCGATGGTTTTGAGTTTCTGTCATTTAAAAAAGATAAATATAGTAGTTTGATCGCAATAATCTGCCTTCCTTTAGTTTGAAGAAACATTTGTTTTAAATAGCTAACTTTTTAGATATTTCAAGTGCAAACATGCCAAATTAATTTTCGCAAGCATGCCAACACTCTGACACCAATAGGCTCCTGCAGTAACAGCTTATATTAAATTGGCTTCGTATTCCATTATATGTGGTGACAAATGTTTGAGAAGTGCACCAGTATCTAAGTTAGATATGTAGAATCAAATCTAGATAACTGCATTGGTTTTGAAAATGTTATGTTTTCATCTGACTATGCAGCTCTAAGACTTTATTAGAAGGACGGAAGAAATAGAAATTGAAGCTGTTATTAAGATTTCCCCAAGATCCCATTTAACGCCAGTTTCAGACGGCCCCCTGTTCCTTGTCTCGCGTGGAAGAAACCAGCAGACCTTCGTTCTAACTAAGTGGACCTAGAGCAGTGCCCGAATAGGTAGAGCGCCGGGCCTCACATATGGGAGATCAGGAGTTTGGTTCCCGGTCGAGTCAAACCACTGACTTATAAAATTGATACTCTTGTCACTTCCCAGCCTGGCGCTCGGGAGTAATAGGATAGGGCAAGCTCTGGTTAGCTCAGTGTCAGAATAATGTGACTGAGTGGGATATTGGGTTCAGTGGCCTGATTTCCCAGTGGGGCAGCACTATAACAAAGGCATCATAGGTGCACACTGTCACAAGTCGTACCCATTCTGATATGACCGTAGACGTTTCCAGGACGTAAAACTCCAACAACCAACCAACCAACGTTCTGAGCGGCATCCTCCGTGATTACTTCGAGCAGACGAGCGCCTTTTTTTTATACGCCGATTCTCATAACGATAATACTGGTGTCGGGATTAACGACGATAAAGAGCGCTTCAATTGTCATGCCCTTAATCCCCCGGGGCTACAATCGGGGCCTCGCCGGGTGGGATCGCCTGAGGGGCCCGCACCTCCCCCCCCCTCCCCTCCCACCCCGTCACCCCCTCCTGCCGCACCCACCCCCTCCCCCTCCGGCAACACCCCCACATCGCACGTGGCCGGGCCCGTGTTGCCTCAGACAGCCGGCCGCTGCGCCAGGCACACATAAACAACGCGCGCATGCGCCGCCAAC
Source organism: Branchipolynoe longqiensis (assembly GCA_030323885.1). Lineage (NCBI taxonomy): Eukaryota > Metazoa > Annelida > Polychaeta > Phyllodocida > Polynoidae > Branchipolynoe > Branchipolynoe longqiensis. The sequence continues at coordinate 80,648,738 of CM059186.1, read as the reverse complement.
ACCGATTTACAATCCAACAACATCCGCGCCCATCGTCAAAATATTAGATATCCTAGGAAAGCAGACGTTTATTGTTCTGACTCATTCAATTTACCCCCAAGGTGATGCCGGGCGGGCCCCACCGCTCCCCGTTTCTCCCCTCCTCTCCACGCCTCTTCCCGCCTCTCCCCGCCTCTCCCTGCCTCTCCCCGCCGCTCCCAGGCGCTTCCAGCTCGCTAATAGCGTCGCGTAGGATTTCTGTTGCGTTATTACGTCTCTTCCTTTTTTGTACTATCCAGAGGAGGCGGTGGGACCAGGTACCTGGGTAGTGGCTGTGGGGTTGTGACAGTGGGAGTATGACTGATTGTGGCGGCTATGTGGCTGTGACAGTGGCAGAAGGGGTGATTGTGGCGGCGGCTGTGGTGGGAGCGGCGGTGGTGGAAGTGATGACGGTGGCGGCGGCGGCGGCGTCGGTGACGGTGATGGTGACGGTGACGGTAGTGGCGTCGGTGACGGTGAGGTGGCGGTGAGGTGGCGGCGGTGGCGGTGGCAGCGGCGGTGACGTGGCGGCGGTAGGGGTGGCAGCGGCGGATGTGACGACCGAGTCGGTAGTGGTGGCGGCGCCGGTGGTGGCGACAAGGGTGGAGGCCGTGGAAGTGACAGACGTGGCGGTGGAAATGACAGCAGTGGCGGCGTTGCCATGGCGGGTTCGGGAGGCTGGTACTTGGTAGGTTGACTAGGACCTGGGCTACGTTCCGTGCCGCACGGCGTTGCATGTCGGTAGCCGGCCGTCCCAAGGTAAAACCCCCATCAATATTGCAGGCAGCTCGGGCCTTTACACGCGCCCAACTTCCCCTCCTCTACCTCCGGCCTCGCCGCCCCCGGCCCCGGCCCCGCCCCCACCCGCCCGCGTCCTCCGCAGCCCCAGGTTCAGATCAGCCGGCGTGGAGGCCGTCCCAGCCTGACGGTCGATCCGGGCCTCTGTAGATCCAAAACTGCCTTCTCATTATCCCCCACGCTGCACTTCCCCACCCACCATCACCCACTTTCCCCCATCCCCATCATCACACACTTCATGCCCAGCCCCACCCCGACACCACCACCACCACCACCACCCGCCCACTCCGAAGGCCGTGCACGACACTGGTTTGCGTCTCCTTATAGGCGGAGAGTGCTTCCCAACGCGCGGGCATAACCAGACCACAACGCCGATGTAAGTGAGTAATTGTTCTCGCCCCTCGCCCCCCCCCCCCTCCAGCCATTCTCCCCTCACTTGTGTTGTCGATCAAACGAAACATCAGGTATTTCACCACGATTCCTGTGGACATGTGCCTCGTACAACTAGATAAGGCAATGCTAATAGAACCCATCCGCACGCTATATAATCACCAAATATCACTCCACATGAATGCTTTAAATGTCGCCTGTTCATTTAAGGAGGACATTTTCAAACCACTCCAGTCAACCCCACACGTTGCGCTTGTATATTGTGACATTGACATGCGCATTGGAGTCATGTAATATAATTATAAAATATTTCTACTGCACGAAAATCAGTATTGCTTGTGATTTTTACATATCTGACTCAGGCCTGGACAAATCTACAAAGAGCCTTCCAGATGGATGATGTGAATTCCCCTAATATGCGCCTGCCCTCCTCCCTGCCCGGTTGTGTAGCATCCTACTAACCCTTCTCACCACCTCCAACCACTGTCACATAAACAGATACACACATACGTACATAGATACATAATGCATACATACATACATATATACATACATACAGTGGGGGGTGATGACAATGGGAAAATTGCGCCTAAAGCAGTATTCGAACCCACATCTCTTGCAATCCAGGCTAATGCGCTAACCATTAAACCACTTAGGCTTCCTGATGCCATCACTCTATGCCTATGTCCTATGTGGCTCCTTGCCTGAGAGGTCATTGCAGACAACTACAAATACATAATACATATACAGTAAAACCTCTCTAACCAACGACCTCCACATATTGACCACTCCCCTATATCACTGGCTTTATTTGGGTCCAACACGATCACCCATACTCATATTGTAATGATAAAAAAAAAACTCCCTAAACCGACCACCTCCCTAAATGTACCATTTAAAGTCGATCCCACCGTCGGTCGATTTAGAGAGGGCAAAACCCGGCGCGCATGCGCGAATGAGATGATACATAGATGCGGGGCGTCTCTGCATAAATCACGAGGCGTCGATCCGCTCCAAGCATAATGCTGGGAGCCGCGGGGTTTAATGACGCGCCTCCGCTGGGCGAGTGACACAGTAATCGGCGGTTAGGCGAGCATGCGCGGCGGGCGCCAGGCTTCCGGTATTGCAGACGTTTTAAACTACCCCAGGAGGAGCGGTGCTTTGTGTGCAGGATACTTGCTTCCACACCCACATGGGACCACACCCACTTACCATCCAACATGGGACCACACCCACTTACCATCCACTTACCCACCCACCCACCCAACCACACACCCAGACCCACAACGGTTCTACTTAACACCCCTCTAGCCCAATGGTTTCAGGTGTTGTATGGTTTTCTCGGGCTAGCTATCTGCTATGAAGCAACGATTCCCATCCATAACCTCCACCCCTATCCCCACCCAACTTCATGGCCACCACCACCACTCACCACCCACCACCCACCGCACACCACTACCCGCCTCACCGCGTTCTCTAACCACTGGCTAGGCGCGCCAAAATTACCGCCTTATTTCCATATCACACGTCGCCGTCCAAATATGCGCACTCCTCCCTCCTCCCCTGCCTCCCCTTCTCCCCTCCCCCACATACACACACGCCCGCGCGCCCACCCTACCCAGCCTGCGGGGACACAGCGAACACGTTGTTGACGGTTTTGGCGGGAGAGCGGGGAGGGGGGAGGGGGGAGCGCTGCCGACGTAATGGGCCGGTTCGGGGAGTGCTCTAAACTATGTGATCGGGGAGCGAATACTGCTCGGCTGGTGCTGGCTGAAAAAGGCACGCCGACACCCTCCCACCGCCCGCCACCCGCCACCCGCTTCCCGCTGCCTTCCTACCACCACCCGCCACCTGCCCACCGCCCGCCGTCCACCGCCCGCCTTCCGCCGCACTCCTACAGCTGCCCGCCGCCCGCCGCCCACCACCGCCCGCCGCCCGCCGCCCGCCGCCCGCCGCCCGCCGCCCGCCGCCCGCCGCCCACACTTGGCCGCGTCAATACATGACGCCATCCAAACACACAACTAAGTCCAAATCACGCTCTTCAATCTGTGCGCCCGCCCGCCCGCCCAGTCAGTCAGTGCCGGCCATTTCGCTGTGCACGCCGGGATAAATGTCATTTAAACAGTGGTGCCTTAGTCGCTGGAGGCGATCCTACCAACAATACCTCCAACAGCCAGTCACAGCAGGCAAGCACTGACATCTAGAAACACTATTAGTATTAGTGCATATTTCACAGACGGTTGCTTATCGAAAAACCCACCCCTTCCTGTGCCAAAAATAGACCCACAAAATAAGGATTAAATAAATCAAAACCAACAACAATCAAGTGGGTTATTTTTAAACAAATAAAAAAATAAACAGTAGCAACATACATCCGGAAAGGGACTGCTTAAACGCAGAAATATTCGCACTCTATAAAACCAAAGAAATATTAGGATGGGGGGGGGGGGTTATAATACTGGATATTGTATATACTAATTACACAATTAGACTGATTAGTTAAATAATTACATCTCGCCACATTCACAAGACAACGATCTGGATATACGGGTCTATTATGTTATTCTGGCGATCAAATAATATGTATTTGTTCTGGATCGAAGTATCAACAATTGCCAAAGGAATATTGAAATATAAAAGGCGCATGCACCGTGACAAGACTTAGAAACGGAAGGGTGGGGGTGTAGCATGTCCTGATATGTTTTGCTCATATACTGGATTTTTCTGTCCTTTCAAGATCTGGTCACTTGATTTTTACATTTATTTCATACATAAATATTCTGCCAATTTACGACTCGTCATAGGAGATGAATACGACTCGTAATACGAGATGAATACAGTAGGCTGGATATTGTAGATTGGCCTTACTTTAGTGTGAAGTACCTTTTATGATAAATAGTTAACTTTGGAGATATTTTAAATCGAAACATGACACAATAAATTTGGCATGCACGTTGAAATTCTGACATCACATGCTTCAGCTGGAACGGTTTCTATTAATTTGACTTAGTATTCCATTCGATGAAACATTACAACAAATCGTTACTATAATAAGTGCATCAGTATCTAACTTGGATATGTTGGATCAAATCCAGGTCAGTGTTTCGGTTTCGAAAAGTTCATATTTTCATCGAACTGCAACTTTAATTTAACCAAATATTCACATTTCAACTGCCTTCTACGCGGTGTAATGGTCTTGGGCAACTAAAGCATTTGGCTTTTGTGTTAGATGTCAAATAGCTCAATATGCGATGTTATTCAGGGAAGGGATGTGTAGAAAAACAGTAGATTAATAACATGTTTTATGTGTCAAAATCAAAATGACTCAAAATCAGGCTTTGTGTTATTTTGCAGTGAATTGTTTTTTTTTTAGAACTCTTCTTAATAATCAGTGGCCAATAAATCTAAACATGTTTCGTTTCTATTTAATTAAGAAAGCATATTCAACTGCATACGATGCCATGGCCTATATTAGCCGATGAGGGTCATTTAGAAAATACATTAAAATGATAACATTCGTTGGTTAAACAGGGAAATTTAAACTATTAAAGTCTGGACAATTACATTTGATCATGCCATTTTTAATCGCATTATCCCAGTCAGTAAGGCCAAGTGTAATGCTGGTTAGTGATAGTATCAATTGATAGTTTGACACAGCCTGGGTTCGAAATTACTGTTCGAAGCACACAAAGTAGGCGCTCTACTCATTCGGCCATCCTGTGTGCTGAATGATCCCAATAGTCACAGTTTGACAACAGTGGCACAAAGCCGTGATTAGACCTTAAATAACTCATGGAGAATAGGTTGGTTCAAGATAGACAAACTATGGGGAATAGTCATATTCGATCCCGATAATTATGAACAAGTCAAGTTGTGTTGGTCGTGTTACTCGCCCTTTAATGGGAATTGGCTCCATTGAAGATTAACGGAACTCCTCAGCTAGTATTGAGGTCAGCCTCGATGTATGGCATCGGTAAACTATAAGATGGAGGTGATGCAGTACAGTATGACTGTTGCCGTTCCCATGGCAACCACTTTATGGCAGTGGAATAAAATCTATTTTAACATGCCGAAAGAAAGCCAGAATGCTCCTAGTCCTAAACCAGATGATGATAGAAAATCATATTAGCGTGAGCAATTAAGAAAAACTAATAATTGTCAGAAGTGTTACGTAATTCCGTAGTAGCTATATGCCCTTGCATGATGACACCACGTATGACTTAAAGGGCCACATTTCGAACCGCATATGAACTTTGAAATACTACCTCACTGAGATGTCATGCTGTTGGCACCGCATCACATTCAGTCACAATATTCTGGGATTAAGCCAGCTCATCTTAACCTACATTTTTTTACATAATAAAACCAAGCATCAGACCTTCTCTAATTGTTGCTCTGTTTTGTGAGTGACATTTCACTCCCAGTTCACACAAGTCTAATCACTTTTCAGACATGGTATAGCATTTGCTGTCATTTGACATAGATTTGACCATTTTGGAGTTTTGTGTAAATTTAAAAGAAGGCATGTGAATGTGATTGACAAGACTATCAGAATAAATACCGCTAGCTTTTCGCCATGAATATTCTTCCTTGCTGTCAACATCGCGGGTCTGACCACCAGCACAAATCACCAGAAAGGTAAATCGACACTGGAGAAGAAAGGCCCAGAACAGAAGGTAAAATAAACACCTTCATTATTAAACCAAATTCACAAACCAGTGCATATTGTTGCAGATTATTCCAGCATTCTTCGTTGCGTAAGAAATGAAGAAAGGCGAGACAATAACAACTGAAATCACACACGACTAAAACCAAACAGGATGGAGGAAAACATTGTTTACATCACCGGGGTTTGATCAAAGTAGCATTGCTCGAGGCCGTGTCCCACTTCCACACTGCACCCCCTCCCCCGAGGTGGGCGGTGGGTGGGTGGGTGGGTGGGTGGCGGTGACCCAGCTCTCATTACCTGTCAATCAACGTCACTCAGCGCCTGATTAAGGCGCACGCCGGCAGATGGCTCTGTAGGTCGTCTCGCGACTTATGTTGATTATGTTGATTAGTTCCCATCCGTGCAGCCGCAGAGCGTTGTGGCTCTGACCCGGATGTACTTAAGTCCGCGCCCTTCCCCCCCCCCCCCCCCCACCCCCCCCCACCCTGCCTCCACACCTACCCTCACACAAATCGCGCTGCCCCCCCCCCCCCCACCCCCCACCCCTCATCTCCCCTCTCGTCCACCCAAACCACAGTGTATTATTTATTGTCACCCCTTACCCACTCACCCACCAACCCACCCACACAGTCACACCCTACTCCTTAGAGACATGTGTGTTTGCATGCGTGCAATAACCGAACCACCATGCGCCATGCACCCTCCATACGCCGCATGCCAAAAGCGCCCCTCCCTCCCACGCCCCAAACCTATAACCCAGCTACCCCCGTGACAATCTGCAACCACCCCGGTGACTATTCCAACCACAATATGATTTGCCAACTGCACGCAGGCACATATAATTATTATATATATAGATAGATCACAGGATAGCCTGGACTGGCTTGACCTTACCCCTCCTTCCTTCCCCCACCGACAACCATCCACACACCCACCCCCTCCACCCACTCCACCCACCCACTCCACCCACCCCCTCCAGCCCATACAACCCCTCCCCATCCCACACCCCACAACCATAGAGTGTCTGCGCATGCGCCGCCAGCCAGCCCTTCCGGGAGCCCAGGGGACCGACCACAGGTGATCTTATTGTAGTCGGCTGCGTTCCCACAGCCCGCCTGGAGGACCCGTCGGCTGCTTCCGGTTGCGCTCACGTCGCGGGTCGCCGTCAGGGGTCGCGGCGGCGTCCACTCCTGCGGCGCAGCGTGACTTGTTGGCGGCGGCGGCGCGGTCAGGGTCCGTGCAGCGGCGGCGCAGATATTATTAATACGCGCCGCAGAACAATGGGCATTATATACTCCCTCCGCCGGCCAGCGTTGCCTCTCTCCCACAGGCGACAGTCCTCACACACACCCATCCACCTCCACCCATTCCAACCATCCCCTAACTCCAACTCCCCCATCCCCATCTACCAAAACCCGCCCCTACCAAAATCCCCGCACACCCCACCACACCTCCCCCCCCCCCGCCCCCCACCCCTACCCTCCTCACCTACCCCAGCCCGCCCCTACCTCCAACCCCCTCACCCACACACCCCCAACCCGCCCTACCTCCAACCCCGTCACCCACCCCCACATCAACCCCGCCCCTACCTACAATCCCCCCCTACCCTCCCCACCTATCCCAGCCCGCCCCTACCTCCAACCCCCTCACCCATACACCCCCAACCCGCCTTACCTCCAACCCCGTCACCCACCCCCACATCAAACCCGCCCCTACCGCCAATCCCCCACCCACCCCCACCCCCACCCCCACCCCCACCCCGCAATGCGCAACCTTCCGACAATGGCAGTCGCTATGAAATAAGTTAATACATGGGAATGGGGCTATGCTGTGTAGGTGACTGAAGGGTGGTGTGCGTTGTGCGTTGTGCGTTGTGCGTTGTGAAGTGGGCGGGGCAGGGTTGCTTAAGGGCGGTGGTGAGGGTGTGTGGGTGTGTATGTGTTGGTGACTGAGTGTGTGAGTGTGTCTGGGTGAGGTATGGGTAGGGGTGGGTGGCGTGTGCGAGGCTCAGACTATTTGCCAGTTGTCTTGGGGAGTGGAGAATGCACGCCTCAAAATGTCTTCGCCCCAATGCACCCCGTCCCCACTCCTCGCCCCCCCCCCCCCCCACACACACACAGACACCTTCCTCTTCCTAACCAGTGCCAACCCATCACACTACCAACCCACCAACCACCACATCCCCAGTCAGCCCGCCAGGCACCCTCCCCATCTCCCACAGGACACTTAATAAAAGCAGATAATAGTGTGAACGTCAGTCAGCCCGCCGCATCGATGGCGCGTCATCTGGCGAGATGACGGTCTGCGTCTCGCGGCCAATATCGTCATGCACGAGACTCGGCGGTACTACTGAGACGAGCAGAGAAGCCCCTGTATATATATATATATATATATATATAATACTATATGTTATATCAAAATATGCTGTATGTTATATGTTATATGTTATATGATATATGCTATGTTATATGTTATAATTTTATGCTATATGATACATGCGATATGATATGGGTTATGTTATATAATATATGCTATATACTACGTACTATGTGCTATATCATATGCTAATTGCTATATGTATATGCTATATGTTATATGTTATATGATATATGATATAGGTTATGTTATATGTTATATACTATATGATATATAGTATGTGCTATGTGCTATATGATATGATATATGTTATATGCCATATGATATGTTATATGCTATATGCTAAATACTATATGCTATATGCTATACACTATGTACTATATATACCGGATGCGAAGAACGAATCGGTAGAGTGCAGCCCTCCTCTGTGGGAGATCGGGAGTTCAACTCCGGTCGAGTCAAACCAATGACTTAAGAATTGATACTTGTCATTTCCTAGCCTGGCACTCATCATTAATAGGAGAGGGCAAGGACTGACTGGCTCAGTGTCAGAATAATGTGACTGATTGGGATATCAGGTCATGGTGGTAGTGGTCTGGTCTCCCAGTGGGGCAACATTATCAAGTTGATATGAGTGTGCACTGTCAAAAGTCGGTACCCGTCCTGATATGACCGTAGATGTTGGTAGGACGTAAAATTCCAACAACCAACGAACTACAGTAAAACCTCTCTAAATCGACTGACCCCGGGACCATTTAGGGAGGTGGTCGGTTTAAGGAGTTAGAATATAGTTACAATGGTATTGTTGGGACCCAAATAAAGCGATCGATATAGGGGAGTGGTCGATCAGTAGAGGTGGTTGGTTAGAGAGGTTTTACTGTATATTCTATATCATACCATATACTATATGTTGTATGCTATTTACTATATACTCTATACTCTATATTATAGGTATGCACTACACTGTATAATGTAAATTACTATATACCATATAACACTACCGTGTAGTGGTATATGGTTTTTAATACTTTTAATAGCATGTAGTGAGCATGTAGTGAGCAGGTACTGGGCATACACTGGGATGTACTGGACAGTATTGAGCATGTATTGTGGCCGTACTGTTGGGAATGTGTTGGTAACGTATGGGGCATGTGCTGTCTATGTACTGACTGGGCAGGTACTGGGCAGGTTGTGGGCAGGTTGTGGGCAGGTTGTGGGCAGGTTGTGGGCAGGTTGTGGGCAGGTTCCTGGGAATGTTCCAGGCCTGTGCTGTGTAGGTAGCTACTGAGTCCATGTACTCTGGACACATACCCGGCTGGTGCTCACCATGTACCGGAGATGCAGCCAGCATGTGTCAGACAGGTGCTTGTGCCGAGCATACTGCGCTGTGTGTGGGGGTATCTGCGAGTACTCAGAGCGCCCTGCGTACCGGCTGAGATCCCGGGCTATTATAACTGGCTACAGTTGCTGTGTTATCGGGTTATAGGCCCGGCGGCGTCGGGCTGTCGCCTCCAATTAGCGCTGAACGGTGCAGGCGTCCTCCCGGCCCCGACCCTGGAGAAGGCGCCCTGCCCGTGTGAGTAGTATAGAAATGCCCGCGAGTCACGCCCAGAGACAGCCCCGCTCCCAAATCGCCTTCTTAAGTGTCCCCCAGTATTTAGTAGCGTTGTCTACGATATGAATTCCGTGTTTTTTGTATATAGACATATATGTCTATATATAGTAAATATGTCTATATATGTCTATATATGTCTATGTATGTCTATATATGTATATACATGTCTTACATGTATCTACATGTTTATACAGTCCATGCATGTCAATATATGTATATACATGTCTATACATGTGTATATATGTCTATATATGTCTATATTTGTCTATATATGTATATATAGAGTAAAGTCTCTCTAAATCGACCTACCGTGGGACCGACTTAGTTTCCAAGGTTTAGGGACGGTAGTCGGTTTAGGGAGTTAGAATATGGTTACAATGCTATCGTTGGGACCCACATAAAGCGATCGATATAGGGGGGTGGTCGATCTGTGCAGGTGGTCGGTTAGAGAGGTTTTACTGTATATCTCTATATATGTCAATATATATATCTATATATATCAAATAGATTGTACTATCCCAAAATATATATAATCAACACAGCACTCTACTATCAACCAGTGATATGATGGGTATTTGACATTACGTTAGAGCTACATAATCTGATGAAAGCATAATATTTTCACAACCAAAACACTTACAGTCAGTTGCATAGTCCGGTGAAAGCACACAATAGACCCCGTCAGTTAAGCTAGTGACATCTATTGGCAGAGTTTGAACCACTCTAGTCAGGTCGTTTCCATGACTGCCTATAATTTCACATGCTATATCTCCGTAAAGAATGCTTGGAAAAATAATGAAATGCTTGACTATATTCAGATATTCATATCGCAACAGGCATCAAGCGCTTGTCCTTGTAATATATACTTTAAAAAAAGACAATTATATTGTATTTTTCTTAAACCTGTTAGGCTAGTGACATTCATCGGCAGAATCTGGATCCACTCTAGTCGGGTCCTTTTCCAGATTAACTGGCGGTGTCTATTTTCTAAACCAGAACACTATCTGGATATCGATAGCATAGATATACGAATCTTACCTGGGTACAGATGATGGATAACTGGTGTTTTCCCAATAGTCGTGGGTCAGGGAGAAGGAAGCAGATCCAGCTCCAGCAATCTTTTACATACTTTTAGGATACAAATTGATTTTAACTTTATGTGGATACTTATTGTGTTTTCGATTTGGTTCCAGCGAAACATGATAGTAGTGGTAGGGTAGGGTGGGTGGGTAGGGTGGGTGGGTAGGGTGGATGGGTAGGGTGGGTGGGCCCTGACCCATGACTATCCGAGGCTGGTAACTCGGGAAAACATAAGTTGTCCATCATCTGTACCCAGATACGATTCATATAACTATACTATTTTACCTCGGTAATATGCCTCTGGCTACTTGTAGCCCCAGGAGACTTTTACATAATCTCATTTTCTATCCTTTTATACTTTAATGTTGTAACCATACTAGGTATATATGAGTACATAATTTAAATTTTGTTTCTCACCTGTCCTTAGTTGGTGAGTAGGTGTGCCGCAGGCCGCTTGATTTTTCTAGTCATTTGTTGTAATGTTTTGCAATCGGTCTAGCCATCTTCCACCCTGGAGAACATGGCTCCATGCGTTGAGTGAGATGCATAGTGTCCAGTGTTGACTCCTGCTTGTTTAAGCGCCTTGATAGTCCACCTTGCGAGCGTGTCTCTTGAGATAGCTTTATGTGGCTTTATAAAGCTGATTAGTACTTGTCTGGAATTCCTAATTCCGCATGACTTGGATATATAAGCCCTAATGGCTGAAACTACACCTATCCATTTATCCTCCGGAAAACTATTTACATGTACTGTGGACATTGGGTCCCCTGTGCGATTTGATTTGAGCAATGTCTCTAAATCAAATGTTGCTTCATCCTTATATATTTCTAGTCCTTCCAGTGAGAGTGCCACAATCGTGTGGCCTCTGTGTCCTGTAACTAGCAGTAATAAAACTGCTAATTTAAAGCCTAGTTCCTTCATTGATAATGTCGATTGCTAGCCCATGAGTTGAATAACTTGAATACTATTGACACATCCCAAAACCTATTGTATTTTGGTTTGGGTGGGTTCCTTTCATACACCGATCTAATGAACCAGTGTACCAACTGATGTTTTCCAATCGTATGTCCATCTGTTCTCGGTAGAATAGTTGATAATGCACATCTCACTGCATTAATTGCACCAAATCTTAATCCTTCATCTTCTAAAATGCCTAGAAATCTTAACACTTGAGCTATTGTAGGTTTTAACGGTTTGACTCCTTTGAGAAGACAATGAAGTCCCCATTTCCTTAAAGAACTTGTGTATAATTTCACTGTTCCTTTCCTTCAGGCATGTGATATAAGCCTTTCTTTTGTTATTTTGTCTAAACCAAATTGATCTAAATGTCTTCTTAGAAAAGGAATGCCAAAAGGGGTGTTGTCGACACGTCTCCATGGACTGTTAGTCATCCTTGATGTTGATGGTTGTTCCTTTCCCTGATCACGTCTTTTGCTGCTGATGTTGACGCCGCTAGCCATGGTTGTGTTTTCCATGCTGGTACTATGAGTAATGCATGAGTCTGATCCATCTTGGTCTTCCTGGCCACTCTGCTAATAATGCTGAATGGAGGGAATATGTAATAGAACTTATTATTCCAAATTAATGAGAATGCATCTACTCTCCAGGTTCTGGCTCTAGATGACAAGACACATATCTTGGTAACTTTTTGTTATTGCGTGATGCGAAGAGATCAATGTCTGGGTTGCCCCATTTGGGACAAATGTTGTCGAAAATATTGTGATTCAATGATCATTCTAAATGGTGGTGGAAGTGTCAGCTTTTCCTGTCAGCCAAAGTGTTTTGGCTGCCTGGAATATGAGCTACTGTTAGCCATATTTTGTGTTTCTCTGCCCAATCCCAAATGAGCTTAGCCAGATTGTTACATGGTTAGGAACGAGTCCCTCCCATATTACAAATAGCTGTTGTGTTATCTGTTAGAACTCTTACATGATTTTTAGGGATGTGAATCAAACTGTGGAGTCCTAGAAAAATGGCTCTAAGCTCTAACACATTGATGTGGTCAGAGATTTCATCGGCCATCCAATGGCCACTGTTGCCTGTTGGTCTCTATGGGCTCCCCAGCCTTCCAATGAAGCATCTGTTGTAACTGTTGCTTTAGGGTCCCCCATCCTAATAGGGTTGGGTGAGTTGTTAATGTGTGAAAGCCACCAGATATTTATAGCATTTTGGTCTTCTATCGAAATTGTCATTGGCCACTCGAAGTTTCCTTTCGCGCGTGCAAGCGCCAAGTTTTTATCTATCTCTAAAGATTTGTTATGAGCCTTGCCATATAGAATAGCTGGTGCATAGGTTATCATTATTCCTATCAACACTGCGCCTTGTCATATTTTTGGTTTGTTCAATTGTAGTAATTGATTTGTTGTTTTTGTGAATTTATCAACTTTTTGTTCTGTTAATGAAATGGTAATTTCTGTGGTGTCAATAAACAAACCCAGAAATTTTAATTTGTTTGTTGGCTTTAGTACTGATTTAGTTTCATGTATGTAGAAACCTAATTTTGTAAACATTTCACATAATTTGTCTACTGCTGTTTGGCATTCTTGTTGTGTTTGTATGACAATAAATGAATCATCAATGTATGGAAACATGATATTTCCTTTCCTAGCCATCAGGGAAAAAATTGGTTTAAGTAACCATGTGAAAATGCATGGACAGTAGGCCAATCCATTCGGCATAGAAGTAATCTCATCAAATTTGCCGTTCCAACAGAATCTTAGATACTTCTGATCATGTTTGTAGATGGCTACTGTGTCATCATCATCATCATCATGCTGTCAGTCGCAATGCGACAAAGACTGCTTTCATTACTTAACCGCCACTTTGTGTGGTTGTACATTTCATAAAAGCTGCTTGCAAAGTGTTGAAGTGCCGCTGGCTTTTGCAAGTTACTAGGGGCACTCTTTCAGGGAGCAAATAAAGGTCTCACACCGGGAAGAACATGTCAAGACAGGCGCAAACTATTTACTGTGTAGTATGCATCTTTAAGATCAATGCTGGCTAGCCAGGTGCCTTGTGTGACTAAGTCTCTTGCTGTGTCTAACGAAAACATTTTTAAATGTTTGTATTCTATGAATTTGTTAAATAAAGGTAGATCTAAAATTAGTCTAATGTCTCCATTTGGTTTCGGTCTTAAGAAAATATTGGATATGAATTCCCCAGCAATGTGTAGTGCTGGTTCTATAATGCCTTTTTTGCTAACTTTAGTACTTGATTGTCTAATGCTTCGCGTTCTGAACCATGAAATCGGGAAGGGAAAGGTATACTATTCTGAATAGGTTCTTCTATCAATGGGATCCTTACCCCTTTGGCTAGGGTAAGCATAATTAAGTTATCTGTAACTCTATTCCATTCCGAAAGACAGTTATTGAGATTACCACCTTGGAATGTATTGCTTACTGGTGTTTGAGTCACAACTTCTATTTGTTCCCTAGGCGGGGGAATGGCTTCTGGGCATTGAACTCCCTCTTGAAGGGGTTGTTCCTGTTGTTCCAGCCGAATGACTGCCTCTGGCCCCTTCCCCTGGCCGGGAAGCTGAAGTTTGTCACAAACCGGCCTCCCTGTTGGCTGGTTCATCAGTTTAGAAAATCCTGCCTCAGCTTATTGAAGCGGTTGGGATTTGCACCCGACGACTTCTTTTTGTCCGTTTCCATGTGTTTACCGCACTTGTTTAAACAAGTACTAGAGCTGACCACCAAACATTGTGGTTTTGTCTAGTGGCTTTCCCTTGATGGGCTTTGGTGCAAGGAATAATGTGTATTCCTTCCCATTGTTGTACGTAATTTGCTTGGACCGAGCCACCTCATTGCCTACGTCAGTGCAGACCTCCTTGAAAAATTCTCGAACCTCCTGCAGCAGAGAAAGTTGCTTGTTGCTGTAAGCAAAGTAATCCCCCACCCCCTTCATGTCCTCACAAAGTGATGAGAACTTGTTCTCTGCCATCATCCTGTTCGCTATGGGTGTGATGGCTGTCAGCGCCGAGAGTACCCCTTTGTGTACTGTATGGAGAGCCGCCTCAAACCTTTTACGCTTCTCGCTGAGCTTCACCTCCAGATCCATGTCCTTGATGGCAGATTCCGGGATCCCTTTGATCCCCAAAATTTCTCGGCCATCTTGATGATTATCTCGGCCGGCTTAAAGGTGTTGAAGTGCCCCTGGATGGTCTTTCTCATAAGCATCGTGATGTGGATCTCTTTGCACCTCTGCACCTTGCACTTCTTTGTTTCCTTTCGATTCCTTTCCACATGATTTAGCGTATTTGCCCATGTATTTGGTATCTGAGTCAGAGCTCGTCATTGAAGAGTCCGACGAAGAATCAGAGGAGGAAGATTTGTGTGTCCTCCTCTTCTTAGTCTTCTTCTTGCTATTCTTCATGAGGGGCTTCTTTTTGCGGGCCCTCATGTACTCATCCCCTTCGGAAGAGTGGTCTCTCTTCTTGTGCTTGCACTTTCGTGCCGACACAAACACGTTCTCCTCTGACTCATCATCAGTTGAGGCTTGATCTTCTGACAGATCATCCCAATCAGATTTGTCTGAGTCCAGCGTGACCTTATTTTGCTTTTTCTTGGAGGAAGCCCCTCTTGAAGGTAACATTTCCTCCATTTTCTGTTGAACCAGTCTAGTGACCTGTTCATCTAGATCAGCCCAGCCTCCTCAGAATGTCTTTGTTCTGGCGACGGCGACCTTTGTCCCTGGGCCGGCGGTGTGCCATCTTCATCAGCACTGACCGCATGAGATGCTTCTGCCTTACTCCACTTCGTAGCCATGGCTCCAAGACTGTGAGTAAAAATGAAAACAATGATTAGGAATTGTCTTAGGCTGAATCGCACACTGATAATTAGAGTATAATTATACTAGGTGTGTATTTAAGGGTTTTTAATGCAAGTGTATGGCTAATAAACAGTCACAGGATGACGGTATTGGTAACCAACCAATCCAAATTAGGGGTAGGGACCAGTGTAGCGGTACCCTCCCACACTCTAAATACCTATAAACTTGTGGCTTTCTTTGCCAACAAGTCGAAGAAAATACTATAGGACTTGGTGGTACGCCTTAATGAGAATAACAAATGGGGAATCTTAAAGAAACCCAGGGAATAAATCCCTAGCGATGTAACTGGCTCCTGCCAAACATCTCTCTTTTCGGCAACGGGCAGCTTATTTAATTACCGAACAAAGGAGGCATTGTTCTAATGATCATGTCAAACGATCGAAACTAAGCTGTAAAACAGTAATAACTTATCAAATAGTTTCGAAAAACTTTGTATGTGAATGCTAACATGAACTAAACCAACGTATCGAGTTTGAAAGATACTAACCTGTCTGGTTTTGTAGTAAATGTAGAAAAACTGCTGAAGCTGCTCACAAGGCATCCTTCTGCTGTGAGCTGATTATGCTAATTGCTGGACCCATAAACCTGGAACTAAACAATGTCATTCACTGTGGTTCGCAATTTAACAATACAGATATAACTGAAGATGATAGTGTCCTTGTTTATATTCCCATAATAGATTATAGAGCACATATACACATGTGCACATATGCACAAATACACATGTAATATATACATATAGGTATCCCAAGTGATTTTTAAAAATAGTTTGGAGTTTGATTTAATGGATTTCACCTGTTAGTATATTTAATTTGAAATAAAATGACACTTCATTTGTGAAAATCGCTCTAATATTAAAGAAGATATGGACTTTTTTTTAGGTTGTTACTTAATTGGTCCCACCAAAAACTAAAAAGATAGCATTTTTGATGGCCCCAAGAATTAAAGGTAACCACCCTATCAGACTTTCTGTACTTTTTCCTTCAAATCCATGGCCTATATAATGAGAATTAAAACATCCAGGGGTCTGATGTGGTTACATTTCAAGATATACATCTTCAAAAATGCGCGAAATAACAATTTCCTTAATTTCACCAATTTCCAAATTTCGCTTTGGACCACTTTTGGGGGCTTGGTTGTGGAAAAAATTGGCACCCATATTAAATTATTCTGATTTATCACTAACCTACTGATGAGTCTTGTCATTGCCATTTTTTTTCAGGACTACATATGCTTGGGAAAAGCGTAAAAAAATAGGTTTAAAATGGTCCAGAGCTCAATTTGACAAGTGATAAAATCTGGTAAAAGGAAATGTCCAACTTTGAGCAGGCTTAAAATGGTACAGAAAAGCAGCGTACAAGATAATTGCATGAAATTTTCACACTGTACTACCTTCAATATGCTCTTTCTCTTTACATTATATACAATACAATTTGATAAATGTGAATGTTTTAAAAATAAATGTTTTCAAACCCTGTGTGTGTGTGGGCAGTGTGTTTATGGCACATCACATAACAACTGGCACATTGCATAACAACTTTAGCATTTAATTATTAAGTAGAGCCAACATTTATTTTGTCTCAAATTTACGCCTTCACACCATGCATTGCTAAGAATCATGATTAACTTCTTTTTTTTAAAGAAAAAAAGGATCTTTATTTTCATGTAAAAACCTAAGTTATCCATTATTCGGTTCAGAAATGGTGGTTAATTGAACATTTTAAATTACAATTTAAAATAGATGGACAAAGAATTTATTCAAGGACAAAATATGACTATATGGCCTGTAGTATTGGCAACAAAATGATATCAATGGCATGATGATGCTAGCTCTGGTGAATGGGTGCCAGAGGTTTGAAGAAGCAGTGTAAAGTTTCATGCATAAGTTAGTTGAAACAAAAGGTGACTTTCTACATAAATGGACTTGACAAAGCATTGATTTTCTGTAGCTGATTAAAGTCATATCCTAATGTGGATGGCACTATTAGAAAGAAGGAATATGAAGCTTTATTTTGCTTTAGATTTTATTTCAATTGGTGAACAACTTAGAACACACCAACAGATTGAAACTGATGAATTTTAAGCCTCCACACACAGATTATTGGTGGATTGGCAAGGCACTTGGGATACCTAATACATATATATATATAAACCATCGGATTATGCAACTATAAATACATAACAACAATAATTATTTGACTTGTTAAACCAAAACAAGAAAGTATTAATTATCCCCATTGTAATGTGGAAACCAAATATGTGGTGCCCATTTTAAGAGAATGACTCTTGACCATTCTAACCTAATATTAACTAGTCGTGAGTAACTTTGATAACAAATTGCTAACTTTGGCGCTAGTTGAAATGAAAGCACCAAAAATAATATCGGCAAACACGGCAAAACTCCTGTAGTTGTGACCTAAAATTCAGCCTTGCAATGGTCATATGGTATATTAATGTAGATATTTGGAATTAAGGTATGACTACTTGGAGGTCACAAGATTTGCCTATGTTATCTGTGGTGTCCCTGATCTATGCCTTTCTGAATATAGTTGTCCATAAGTTCGGTGTAATTCATTTATTAATTATTCCTTATACATAGGTCTAAATCATTATTTACCTCATTATCTAAGTTGAAGATATAGAACCAACAGTAGGTAAATATTTTGGTTTTGAAAATATTAGGCTTTTTCGGACCAGCTAACACTAACACTTAGTAGCAGTAACTTCCGGTTTCCCAACTGGGCGTCTCAAGTTGCATCTCAACTTGCACCTCAACTTGCACTTGCCCCTCAACTTGCAACTTGCACCTCAACTTGCATCTCAACTTGTATCTCAACTTGCATCTCAACTTGCACCTCAACTTGCAACTCAACTTGCATCTAAACTTGCATCTCAACTTGCATCTAAACTTGCACCTCAACTTGCACCTCAACTTGCACCTCAACTTGCACATCAACTTGCACCTCAACCTGCACCTCAACTTGTACCTCAAATTACACTTCCTCATGCACCTCAACTTGCACCTCAAGGTGCACCTCAACTTGCATATCAACTTGCATCTCAACGTGCACCTCAACTTGCACCTCAACGTGCATCTCAACTTTCACCTCAACTTGCACCTCAAGTTACACATCCACATGCATCTCAAATTGCACCTTAACTTGCATCTCAACTTGAACGTCAACATACATTTCATTTGCACCTTAACTGTCAACTCAACTTGCGCCTCAACTTCCACTTCCACATGCATCTCAACTTTACCTGAAATTGCATCTCAACTTGCACCTCATCTTGCATCCCAACTTTCTTCTGAACTTGCTACGTTAGTAGTTTCTGCATGATGGCGAATGAAGACATTGTATAATCTGCTGGTACAGTAGTCTCACATGTTCATTCTAGTATAAGCACACACAGTCACCCTTTCATCACAACACACTCCAAAGTCTTGTCTTTGTCTTTACCTAGATGTCACAATTTTACTTATGCGTTTTATACAATCCATGCATGCTTTAATTCGCAGTGCGCATGTCACAGCAAGAAACATCTGTCATTTCAGCACAATACAAAAAACCCACAGAGGCAGGAGGCATACCCGGCGTTGAGAATTAAATCCAAATGCTAACTATCGATATTAAAAAAAATATATATATTATTTTTAATGTCCCGCGAAAAATCTACAGTAATATAACGGTAACAAATGTGAATTCTATAGAACCTCAATCCACTCAAAGCTGGTCGCGCGTCACGTTTGTAAACAGTGGAACAGGGTTGGGTTGTATTTTCTTTCTTTTCTTTCTTTTCTTTTTAGATACGGGTTCAATTGGGTGTGCATTAGTCGTCATAATGCAAGTATTTATAGTCGCCCGTGTTCAATGCAACTCCTTATTATCGACTGCATCTTTTCGGTCGCATTGCTCCGGTGGTACAATGTGGTTGTGTTTTCTAGCCGCTGGCTACGTAGACTTTATCGGGGTGGGGAGGTGGGTGGGGAGTTGGGAGTGGAGGTGGGTGGGGAGGTGGGAGGGGAGGGGAGAGGGGAGGTGGGAGGGGAGGTGAGAGGGGAGGTGGGAGGGAGGTGGGAGGGGAGGTGGGAGGGGAGGTGGGAGGGGCGGTGCGAGGGGCGGTGCGAGGGGAGGTGGGAAGGGAGGTGGGAGGGGAGGTGGGAGCGGAGTTGGGAGGGGAGGTGGGAGCGGAGGTGAGAGGGGAGGTTGGAGGGGAGGTGGTAGCTGAGGTGGGAGGGGAGGTGGGAGGGGAGGTGGGAGGGGAGGGGACAGGGGAGGTGGAAGGGGAGGTGGGAGGGGAGGTTGGAGGGGAGGTGGGAGGGGAGGTGGGAGGGGAGGTGGGAGGGGAGGTGGGAGGGGAGGTGGGAGGGGAGGTGGGAGGGGAGGTGGGAGGGGAGGTGGGAGCTGAGGTGGGAGGGGAGGTGGGAGGGGAGGTGGGAGCTGAGGTGGGAGGGGAGGGGAGAGGGGAGGTGGGACGGGGGAGGTGGGAGGGGGGAGGGGGCGGGTGGAACATGCGCCTTTTAGTGGAAGTGTGGTTTGGTTTGGTGGACATTGTTGGCTTAAAATACAGGCCCGTCCATGGCTGTGTGTATACGGGCGGGTGGAGGGTGGGGAGGGGGGCGACGGGGCGGGGGAGTAGTGTGTGGTGTGTAAGTGTGTGTTTATGTATATGTACATTTATGTATGCATGTATTTATGTATGTATGTGTATATATGCATGCATGTGTCTTTATCTTAGTTTATTTGTTTGTATGTATTTATGTATCTGTGTATGTATTTATGTATTATATGTATATATGTGTGTATGAATGTGTGTATGTATGTGTGTATGAATGTGTGTATGTATGTGTGTATGTATGTGTGTATGCACATATGTGGGTAGGGTGGTGTGTAGAGGGGGTGGGGGGGCAACGGGGAGAGCGAAGATAGAGCAAGGAGGCTCGAAATCGGTGGCTGGGGAAGGGTTGAGGTATGTGGGGGGGGGGGGGGAGTTGTGGTGTAGTGAGGAAGAAGGCCAGGGGGGGGGGGAGGTATGATGTGCGAGGGGAGTAGGAGTGGGAGAGGGGAGTGGAGGGGTGGTGGAGGGGGGCGGGAGAGTGGAGGGGGGAGCAGAGAGGAAGTCCTCCGGGCATGATTCGACAATGTTACAATACAGTCCAACACCTCGACACAACCGGAACACACATCCCACCTCACTGCCCTCGGGCTATAATAACACGACTGTCCATCACAGGCCAGACCCCGGCCCCTGTCAATCCGGACAGGCAGACACAAGCAGGCTTTGGAGAGGTGTGGTGACGGTGGTGCTGCTGCCGCTCTTCAATGGACAACGCTGCTTTTAGACCAATGTTGTCCTGACATGACAGGTGTCCTTTCATCAGAGGGAGAGTCAAATGAGTAAAAAATTAAAACATTCTGTCTATTCGAAAACAGAGTGTCCGCATATAGCAGGGGTTTGCTTATTATAAGGGTCGCTGAAGACGGGTATCTCTGTACAAGACTGAGACATTCCCGGACAAATAAGTCGCAATGTGGCACAGGCCTCGGTTATAAATACCAATATGGAGGGGAGGTGGAAAGGGAGGTGGGAGGGGGGGTGGGAGGGGAGGTGGGAGGGGTGGTTGGAGGAGAGGTGGGAGGGGGTGGGGTGGGGGGAAGGGGAGTGGGAGGTTGGAGGGGAGGTGGGAGGGGAGGAGGGAGCGGAGGTGGGGAGGGAGGTGGAGGAGTGGGAGGGGGAGGTGGGAGGGGAGGTGGGAGGGGAGGCGGGAAGGGGAGGTGGGAGGGGAGGTTGGAGGGGAGGTGGGAGGGGAGGTGGGAGGGGAGTGGAAGGGGAGGTTGGAGGGGAGGTGGGAGGGGAGGTGGGAGGGGATGGTGTTCTCTGTGGTGGAGTGGTTAGAGTGTCTGACTTTTTTCTAGGGCAGACTCCTAATCTGAAGGTTGGTGGTTTGATTCCCCATTCCCCCACCTCTGCCAATTTGGATTTCCACCGCTATGTATAACTTACAGTGTCAGCAAAGGCCAGTTGCTCTCATACCATGTCTATGTGGTGTGGGAGCTTAAAAATCCTTTGGGTCAGTAAAAGTGTAGGGCTGGGCTTTCTATTGACAAACTGTATAATGGTGAGAACAAGTCTATTCAGATTTATCCATGATAGGCAGTATACATCTTCAAGAAAAAAGTACATAAATACCGAAATCTAACAACTATTACACGATTCTGTATTCCCAGTGACAACAATATTATAGTATCTGCTATCGAATTTACCGTTAATGCCACCTTTTTATTTTCTTGTTTTAGGGGGTAAACATTTATTCATAAGAAAGTGCCCTTTCTTCAGTGTTGAGGCATTGCTCTTCAGTCCATGTGCATTCCAGATCTTTACATTATATTATTTATAATAATGAATGCGCAGAGAGGTGCTTTCCTAATTTGTGCAATCGTGGACATTTGGTCTTCCTAATTCCACTGCTCCTTGCCCTATCCTATAATGTCGAGCATCAGGCTAGGTAGTGGCAAGTATCAATTTTTAAGTCATTGGGTTGACTCGGTGATGGTTTACTTCTTGAATCCCACGACCTATCAGAACGGGAGGGGGACGCTCAACTTATTCAGTCATCGCGTTTGAATAATATAAATACATGTATACATACATTTAGCTTGTTTGCCACTATACAGACAAAGAAACTTATTTATTTTGGCCACATCATTCGTCAGAGTTCAATATACCGTACATTGTTGGAAGGGAAGGTGAATGGCAGCAGAGGGAGAGGGAGACCAAGAACATCATGGTTTACAAATGTTTCACAGTGGACAAGCTTGAATTATTCACAGTCTATCAGAACAGCACAACATCGGGACAAGTGGAGAACCATTGCATCCAACCCTCGACTAGAGGATGGAACTATTGATTGATTGATACATACATTTATACATATGTATACATATGTACATATATATATACATGTTTCACCTACATACATGTATATATCCATATATTATATACATATATAAATATACATGTATAAACATACTTTATACATATACATATATATGTACGTACATGGTGGCATTGACATCTGCATACATATATGTACATATATGTACACATATATATATATGCAGATATATATATATATATATATATGTACATATATGTACATACATACAGTAAAACATATATATATATATATATATACTATATATATATACAGTAAAACCTCTCTAACCGACCACCTCCAAAGATAGACCACTCCTCTATATCAATCATTTTATTTGGGGCCTAACAATACCATTGTAACCATATTCTAACTCCCTAAACTGACCACCTCCCTAAATGCACCACTTAAAGTCGGTCCCAATGTCGGTCGATTTAGAGAGGTTTTACTGTATATATATACGTATATCCATATACATACGTACATACATACACACATACACCGCCCGGTGCAAAGATGTGGGGAGACCCTGGCGCATCTGTCGCGCCTTCTATAGTTACATTCCTGTGACCCACAGCCCGGCAGCGCACGCCCCCCCCCCCCCAACACACACCTCCTCCCCCCCCCCCCCCCACTGCACACCGCACATCCCACCCCGCACCCCTCGCTGCCGACGCCCTCTTTACCACATTGACACGCTGTAATTTCGCCACAAAGACGACCAATTGAGTAACGTCCATTTTCACCGTGCAGAAATATTCAATTTGGTGCGGGTGTCGCGGCGGCGGGAAAGCAATGGTGCGGGAGTGGCGTGCGGTGGGTGAGCGGTGGGAGGTTGGCGTGAGGGCTGGGCGGGGCGGGTCCGGGCGAGACTGGTCGGGGCAGGGACTGGCGGGGCGAGGCGAGGCGAGGCGAGGCGGGCGGCGAGGCGGGGCGAGGCGAGGCGGGGCGGGGCGGTGGGGGGCGGGGCGGGGCGGTGGCGGGCGGGGCGGTGCGGGGCGGGGCGGGCGGGGCGGGGCGGGGCGGGCGGGGGGGGCGGGGCGGGGGGGGCGGGGCGGGGCGGGGCGGGGGGGGGGGGGGGGCGGGGCTAGGTGGCGGGGGGCGGGGTGAGGCGGGGGCGTGCGGGAGGGGCGGGGGGGGGGGGCGCGGGGCGGGGGGGGCGGGGTGACAGGGCGGGGGGGGGCGGGGGGGGGGTGCGGGGCGGGAGGGGGGGTGGAGCGGGCGAGGCATGACGGGGTGAGGGCCGGGACTGGGCCGTGCTGGGCGGGGCGGGGCGGAGCGGGGTGTGCCGGGCGGGCCCCGATACCCGATCCTCCAGGCGGGGGTTAACATCAGCATTTTGTCAAAGGGTCTGGCCGTGGGCTGCTGGCGGGACGGCGGCGGGCTGAATGCGGCCCAGCCGCCGACCACATGTCAGCCCCCCGTGTCAGGGCGGGGCGCGAGCGACGCTCTGCAAACAATCAATGTAATACCGATCTGCAGGGCCGGGCGCGACGGACACAGGGCGGGGTGACGGACAAGGGCGGTGACACGGTGACAGCAGTGTTCTGACAGCCCCTAGTGACAGCTGGGCTGACGGTACGAGAGGAAGGTTGCATTTAAACTATTTCCCAATGCATGGTTTGTTCATTATATATATATATATATATATATATATATATATATATATATATATATATATATATATACAGTAAAACCTCTCTAAATCGACCGACCTTGGGACCAACTTTAAGTGGTCAATTTAGGGAGGTAGTCGCTTTATGGAGTTAGAATGTGGTTACAATGGTATTGTTGTGGGGGTGATGAAAATGGGAAATATTGCGGCTAGAGCGGGACTCTGACCCACACCCCTTTGCATTCCGGGCCAGTGTGCTAACCATTACACAACCTAGGCTCCGTGATATCACCACACAACCTACGCCTACCTGTCTATGTGGTTACTTGCCTGAAAGGTCAGTGCAGACTACTAGTACTACAGTATTGTTGGGACCTACATAAAGCGATCGATATAGGGGAGTGGTCGATCTGTGGAGAGGGTCGGTTAGAGAGGTATATTTATATCGTCTTTATGTATATACATATGTATACATGTATAATATATGCATATATTATGTAAATAAATGTCTATATATTATCTATGTACATGGGTCATTCTCTGAAACTCGGAACCAATATTTGGTGTGAACGTTACGGTGGCCAAACTTTTATTCTGTTTTGTTTTTGTAATAGTAAGTCAAATAGTTATCAATGCCTCTGGGTATTAAGTATCTATATAATCTATCCCCAGAAAATCGATAAAAGCATGTTTGTATTATATTTATATATGTATAATATACACTTATGTATATAAATATATAACAAAGAATACTGTATATATAACTTTGTTTTGTTCATGTATACCGACTCACATGCATACAGACATGCATACATGCATACCTACATACATACACACATGTAAATGTATAATTATACATGCTTACTTGCATTCAATATACCATGCAAAGCCACGATCCTAAATACACGTATCATTCAAACATGGTATATCACAATGCCACAAAAAGACCGACATCATCTGCACACATGTTCACTCACTTGCTGGTGTAATTCGTCCAGCAAATAGATCAATAGAAAAGAATGGAACTTCAATTCGTCTGCACTGCAACATGAACGAACACCTAGAGTCAGTGGCCTGGAAGGCTTCAGTATTCGGTGCGCTGCTATTAAATTAACCAAATATTTACATCCTAGTAATGGCAAAAACAGTTCTGGTAAATTTGTCGTTGTTCACACGCTTAGAATGCTTAATAGAAGCACCGCGTAAGCCCTGAAATGTTGGATTGTGCGACAAGATTCAAATTATATGAAGAAGTGGAGATGGAGGACTTAAATATCGAGGCCATGAAAGGGACTTCAAATTCCACAATTATTCAGTGGGAAAAATATTAAGATTCCTTAGTTGTGCCTGGATATATTTTCTATTATATATTTATGGTACTTTTCTTTGAAGTATAATATATGATACTTTTCTATGATTAGTATTCTCTGAGTATGATCCAAAAATGTCAGCATTACCTGTGCATCTATGTGACTGTGAGTGTCCCTTTGTCTACATAATTTTGGGGGTGGGGGTTACTTGGGGGGGGGGGTATGTCCTGGCAACATCTCAGATGTGTCCACTTGTGACAGCGCGCACTCATGAAGACTCTATAGTGCTGCCCCATTAGGACATCGGTGTACTAGACAGTTTTACACGAGCTCTATGGTGTTGTTGTTCGCGTGTTAAACAGTGAATTGAATGGTACAGTGGATATTGATCCTGCTGAAAAATATACAATTGCTTTGATCATGTTGGGAGCTGAAATACTATAGTTAGAATAATTCCATTCATTCACTTACAACAATCCGCATGCCATGATATTCGGCAATAACTCATCTAGCCAGTAACCACTGTTATAATGGATTTTACTAACACTGCATGCTAGGAGGGTATGTCAAGGACTGAGTCGGATATTGGGCCATGGTGCCAATAGTGCCAATGACATGATGTGATATCCCAGATTGAGCCAAGACCGTGGCAGTACCTAGCGGGCTCCAGCAGAAGCAATCCATGGTCATTGGCCAAAATGGCGGAGTTCCGCGAAAACGCGGATTATCTCCATGCATAAGACTAGCACTATCACTAATATCAGGGAATCGCGGGGACATCTGGAAGTCAGGTTTCAACTGTCATTATGACTATTATTACTCATTCTGAACCCTTTTCAGTTTGGCTTTTGTGTTCTAGCAACAGCTAATGTCACATGCGGATAGGATTCGAACTAACCCAATGCTGTCAAATATAATGTCATTTTGTGAAGTTAATCACTCAACATAAAAAGGTAGGGAAATCGCCGAATTCACTGAGATCGTTCATCCCTAAATCCGTAAGAGCTTGTCACAAATCGGTACCCTCTTTGATGTGACCCTGAGAGGTTGTTCTATGACGTAAAACCCCAAATGAATCAACGTCAAATCAACCAGCATGCCCCGCGGGATCCGGCATCGTAGAGACTAAACTCAATGCGGAATGTGACCCCAGCACGAAGCCCCGAGGTACGCCGTCAACCCGACCACGACGAGCTCCAGGTTTATGCGGCATACAGACAATCCCCACAACTCCCCATCAGCTCAGTTTGTGGACGGAGACAAGTAACGGGTTGGTGTGGTGAGGCGAGTTGTGCCGCGTTGTGGCGCGTTGTAGCGCGGCGTGGCGCGGCGTGGCGTGACGTGGGGCGGCGCAGCGTGGCGTGGCGTGGCGCGGCGCGACGTGGGGCGGCGCAGCGTGGCGTGGCATGGCGTAGCGTGGCATGGCGTGGCGTGGCGTAGGGTGGCGTGGTGTGATGTGGCTCGATGTGGCGCGGCGTGGCGTGGCGTGACCTGGCGTGGCAGAACCGTGTTCGTCCAGTAAGTTCGTGATCCTTATTCCAGAAATTTAAGCATGATGTTTGGCATGTTTCCGAAACAAGACACGCCACGAACGTTCTCACATTCAGTCGCAGTGGCATTGACATCTGAATAGTTGTTGCTGCGCTTAGTGCAGTGCATACCGACGTCACTCATGTGTGTAGGGCAGGGTGAGCTGTGAGTTGTGGGTTGTGAGCTATGGGCTGTGAGCTGTGAGCTATGAGCTATGAGATATGAGGTATACTCCCATGCAGAAGAGGATGTATATGCGTATGTGTATGTATGGTTAGGGGCTGGGGTGCCCAGAGTGTCGGCTGTCTGTGGAGGCGTGCTCTTCATCCCTGGCGGGTCTAATTGGACACACGGCGTGTGGGGTTACGCCTTCCGGCTAGGATGACTCCCGGGCGGTGTACCCCCAAACCCCCGCCCCATGTTCCCGCCTCCCCCGCCTTCCCGCCCGCCATCCTATGTGTCTCTCTCCTAGCCACTTCATACCCTCTCCCCCTACACAATCCCCTCTCCCCCCTCTAGTCTATCTCCCTCCAGCATCAACCCGCGCCATCTCTCGCCCCCCGCTCCCCACCCCGACTCCCTCTCCCCGCCCTTTTTCCACCTCCGTCCCCCCGTCCTCCGGCTCCCCCTCTCCCCACTCCTCGCTACCCGGCTCGCCCTCTCCCCACTCCCCCGTCTACCTCCCCTTTAGCTTCCTCCCTCTCCCTCTCCCCTTCCCTACCGTCGCACCCTCCCCCCGCCCCCCCACCTCTCTATCCGCATATCCCCGCTTCCATTCTGACCCTAAGCTTCCACCCCTCCCATCTAACCCCGGCCCCCTTCCCCCTCCCT
This sequence comes from Branchipolynoe longqiensis, assembly GCA_030323885.1. Classification (NCBI taxonomy): domain Eukaryota; kingdom Metazoa; phylum Annelida; class Polychaeta; order Phyllodocida; family Polynoidae; genus Branchipolynoe; species Branchipolynoe longqiensis. Next base: position 80,620,739 of record CM059186.1, on the reverse strand, counting down.
TCCTCCAGCCTCACGGTGATATCGCTGGGTAGCACCGATCAGCGCCTCCTCCAGCCTCCCACTTCTTATCTCAAACCTCCTCACTCCCTCCCACCCACCACACATATATACACACAAGTCAGTTCCGCTGTTCCTCCACTCCCCACTCACCCACCCCCTACACCCAAGAGCCTGGCCATCCACCCCAACACAAGCCATGTCCTGAAACACACATCCAAACCCCGCTACCCACATACCGATTGCAGCCCCCCTACCCCCTCATTCTCCTCGTCACCATCCGATCAACAGATCTCCTTGCCATACTGGGGCTCATCACCTTCCCTACAACTCTCCTAACTCATTCCAAACCGTCACTCATGTATACTGCATTCAGATAAAGCCTGGCATACACTGCAATATAGTGACGTGAGTTGTAGTCGACTTGGGTTTTATTTCTTGAATTTTATTAACTTTTCTTTTTAACTGGGAAGGGTTAACAAATCGGCTAAATGTAGAACTACCGAATCTAATTGGACCGGGTATTATCCAATCTTCCATCTTCTAAACACTTGGAAACATTAAAGAATCACATTCCTTGCACACGCACTAAATGCGACTCAATTGTCAGTGATTCTATCCGTTCAGTTTTACTTACCCCCCTACCCCCCCCCCCCCGCTCTGTCTTCCTTTCTTCCTCTCTCTCTTTCTCCGTCTGATCTCGTCCCCTTTCCCCCTCTGTCTTTCTCCCGTCTCATTCCCCCTTTCTCCCCTTTCTCCCCCCCCCCCCAACTGCCCTCATCCTGTGTCTCCCCTCTCTTCCTCTCTTATCACACTCTCTCTCCTCTCTCACACTTTATCCCCATTTCTTCCCCCTTACCCCTCTTCGTCTCTCATCCTCTGTCCTTCCCTCTCTATTCCTCTCTCCTCGTTTTCTCTGTCACATGCTCTCATTCTCTCTTTCCCTCTTTCACCCCTGACTTCTTCTCTCCCATTCTCCATTCCTCTCCCTAGTTTGTTCTACTCTCTCACCCTCTCTCACCCTCTTCCATGTCCTCTCCCTCTCTCTCTCGCTCTCTCTCGCTCTCTATCTCTCTCTGAGGCTGGCCACTTCGGCGTAATTATCTGCAATTCCCCCTCTACCGGCACCACTTGAACCAGCTCACATACACATCCCTAATATCGCCCACTCAAGCTCCTTGGTGTCTTTCAGCCATACATGTTTATTTACTGCGCACAACTCCACTGGCGCAAGGTTCAGCCTCACGCAACCACCATGTAAACATTATCCCCAGCACTTGGTGAGTGTAGAGTAGTAATGGTGTAAATGCGTATGTGATGGCTCCAGCACCCTGTGGTGTATAACATGCGCAGAGCATCGGGTGATGGGTGACTGAATGGAAGCGTAGGGTGACTGACAGGGCAGTAACCGTTAGTTACTTCTAAAGACCTACCCCACTTCCACTGACCAAACCAACAGTATGTCTCTGATTCTTATTAACACGTCGCAAGTGTGGTTTTTCATTGCCGATTAAACTTTAGTTGCATAGTCCGATGAAGTACCAAATTGTCAAAGCTAAAACACTCATAGGTTTGATTCTACATTTCAAACGTGTATACTGGTGCATTTATTAAGTATGTGTTACTGCCAAGAAGAGAGTACTGTGTAAATTCTGTTTAAAATATTGCCACTGAACCCTATACAGTGTCAGCATTTTAGTGTGGATGCCAAACATAATTTTGCATGCTTTTTGTATGCTTTAACTTCAAATACTCTTCCAGGGTTGTTTGGTTTGCAGGAGGCTATGTGGGGGTTGGTGTTGGGATGTTGGGTTGGTGGGTTGGTGGGTTGGTGAGGAGTTTCTTTGGGGTTGGTAGGAGGTTGGTGTTGAATTGCTGTGTTGGTATGAAGCAATTTGCTACTGGGCTAAGAATGGTGTTGGGGTTGCTGCTGGCTTGTTCGATTGCTATGACTTACGAGGCTGTGTGCGCTGGTATATATGAACATACCCTTCGTATGGAGGGCTGGCCTGGCCAATAGATGGTTGTCGGGTTGTGATATGCATTATACCTGATTCTAGCTTGGCATGGAGGTTGACGTGTCTACCAATCCCTAACAAAATCCTCAGTTTACAGTGAAGAAGATATAGGTTAGTGGAGAACAAAAAAACAGGTGAGACTGTAGTGGAACCCGTGATGACTGCTGTAAAGCCTCAACGCGTCTCACTCACGCTTCAGTTGGCCGGCCAGTAGCCGGGCGGGCGCCGGCAATACCTTCAGACAGGCGAACCAGGCTTATTGATCGCCCGCCCCGCACCTGAACCGCCGGTGCAGCAGTTGTGAACCTCTCTTAAATTGGCGCGGCAGCGCGTTCACATAGGGCATTCTGAGCAGCTGGGCGCCGGATCACACCCGGCGACAGCGAGTGGAGATCACATTCTAGCAACACGTAATCAGCGCGAGCGTCGAGAGGCGATACCGCCGCCCGTCTCGGCGACAATAGGGAGCGATCGGCCCGGTGCCTAGGTGACCTTTGCCTCGCCCTTCCCGCCTCCCCGACCCTGGCCCCGCGCTTCCTCTTAGCGGCCCCCAGCCCCGCCCCGTCCTCCGCCCCGCCCCGCCCCGCCCCGCCCCGCCCCGCCGCCGCCAGCCCCGCTCTCTGTGCACACACACACACAAATATGCCAAAATGTAAAGCGGGATCCGCCATTGCACCGCCTGCATCAGAGGCAGCGGTGAGTCGGCGCACGCGCGGAGCAGTTTAACGTATTGGCATGCATGTGGAAGGGGGTAGGGGTGGAGGGGGCGATAGGGGCGGTGAGGTGGGGGAGGGCAGGGGAGAGGGATTCGTGCCCGCATAAGCGCAATAATTAGTTAATATTGGCATGGCTTGAGACGATCGGGGGAGGGAGGATGTGAAATGGTAGGAGGAGGTGTGGATGGTTGGTGGAGGGGTGGAGGGGTGGAAGGTGTGGAGCTGTGGAGGGTGGTGGGGGGAAGAGGGGTCGGAAGTGGTACAGGGAGGGTAGATGGGGTAGACTGGGTAGAAGGGTAGAGGTGGAGGTGTGGTGCGGGGGTAGGAGGGTCTAGAAATGGGTAGAAAGGGTAGAGGGGTAGAGGGGTAGAGGGGTAGAGGGTAGAGGGTAGAGGGGTAGAGGGTAGAGGGTAGAGGGGCTCAGAGCGGGGGAAGAGGGATGGAACGAGGTGGAACGGGTATAGGATGTGGACAGGGTCTGGAAGGATGGAGGTGGGTGGAAGGGTTGGAGAGGTGGAGGGGAGGAGAGGTGGAGAAGACTGTAATGCGCGGGCGAGGGTGGCGGAGTAGACGGGTGAAAAGGTGGAGGAATGGAGGGGTGGAAGGGTGGACGGTGGACGGTGGAGGGGTGGAGGGGGAGGAGTGGACGGGTGGACGGGTGGAGGGGTGGAGGAAGGGAGATGGTATTGCATGGTGAGAGAGGGGGGGAGCGAGAGGTATACAGGGAGGAGGGAAGGAGAGAGAGGAGAGAGAGGAGGGAGGGAGACAATGAGAAAGAGTGTGGGGGATATAGATGGGGAGATATGTAGAGAGGGAGAGAGGGAGAGAGAAGGGGAGAGAGGAAGAGAGGAATAGCGGGAGAGAATGAGATTGGGAAAGAGGGAAAGTGAGAAAGAAGGAGAGGGGGAGAGAGGGAGAGAGGGACAGGGGGAGAGAGGAAGAGGGGAAGAGAGAAAGAGATGAAGAGAGGAATAGAAAGATAGAGGGAGAGAGTGACAGAGGCAGAGGGGGGGAGAGAGGGAGAGAGGAGTTCTGTAATGCTACTGCACTCGGCCAGGGCACTCATACTCACATCCTCCAGTGGGTGCATAAAGGAGAGAAAGTCCCACTCTCATATCCCCTCCTCCCCCCACCCCTACTCCAATACTACCCCGCCCCCCTTCCAACCCGTCCGCTCCTCCCCACCGTGCCGTGATAGCGGCGCCGATCCGAGCTATCAAAAAGGCCGGGGGTCGGCGCCGCTTTATCTTGTCTTCAGGGTGCCGGGCCCGCCCACAATGTGCCTTTGTAGCCGCTGGTCAGTGGCAATTAGCCGATGAAACGGCCCCCGGAGCCGACCTGGCCTCCGACACTGAACAATTCACGGCACCGTCGGGCCGCATTACCGTCAGGCGACTGGACTTTTTGACAGCCGAGGAGGCTTTTGAGAGCGGCGTGCAACACTGTTTAAAAAAATTCTGTAAATTTACAGATATTATGTGGCAACAGAGTTACCAGATAATATCTGTAAATTTACAGATTATATCTGTAAATTTTACATAAATGTTCTGTAACTTTACAGAAAGTTTCAGTGATTTTACAGATAATTCTGTAAACGTTATCAGAGAATATCTGTTAATTTACAGCCATTTTACATAAATATACAGACATCTCTGTAAATGTTTTCAGAGAATATCTCTAAATTTACAAACATTTTATGTAAATATACAGACATGTCTGTATATGTTTTCAGAGAATATCTTTAAATTTACAAACATTTTATGTAAATATACAGACACTGCATGTGAATCTGGAAATATTTTCTGTAATTCTACATATATAACGCCAACAATAATTTAATAACAATTCTTTTATTATGAATCTCGACTAGAACACACACATACAATCCTGCAAAAAATATGCCACATTACAATATTATAATAATTATGTACAGTAATTAACAAATCAATAAAAGTTAAAACTTGTCAAATATCCGTTAATACTACCCTAAACCTTTTAAAAGAATATTACTAGCATATTATTTTACCTAGCATATTAACAATTTTAAACCATTCAAACACATCATAGAGAAATGGTTTGTTTGTTGTTGTTTTACATCCTACCAACATCTAAGGTCATATCAGGATGGGTACCGACTTGTGACAGTGCGCACTCATCCCCTCCCCCTCACGAGATAGGAACAAAAATAAACAATAATTACCCCCCCCCCCCCTTCTCAGAGATAAAAATAATAATTATTAAAATAATCCTCTCCCCCTCCCGAGATAGGAATTTCTTTTTTAAAGTACCCCCTCCCCGAGATATATGAAACAATAATTAAAAGAATGTAAAAGCCCCCTCCCCCACCCAAAAAAAACAACAACAAGCTAGCCGCTGTATGAATAGACTACATCACGGTTCTGACTGCGCATGATCGTTTATGTCAATGTGTGGTGAAATTTGTCAATTTCCTCAACAATTAGCCTCAGAACTCAAAATGTTGCAGTTCGATGAGAATTTGTTCATTGTTAATAAAAAGATATGAAATATAAATTATCCCCTGTCTTGTTTGTCCGAGTGTGGTGAATTCCTGCAGTAGGAAATAGAGATACAAAAAGAATAATTAAAATAACCCCTCCCCCCAGCCAAGAAAAGAGAAATAAAATACCCCCCCCCCCTTCAGAGATGACAAAATGAATTTTTAAAATAATGTCCCCCTCCTGACATTGTGTTTAAAAAAACAAGTGCCCCACCCACCCCCACCCCTGGATATTTGAAACAATAATTAAAAGAATGTAATCCCCCCCCCCTACCCAAAAAATAAACAAGAATTACCCCCCCCCCCACCCTCTCAGACATACAACCCCCCCCCCCAAACCCAAGGTACCCGCATTTCCACAACTTCAATCCATAATGAATTTTTTTAAACTAAGAAGTGTTATTAAACTCTTTACTTGTAGTCAGATAGCCAGTGAGATAAGAAAAAAAGTATTCTAAATTGGTATGCATGTGACTACCCAAGCCGTTTAAAATATTTAAAACAATAGTTATATATTTCTTTGAATCAAGTTTTTGGTTAATCTGGCAGCACTATAAAAGTTGTCATGAGTGCACTGTCACAAGTTGGTACTCGTCCTGATATGACCTTAGATGTTGCTAGGATGTAAAACAAACAACAAACTTTTAAATGTTTTATGGACATAGCCATATCTAATGCACAACAACCACTGACACATTTGGCATTTTAATATTTAGAACAAGAATTAATCTGGGTCTCCCAGTGAGGCAGCACTGATATGACCTTAGATGTGGCTAGGATGTAAAACAACAACAAACTTTTATATCTAATGCACAACACCCACTGGCAGGGTGCTCAAACCTTAGATTTTGCTAGGATGTAAAACAACAACAAACAAACTTATATCTAATGCACAACAACCACTGGCAGGGCGCTCAAACCTTAGATGTTGCTAGGATGTAAAACAACAAACAACAAACTTTTATATCTAATACACAACAACCACTGGCAGGGCGCTCAAACTGGCAGGGCACTCAAACTGTGACATGCTGCAGTTTGAAGGCATACAGAAAATCCGCGCATGCGCAGAAGCAACAGAAGGGTGCTCAAACTGGCCGGGCGCTCAAACTGCGACACCGGCAAACTCAAGGCATTGTCAATAGTCATGAGCAATCTTCATACAGAAAAAGTGAAAATTTGGAATGAAATAGACGTTTTGCACTGTGCGTCACGGCAAACCCTATGGGTTGTTTACGGGTTGATATCACCACAATGGCCGTGCATCCGGTTAATGACGTCACATGAATACCCTATATTAAAATAATCCCCTCCTCCTCCCGAGATGACACTGACACTATAGTGACAGTATGAGTGCAGCGATTTGACTTCCCGCCGTTTTTAACGGTCTCCCTGTTTTGTTTTTAGTAGATTCCTCCTCATGGGTCTATCCTGTAGTATCCTGGGATGTTTATATAGTATCCTGGGATGTTTATGAGGAAGATCCGTTTAGTCTTGGCTATTATGCACCGTTTTGAACATTGGTACTCGCGTTAATCAGCATCGGTGGTTTCAGCATCCACCTCCTGTCCACATCTTACTTAAGATGTAGGTGTGTGTGTTGGTGGTGTAGATGTGTGGTGGGGGTGGTGCTGTGGTGGGGGTCTAGGTGTTTGGTGAGGGGTTAGGGGTGTCCCTAAGCCCCCACCACACCCCTACACCCCACCACACCCACCCCACCATAGTCACTCACCACACACCCCTACTTAATGCCTTGGCATCCTCCGACAAGGCAGATACAGATAATATGTTTAAATATGTGCTCGATTACAGATAAACTGTGTACGGCATGTTTACAGAGAATATATATACATTTTTAAGTATAATCTATGTACATGTACAGAATTTGCTAACAGTATTTGTGTGTGATTGTGTGTGTCTGTTTTTGTCTGCATCATAAGTGTGCAATAGTGATGCCATATGTGTGTGCGTGCATGTGTGTGCTTGTGGGTATGTGGGTTTTGTGTGCTTATATGTGTGTGTGTTTGTTTGTCTGCACCATAAGTGTGCAACGGTGTGTGAACGCACATGTGTGCTTGTGTATGTACTTGTGTGTGCCTGTGTGTGCTTGTGTGTGCTTGTGTGTGCTTGTGTGTGCGTGTGTGCCTGTGTGTGATTGTGTGTGCTTGTGTGTGTTTGTGTGTGCTTGTGTGTGAGTGTATGTTTGTGTGAGCTTGTTTGTGCTTGTGTATGTACTTGTGTGTGCTTGTGTGTGCTTGTGTGTGCTTGTGTGCGCGTGTGTGTGCTTGTGTCTGCTTATATGTGATTGTGTCTGCTTGTGTGTGTGTGTGAGTGTGTGTGCGTGTGTGTGCGTCTGAGCTTGGGTGTGCTTGTGTGATTGTGTGTGTGATTGTGTGTGCTTGTGCATGCTTGTATGTGTTTGTGTGTGTGTGTGCCTGTGTGTTCTTGTGTGTCATTGTGTGTCCTTGTGTGTGCTTGTGTTATTGGAGGTGTGTGCTTGTGTGTGATTGTGTGTTTATATACATCATGAGTGTGCAATACTGAGGCCATATGTGTGTATGCATGGGTGTGCTCGTATGTGTACTTGTGTGTTTATGTGCATCATATGTGTGCAGCAGAGAGATTATCTCTTCATCTGTGTAGCTGTGTTGTGTGTGGATTTGTGTGGAGGCGTGCGGCTGTCAGAGGTCATACTAACCTCTAATTATATCTATTTGCTCGAACACTATTATAGAAAGCAGAGCAATTAATAGGTAAATAACCGGTTGAAATCTGAATGACAAGTTTACTTATTACATTCGTTGATGAAAACCGAAAATTAATAAAACCGCTTAGCGCTGGTACTAAATGCTAGTTCAGTAGTTGTGCAAGCCTATACTTTGGATGTGCATACCAAAAATAAATTGCATGTCTTTACATTAAATATTTCAAAAACGTTCGCCAATTTTAATAAGACTTACTCCAAAGTAAAGTACATGTAATGTTGATTTTAATACTCAACCTTCACACCCCCACACACCCCCATATAATATATATAATATATATAATATATAGAATATATATAATATATATAATATAATATATATAATATATATAATATATATAATATATATAATATATATAATATATAATATATATAATATATATAATATATATAATATATATAATATATATAATATATATAATATATATAAGTGAAATGAACGCGAACACATGGGGGGAGTAAAAGGGCTTTTTATTAAAGTCCGACTAAAGGTAAACAATGACAAAACAGGTAAAGGTGAGCAATACATGTACAAGTGAATCAAAGTTAAAACCCTAAGCAGCAATGCGCGCGCTGCCTCAAAGGGCTATGGAGTGATATCAATATGCAATATTAAAGTTAATGTAAAGTCAAATGGGTAAGTGTCCAGTCGGGCATCGAACCCGGTACCTGCAGGGAGACGGTGGCAAGCCAGCCTGCTGCCGGGCGGGCGGCGCGCCCTCCCCCCGCGCGCCCAGCGTCCCCCCCCCCCCCTTTTCCTTTGGGGTCAGTGGGAGAGGTCAAGTTCCGTCCTCCGCCATGGTGGGTAAGCGCAGCGCCGGGGGAGGGACGAGACGTGGTAGCCGTGGTAAGGCTGAGCAAGGTTAAAATATATTTGGTAAATATATCTATATTAAGAAAGTTATGCAGTTTTGAATTTAAGAAAAGATTGGCAGCCAAGGTGAGTGACTTTGTTGATATTGCCTATTGAAATGCATCTGATCATCACTCAATCTTTGTGAAAATTGACCAATAAATAGAAAAAGGTAAGCAAAAATGATTATGATAGTTTCAAAAGTTAATATCTTCAAATTTTACTCCTTTAATTTATGTAGTAGTTCATACACATCGTCACACAGTAGTGTCTTATGGCTATTTCCAATACCGATGCTTACTCAGCCTCGTTCTGATGCCTAATTAGGTCGCGTGTGAATAGGGTGAATAGACTTTAATGACTGCACCAGTATCTAACTGTTAATGTCATTTGGATATAAATCTGTTATTTAATTAGTGGCTTTGCTTTAAATTATCCTATAAGTCGCTAACTATTCATCTTCACAGTAGCTCCATTTGTCTAGGAATTCTCAGTGCATTCTAATGTCTATAAATCCTGGACGGATCATAGAAAACCATCCCAAACACCACTGCTATATTAATGCACACGCTGAATGTTTGATCCTGACTAGATACACCACAACCACTTGGTTAGCTAAATGTAATAACAATATATTATCTTTAAATTATGGTTATGTAATTAAATAGTGTAAATAATTGAAGACAAGAGTCTTGGCACTGTAGACAGAGTGTGTTCAGATGAATACAATTATTTATGACAAAAGGACAAAACAATAAATCGGATTGTACCACAGAGGAAGCGAGGGTTCCGCCTTTTGGGTTCTAAGGTGATGTCTTCAGGATTACGTAAATCACTATATAATTGTATATAGGGTTATATATATACTATATATATACACTATTTCCATATAAATACTATATATATAAATTATATGGATGTATATACACTATAACTAGTATAAGCATATATAGATATATTATATACATGCACTATATATCTATATGTATGAATTAAACTATATGTAGTGTTTATATACATAGATATCAATAATAATATTAATATGTATATATACATAAAGAAATCAATATAAATAGTGTAGGAATCATAGAGCGCCTAAATTTGGCTCCTTCACTCAAGCCCATACACGACACGGGCGAGTGGTTAATGCGACACACCAAAACGCAGTCAGCCGCGACGCCTTCCAGGGGGAGGCCATGTCACAAACAGACTCAATAATGAGCTACCTTTCCGCTATACCATTAGCACAAAGCAAGACACACACATTACACCCTCATTTGCCAATGCATCATTGACTCCACAATTCTACAAGTCTCCAGGTGCATGCGTCATTGGACACTTTGCACTCCACACTGTGTGGATATTACTGTCTTTGATAACAACGTGTGCCCCATAGAGCTGCTATATCGATGCACTATATTATGCATTCTAGCCGATTAGGCCGATAAGAATACTATGACACCGTGCTATATCACACAATATATATCCTGACTGCTTCGCTGAGTGTCGCCCGGTGGGCATATTGAATTAAAGGTTGTGTTACCTGGTTTTAACATATATTTGTTTTATATATGAATATTTACTATATGTTTTATATATGAATATTCACTATATCTTAACAATATCTTGAATTATATAAATATTAACATTGTACTTGGAACTAGTAGTAAGAATAGCCCGAACACTAATAACAGCTGCGGAAGGGTCGTAAGAGCTAAGTGACACAAACTGTAACACTAATAGATTGGCTACAGTGGTCCACAGTCTTTACTGGGTCCTATAAATAATTTGTAGAGGATAGGCAGTTTCAAGGTATACAAAGCCTGAACAATCATACAATGATGGTAAATGATAATTATGATTAATTAAAGTTGTGCTGGTTGTGTTACTGGCCCTTTAAATTGCTATTAGTATTACAATTTCTATTAAAATAACAGCAAATATTTTGGGGGAAATGTGATATTTGGTGCCACTGAATGTTTGTTTATATAGTTTTAGGTATTGTTGAAACTACTATGACGAGATCCTATGGAATATCCTTTAATATGAATAAGCAATGCTTAGGACCCCCCCCCACCCCCACCCCTTGGTGGCCGTATTTGATAGTATTTTCTTTACTCCACTTGCGGTGTTCGATTTGAAATTCTAGCAGCTCATGTGACCCGAGTCGCAGACGTGATAATCGAATTCGGTCATCGTTTCCGTGGAATAGACTATTAATATTGCATTTGTGCATCCATGTTTATCCCAAATTGTTCTTTATTTCTATTAATTTTGAATAAAATCTATGTTTTGCAGTGTGTTACTAGTATATTATTAACCAATGGCTGTCGTCAATCCTCTTTGCTGCGTAGCGAAGTTTGATGATCGATATCAACTGATATACAATGTGCAGCCATATAAGGCTATTTCCGTTTCCGTTTGCTGTATTCTGATTATTCAACATGAGTATACAAATGGTGGCAGCCATATAGGGCTATTTCCGTTTCCGTTTGCTGTATTCTGATTATTCAACATGAGTATACAAATGGTGGCAGCCATATAGGGCTATTTCCATTTCCGTTTGCTGGATTTTGGTTTATTTCATTATCCACCTCAATGAGTCTGGGTATTGTTTATGTATATATGTACACGTGTTAGTCATTAGCCTCCCCCTTAGGGGGGGGGGGCGGTATTACTTAAGTAACACTGAAAGAGACTGTGTTTGGTGTTGTGTGATGTATTCTAGCACTAGTAGCAGTGGCACATTCTCTTAATAGTGCGAGTACCCCTTTAACTCACGTTACTTCAAAGCTTTAAAGCAGCATAGTCGGATTAAAGCATCAACTTTTCGAATCTAAAACAATTATCTAGATTTGATTTTACATATCTAACTTGGATACTGGATACCGTTATCGCTGCATAGAATGGTGCAGTAAGTCGATTTACTAGAACATGGTGTCAACATTTCAACAAACAAGCCAAAACTAATTTGGCCTGTTTTCACTTCATATATCTCCAAAGCTAACCATTTATATATATATATATATATATATATATATATATACATATATATATATATATATTTAAAGTATATATACTTCAAACTGAAGTAAGGTCGGCTATAACAATCAACCTAATATATTTATCTTTAAAAAAAAAGAGGGACACTCAAAACCTTCTGACTATACAACTTTTGTTGTATACTCTGAAATATCTAGCTATAGAGTTGGGAAAACACTAACAAGGCACGGATTCAACTCAACATTCCACCTTTACGGACAAAAAACAGTGCTAAAAAAGGAAAGTATAGGAACACACAACTGCCCTCTCAGCAGTGGGACAAATCGGTAAATTGCCAATTAAGACCATGACCTTTCCTCTTTTGGGGAAATGTGTCCTACTTTAAGAGGTCACGTGGTACTTACTACCTTCAGTATTGATGTCCACAGTCCTCCAATCAGAACAGGTAGTGACTGACTAGGGCACTGAGCAGATAGTTGCTATGGTGACTGACCTGTCAATCATTAGCTCAAATAGTATTGAAGGTTTGAATTGAAATTGTATATATAACCAGGATTTATAGACATTAGATAACCTCTTATGCACTGAAAAGTCCTAAATAAATGGAGCTACATTTTGGCGTGCAGACCAATTCTATGTTGACTATTTTTACATCAACTATTTCCAAAGTCGGACAATTTTAATAATACTTACTCCAAAGTAAAGATTACTCCAAAGTAAAGAAAATTCTAATGCACTTAGATACTGGTGCACTTATTAAACATTTGTTGCCACAAAGAAGGGATTGCGGAGGCAATTGAATAGAACCTGTTACTGCAGAAGCATATGGGGTCAGAGTTTTGGCATGCCTGCCAAAATTAATTTTGCAACGTTACACTTCAAATATATCAAAAGTTAGCCACTTAAAATAAACATTACTTCAAGCTAAAGTAGGGTACATTATAACAATCAACGTAATGTATTTATCTAATGAAATATCAGAAACTCAAAACCATCAAACTAAGCAACTTTATATATATATACAAACTTTAATTATGTGTGTATATACACATATATATATATACGATATATATATATATAGGATATGTGTGTATATATGTATACATATGGACACACATATCCTATATTATATGTACATAATTAAAGTTTGTATTCATTTCATAAAGGATATTCAGACCCAGACTATATAAACAGCTTATGGCAGCCTAAAGCTAAGATTCCTTACATGCGGTATGCGGCATGCAGTATGTGAATGCGAATGCGACAAAAAATCGAAACGCCTTGAAGTCAATGGACTACATCCCTTACATGCGGTATGCGAATGCGAATGCGAATGCGACAACTCGATCGGTCCCTGTAGCGATCGGTGTGGCATGCGGCATGCAGCATGCAGCACGCGGTGTGTGAATAGAAACATCATTCGCACTTGTCCATTAGGTTTAGACGAGGAGAGGCGACTGAGCATTATGGAATGGACACACACAAGGGTGCAGAGGGGAAACATATGGTAGTGGTGGTGGTTGGGTTACGGGTTCGTAAAAATGCTACCATAGCCACATAAATATGAATACTTATCTATAATTTGGTAATTATAAAGGTAGGAGCCTCCATGTGACGTAGCAAGAGTTACATAGATATAAATGCCATATTAGGCCATATACAGTGCAGTATGGAGTATACTTGTTTATTTTTATTTTTTGAATATAGCCAGTCGTGTGCCACATGCCGCATGCCGCATACCGCATAGAAGGAATCCTGCCATTCGCATACCGCATACCGCATGCTGCATGCTGCATGCCGCATGCCGCATGCCGCCTACCGCATAGAAGGAATCTTAGCTTTACACCACTTGCACTCTGTCGTTAAACCCAACTCTTCTCTGCCACATCACCTCAGTGCATACGGGAAATTGCCCTAGAATTAATTGCTTTTGTTCCCAAGACCGGGGTATCGGCGTCGGGACGAGCCGCTCGGCTGGCAATTAAGACCTTGTCCCGTCCCCACCCTTGTTTGGAGCAGGTGTCCCATAGCAGGAGGTCACGTGGTGTTGCCTCCAGTGTGGATGTTTATACCTATGCCCTATGCCCACCTATAAGAACACATACTGAGTGGCGTCATGTGGTTGCTGACCAGGTTGGTTGGTTGGTTGTTGGAGGTTTACGTCCTGGCAACATCTAAGGTCATATCAGGATGGGTACCGACTTGTGACAGTGCACACTCATTGTGACTTTATAGTGCTGCTGCCCCACTGGGAAATCAGGCCACTGGCACCATGACCCAATATCCCACTCAGTCATGTTATCCTGACACTGAACTAGCCAGTCCTTGACCTATTCTATTACTGCCGAGCACCAGGCGAGGAAGCGACAAGTATACATTTTATAATTCATTGGTTTCACTCGACCGGGAACCAAACTCCTGATCTCCCGCACGCGAGGCTCGCGCTCTACCGATTAGGCCACCTCGCCCGGTCGGTCGGTGACCGTATGGTGGATGTTTATGAATACTGAGTAGACAGTTGCTATCATTACCGACGTGGCTATTTGAACTGAAATTGAATAGAACCATGATTTATAGCATAAATCATGGTTCTATTCATTATAGCTATTAGATTAGGCAACATAGTCTTTCCAAACATATAGCTATTTGTATACATGTATTAAATGTTCGTAAAAACATTGAGGGTGAATAATCAATACTATACAAAGACGAGGGATAATAACAGGAAGTGAGTAGGGCAAGTGGTATCACAATGAATTGATCTGACACAGATCTAGATTGGTTACATTTCTACTTCGATTAGTTCACTCTTCTAAGGGTGAGGAGGTAGGGGTGGGGTGATACTGATAGATCAATACAGCCTCCTCACATATCTTATACCAGGTGCCTACACTGACAGAGCGTCTCCGTTCACTCAATACTGGGACCAAATACAATAAAACCTCTCTAAATCGACCGACCTTAGGACCGACTATAAGTGGTCCATTTAGGGAGGTGGTCGGTTTAGGGAGTTAGAATATGGTTACAATTGTACTGTTGGGACCCAAATAAAGCGATCGATATAGGGGAGTGGTCGACCTGTGGAGGTGGTCGGTTAGAGAAGTTTTACTGTACACAGTCTAGACACATCTGTCTTCTGTATTTTAACACTTAAAGTAGCATAGTCTCATGGTTTTGAGTTTCCCTAATTGTTTTAGATAATTATATTAGGTTGGTCATTATAATCTACCTTAATTTTAATTTGAAGTAACTTATCTGTAAAATGACTATACTAAAATATGAGATATTTGAAGTGTAAACATGCTAGATCAATTTTGCCATTCTTGTCAAAATGCTGACTGGATAAACTTCAGCAGTAACAGGTCATATTAAAATGACTTAATCTGTGATTCTATGTAGCAACAAAAGACCAAATAAGTGCAGCAGTCAAAATTAGGTGGGTATTTTGCCTTTGAAAATTTGCTGCTTTTATGCAACTTTAAGGGGTGCTAGATCTGGTAGTGCTGGTCATGATCGACGTTTATGATGATTTGGGTCGCTCTACGTCACCAAACCTCTTTAAATTCGCACATTTCGTTATGTTGTGACGAATTTCCTCTTGGGGAAGCAACTGGAAACAGATTCCACACAGCTCATTGTCGGCCGGACAGGTCCTTACCACTTTTCAATTGACGAACTAATCTAATAGACCTTTTTCACGGATCAATCATAGCGAGCTGCCACCCACAACACTAAATCTCGCCATGACCACCAGATGGCAGATTGATAGTGGAAATCCTTTATATGTTGATTGATTGGTGGTTGCTTTACGCAGCATAGGCCATATTCACGGTGAGAATTTGGCCTATGTCCTTTATAGGACATTTCCCACAAATTAGGATGCACTGTGAACTAACTGCAAGCCATAACATTTGTTCTTACCACTTCCATCAGAGTGGAGATTGGTTTATGGAAATCCTCTATAGCATATCGCCATCTAGAGACACAGGGTACATTAGCGGGCCTAGTTTGTAGGCTACCGGACATGTTCAGTACAAAACGTAACATGGTGTAGTTAACAAACAGTGCAACGAGAAATCGATATAGTTGAACAAGCAAACAAGGGGAAAACAATTGTTTTTTTAAAATGGGGTTGCATGCTTAGCATTTAGCTGATAGCACACCCACACATACACACACAACCCCCCCCCCCCCCACACACACACACACATACACACGTTATATTAGGCCCCATAGATTGCACATGCGTATTAGAACACAGATAATTTCATTAACAGGGGCATGGTGTTGTGGGCAGTGGCACGCAGGTAGCATATTAAAGAAGTGTGCGTGTGTGGGTAGGGGGGGGGTGGAAGCTAGTTGTGTGGAGAACTGTAGTTTGGTGGCGCCTGAGTGGTGCGCATCTAAATAATTCCACGCCAGCAGGAATCTCCCCTCTCCCCCCTTCCCTCCCTCCCGGCCCTCCCCTCCCCCCCCCCCCCCCATCCTCGCCCTGCCCCCACACCCTGAGTGCGGCGGTCCCCCCTATTGTGCCAGTACCTTATCGCCTGGCGATATAGACATCACCCATTTGGCTGACATGTTCCTCGGGAGGCGGGCTTTCTGCACGACAGCGGGCCGGCAACTAGCCGCTACGCTACACGCCACGCACCGGCGCCAGCACGCCACAACGCTACCCCCTAATGCACCGCGCCGCCAGCGCTGCCAATGATCACTTACGCAGCTGCGATCTGCGCCCAACATATTTATACACATAATTTGACCGCACTCCAATAGGGGTGTACGGCCCGTGGTTTCTTCTCTCTCACCCTCTCCCATTCTCCCCTCTCCCTACCTCCCTCCCTTTCTCTGAGTCCCTCTCTCTCTCACCCTCTCCCTCCCTTTCTCTCACAGTCTCTCTACCCCATTCTCTCTCTCCACTCAGCTTCCCTCTCCCGCTCTCACCCTCTCTCACCCTCTCTATTCCTTCCTCTACCTCTCCTTACCTCTCTTTTATATGATCTCCATTTCTCCCCCTGTCTCTCCCACCCCTCCACCTCTCTCTGTCTCTCCGCCCCTGCCGCCCTACCGCTCGTCTTTTACTCCCCCACCCTCTCTCTCCCTGTCTCACCCTTCTTCTCTATCTACACCTCTCTCCTTCCCTCTCTCCTCTCCTTCTATCTCTCTCCCTATCCCATTCTCCGCATCCTCCCTTTCCCCCTGTCCCTCCCGCGCTGCCTCCCCCTTCTCCCCCTCCTTCTCTATCTGCCCCCCTCCCTCTTTCTCCTCCCCCCCTCCCCTTCTCCCCTATCGGTTTAGATATAAACACGGCACCCATTTCGATTAGCAATGGCTGAACGCAAATTCACTAGAGGTGGAAGAGTATGTGTGTATGTGTGTGCGTGTGCGGGGTGACGCATGCGTGAGAGTTGGTGGTTCGGGCCAAGTGCATTCTGGGTGATGGGATAATGAAAGTTGCGTATCGCGTAGTGTTTATTGACACACACGGGCGTGCACGCACGGCGCGGTATATGTAACCCCCGTGTGCGTGTATGTGTGTGTAGATAGGTGTGTGGGGGATGGGGTGGTATCGCGTCCACGTGATTGGCCCATAGGCCGACCTTGACGCCGGGGACCGCTCCATCCAACAAAGAACGCCTGTACGCACTTGCACACAATCTACTACAGAACGAGCCCACTTATCACGCAAGCCGTCAACACTGGGCGCAGCATCGAATTAATTGTCATATCCCAGCACAGGTATCCATTCAGCGCGCGGAGCGGGGAAAACACAGAGCGCACTCAAAAGGGGAATATTCCTATATGTGAATTAGAGTTTTTGACAGTTGCTCTTGACAATAGGTTCATTATGCTGGTTTAGTTGACGATACCTCCATCTGACACGGGAAGTTGTGACTTTGTGGGAGGTGGAGTAGTTTTTCATATTGAGTATGAGAATAGCTTAAGAATCGTACACTAGTATGAGGAAAGAGGCCTTAGCAGGTGTGGCACTGGTAGGTGTCAGTGTATGATAAGTGAACCGAGCCTTTGGAGGTGGGGGGGCGGGGGGGGGGGGGTCCTCATCAATGATTCCGATGGTATCCAGTCGGAGGAATCGAATGTCTCTGAACCTGTTTAACTTTGAATAGAATTCATCATTTTGCGGGGAATTATTTCTAAACCGCCACTCCGGCCTTCCTTTTTGTTTTACCATCAACACACATGAGTGGATTTGCCTAATCCCCCCACCCCTACCCCCATCCCCACCACAATTTACCCCAAGCCAAATGGATCAGAATATGAATTATTAGAGAACAATTGTGGTTCCATTGAATGCTTCCTAAGTCGAATGTCATCTGAGGTTCAGAATAAATTTAACACTTCGACGGTATTAGAAACACTCGACAGAATTGCCTTGTTTTGCTATGGTTCGATACAGTACGTTGGGAGTGTTGGGAAGGTTGGGAAGGCTTGGAGTATTGGGAATGAATGCTAGGCAAGATGGTGAAAGCTGGAAAGGCTGATCAATGAACTTCTACCTTGACCCCATTCTGAATCCCCACTTTTCTTTAACCCCCCCCCCCCCTTTCCTCTCAGCCACCCCACCCCCTCCTCCACTCCGCCTAAACCCCACCTTTACAGGTAGCTAACCAGCGCCGGCTGTGGTATTATCAGTCCAAAGGTGTGATGATCAATAGACCCCCCACACACCTTCCCACCAGGTGAGCAGATCATTACTGAGAACTCCGGGCGGGGGCGATGATGGACCGACCGGACGGGGCGTGGTGGGCCGGGGTTTGGGCCGGTGTGGGCCGGGGGTTTAAGCCGGCATCCCCGGGGTGCAGCTGGCAGGGTTCCCGCTCCATTGTGGCCAGCCCCGCCCCACCAGCCCGCCCAGCTTCTGGCCCAGCATCCAGGTTCCATATCCTCCATTGTAGACCTATAGGCTTTCCTACAGGTGTTCCTCATCCCCCCCCCCCCTCATACCCCCACCCCCACAATTCTCCCACCACCACCACCAACAACTACTGCATCCTCCACCTCCACGGCTCCTGCTCATTTCTACTTTTTTGCGGCTTGGTTTCATTAGGTGTGTACGCCACATTGAACACACCCGTGACGCTTAGATTATACCCCACACGGGTGGTGCCGGCCTGTGCGCGCCGGCCGGGGACGGAATCACTGCTGCTCATGTGAAATGATTTAGATTCGGGGCGTGATAAAGTGGGTAATGTGTACAGCTCGGGGTTAAGACGCTACCGCCCTGATGCAGATGGAATATTAAACGCTTATTGCTCGAAAATTGAGCTTGTGGCCCGAGGGCGCGTTTTTAGTACATGAGACATATATTGTACAATAAGTGCTGCATGAGAGACACGGTTGATAATGGATAAGGGGAATGTATATCGTAAGCATTGTGCTTCTTTCAATCTTTTTCTTCATCCACTGTAATTAAGTTTCATGGAAATTGTAACTGTATATAATGAGGATATTGAAATAAACTGTATTGAATTGAATTGACACACCATGCTTCCAGTTAGGAAAGAGCTGCTCAACTATACCGGTTTAGATTAGACTATATTCATTTCGTGCCTTTATATGTCAAAAGAGTTCAAATTTCATAGCAAAAGCTGGGGTTTCTAAGTGAATTTATCTATTAATTAGTGTCTTGGCAAAGCAAGAAGGGTACATTGAATCACCATCGGTGGTCTTATACCGCGTCATATCTGACTAGCCAAACAAGTTTAATATCACTCATTATCAGTGAGATAACTGTCACTTGGATAAATTTCGTATTAGTGGCATTAAGAAATTCGGTAATTTTACATATTGAAAAACACTTTTAATATCGCCCCAAAATGCTTATAATATTGACTGGAAACGCACAATTTTGGGGTAGCCATCGCTATCTAATAAACAGCTTCACCGCACATCCGCAATGCACAGCCTTCATTGGGGAAATGTATATCAATTTGACTTGAATAGTTAATCTATTAAAGCTTAGCCTTGTGACCATGTGGGAAATGGTGGGGACAACCCCCCAACCAAGTCAAACTCATGACGCACAAACAAAGATTGATACTGGCAGTCACATAGCTGAGCGCTTGGTGCATGGCAGTAACAGGTCACAGCTAGGACTAGTTAGCTCAGTGACGAGTTAATGTAACTCAATGGTATATCGAGTCATCGTGCTAGCGGGCCTGATCTCCCAGTGGGGCAGCATTTATAAAGGTCACAATAAGTGCATGACGTCACAAGTCAGTTGCTAGCAAGGAAACCCCAAACAAACTAAATATATGGCAATGTGCCCTGGGAGAGAGTGCAGTGGAATCGGATCGAATCAATGTAAGATGACTCCTACAAGTACTACGATGCGCTGACCGCGTGTCGGGCGGGCGGACGGGCGGGCGGCGGTGCTGCCCCGGGCGGGCGGGGCCGACCGGTCGGGCGCTGCACGGGCGTGTCCCGGGACTCTGGCCGTAGCTTCAAGCGTTGCCTCCCGGTCCCGGGGCTTCCCAGCCGGCCTCGCCGCGCACACAGCGCCACCGCGCCCCGTCCCCGTCCCACTCCCGGCTCCTGCGGCGTCACGGTAATATGAGGGTTAACGCTCACCGACGCGCGGATCGGGGCCGGCGGCGGGCGGGAGGAGGCGAGGCCAGACCCGGCGGGCTGGGAGGGTGTAGTGCTGGGCCGATGGGGGCTTGGCCTTCGGGGAACACCCACGTCAACTGCCATTACCCGGACTGTCAGGGACAGCGCCGGTTATACTGTTACGTCGGAATGAAATAATAATTAGACCAATCTGGATTTATTATTTCAGTCAATGATGCACGGAGGTGGGGGGGGGGAGTGGGTGTAGGGGGGGGGGGAGGGTAGGGGGGCCATGTGAATCCAATGCGGCTGCTAGTGGTTAGAGGGGCCGGGGTGAGGACCTGACTTGTGAATTAAACAGGCGCAAGGCGCGGCAATGTTTTCGTTCTCTCCCCGTCATCACTACTGCCCGCACCGTCGTGGCCATCGGCAAGCTTGCCTGCGTGCCTGCTTGCCTGCCGGCCTGCCTGCCTTTCCCGCATCCTGCCTTTCCGCCCAACCCCCGTCACAATAATATCGTTTGATGGGTGCGCCAAGGAAATGACAGATTGCGTTCCCCAAGGCACGAAAACACCATTTGCCTGAAAGGCGGGCCCAAAGAAGCACGCGGCAGATCGACGCAAAATGGAAAATGCCCGCTGCAATGGAAACAGGTTATTTCCATAATTTACCAAGTTAGCCGAGAAGATGTTTTACACCTCGGCATGTGGGAGGCGCGTCGATCGATGCGGCGGGGGCCCCGACGTGTAGCGGACTGGGCGCCGGACTGCGAGGGAGGGGAAGGGCGGGGGAGACGGAGGGTGGAGACGGAGGGAGGGGCGACGCCTGGGGAGGACAAGAGGGGACCGGGTGGGGAGGAAGGGGCGCCAGGAAGGTAGGGCGGAAGGGGCATCAGGTGGGGGAAAGAGGACTGCCGGGGTGGGAGGGAGGGAGGAGAAGGGGGAGACGGAGGGGCGCCAGGTGGGGAGGAAGGGAGGGAGGGAGGGGCGCCGGGTGGGGAGGGGGGACGGGCGCCGGGTGGGGACGAAGGGGCACCAGGAGGTGGGGAGGAGGAATTCCGGATAGACGGGAGGGGCGCCAGCAGGGTAGGGCGGGATGGGGAAAGAGGGGTGGGTGTTGGTGGTGGGAGAGAGGGCCGCCGGATGGGGAATGTGGGACAGCCGCCGGGCGGGGTTGGGAGAGGCGCCGGGCGGGGAGAGCGGGTGCGGTAAGGGGCGCCTGGGTTGTGATTGTGTGTGGGGGGAGTGGATTATGGTGGTGAGGAATGGTGATGCGGGTGCTTGAAGAAGATGATGTTTCGCTTTCGGGGGAGATGTTGAATGTTAGATGAGGAAGATGTGAGCGGTGGGATATGGGTTAGTAGGTGGCAGTTTGGGTATTTAGGTGGGCAGAGTGTGAGAGAAGAATCGTCCAGGGAGGATCCATAGAGCACTGGAGAGAAGCTGATGGTAAGTTGTTGTTTTTATTCCGTAATATTAAAAAAAAAAAACACAATCGTTTGTTCAATTATAAGTATATATATATATATGTATATATATATACTTTTTTTTTTAAATTATCAATGTAATGCATAGTACATTACTGATACACTATTTAAATTATAAATGTAGTACATAATTATATTATTGAGAAGCCATTCTATATCTGTCCCACTGGATCTTTAACACTGACACCTTCCTAGCTCCCTAACCCAACGCCACCCTCGCTATTCCAGTATACATCCTGTGTGGGCATACCAAGAATATTTAGTGGTTACAGCTACAATGATGCTCACTGAAAGAGCAAAATAGACATCCTGTGTTTCCGTTCAAAAATGTATCTTTATGCGATGATAATCGAATTATCTTGTCTGCAGCTATATATATATATATATATATATATATATATATATATATATATACATCTTCAATCATCTATAATTTGCAATCAATGTCCCATAGTTGTCTAGCATAGCAAAACCAAGTGTTATGGATCTTGATCAATAATATCCAAGAAAAGTGTTAAATAAAAAAATCTATAGACATGCCAAATTACAAATAGTAAAGGTTTAACAACGCCTATTAACCCCAGCCTATGTTTGGCCATTCATCTATCAATAACTAAATAATATGTATAAACAGTAAATTAATATATTTCAATAGGATGACATGGCCTACTCATAGCCATGTCAGTTTACCTTCATCACGAATGCGCAGGGTGTCCAGAGTAAATGGTTAAATGAGTAAAAGAGTAAATGGTTGAAATGGAGGCTATCTAAGATTGCTGTCGAGAAATATAATGGTAGGATTAGGCCACATTTCGTCCAGTTACCTATAGCAATGAATATGAAAGGTTGAAAAGAGACAAGGCTGACAAAGGAAGAGGTGGGAAGACAACATCAGGAATGGGCAGGCCTAGAGTTTGGCAAGTATCAACGGACAGGTGAGAACGGAGAAAATTGAGAAAACTGGTTGCAAAATCATATGTGGTCCCCCCAATGACCCTTGCATTTAACTGTTATGGGGTTGTTGCTACTTATGGTGATGATAATGACCTATGACTTTCACTGTTACATAATATTGTTACTGAGTGAGGTGTGCACTGTTGTCTGTACATATGCTTGACCAGGGAGGATGTGAGCTGGGTGACACGGTGCAAGAATTGTATTTTGATCAGATATGGGGGTGGTGTAGAGGGGGGGGGGGAGAGGAGAAGGAAGGACCTTTACGGTCAGAGATAGGTGGGGACACTGGTATCTGAAGTCTGGAATCGACTTAGGACCTTATTGTGTGAGGACGTTGTCCATCAGTATGCAAATATATATATGTATATATATATATATATATGCTGTATAAGAATGATACCAGTATAATAACCCGGAATATCCCTCCTTTTCCCCCATCACTCACTCAGCTCCATGAACTGATGGAGTCTGTCCTAGTCATCTACTGCTCCAGCCTCCCCAACCCCAGCTCCGATGGTGGTGCCACCACCCGTGCACACTGTAACCACGACTCACTGTACCACTGAAAAAATATGTTTGCATATGCATATATGACTATATGTGTGTAAAGTTATATATATATATATACGTACATATGCACAGTAATACACACACACATATATATATAGAGAGAGAGTAGGAAAAATGACTTATGCAAATATAAATATCAAAACATTCAATATACCTACTCTTCTTCCTTGGTTATTCAAAACAGTGAACCAGTGATGCGAGCACAGTGCTTGCACCCAGCTGACTAACTAATACCGACCCGCATGGTTTGTCACTGTGGATGCTATATCTGTAAGCTTCACACTGATGTGATAGTGCTATATACAGGCATGTGATTGGGTGCAGGATAAAAACCCTGACATTTTTGTTAGGTTATCGTGGGGACACACAGAATCCCACTGAGTCGCAAGAGGGATGCAAATAATGTATTTCAGAGGTGCTTCGGTGGCCATAAAAAAAAAGGAATTGAAAAAAACCAACGGAATTCCGGTTTTGGTGGCCAGAAAAAAACACGGAATTCCGGTTAAAGCTGGAGAAATCACATGCGCATGTATAATTAACTTTAGATGAATGATCTAATTGTAGAATAGGAATGAGACCTCATGTACTTACATCTATGGCGCAGACGCAACCTGCATATGAACCTATTCTTCATATGTTAAGTCGGAATAAGTCGTATCATAGCAAAATATCAAATTCCTATATATCTTGACTTTTATCAATAATTCCCATAAAATATGGCAGGATATTTTACGTTCGAATCCCCCAAGGTGGTAATTCTCCTTCCGGTACACCAAAACTGTATGTATTGAGGTGCGTAATTCTTATATAGTATATATAAGTAGACTATGTATATGCACAGAAACACGTCTCTTACCATCCACCTCGACAGATCGACCACTCCCCTATATCGATCGCTTTATTTGGATCGCCCTTACAATATCAGTGTAACGATTAAAAAAATTCCATAAACTGACCACCTCCCACAATGGAACATTTAAAGTTGGTCCCATGGTCAGTCGATTCAGAGAGGTTTACTGTATATAAATTGCATGAAGTATATGTATCTGTACATGAGTCAGCCTCACGAAA
Organism: Branchipolynoe longqiensis; assembly: GCA_030323885.1. Taxonomy (NCBI): domain Eukaryota; kingdom Metazoa; phylum Annelida; class Polychaeta; order Phyllodocida; family Polynoidae; genus Branchipolynoe; species Branchipolynoe longqiensis. The sequence continues at coordinate 80,596,218 of CM059186.1, read as the reverse complement.
ATGGGCCAATTGGTGGTTTATTTAAGATGTCGGCATCGCAATTCTTAAAGTGTAGTGCATTCCTTTGTTTTATATTAAATTATCCTAGAAACAAATAAGGTTGTTGTATTTCCTCTACCTTTACATTCAGGATAAATTTACGGACTTTGCAACAGCTCTGTCAATGCTAAACTGTAATTATGATGATCGACGCCGACATCCAATGATCGACGCCGACAACTTTAACAGATGTCGGCGTCACAATTCTTAAAGTGTAGTGCATTTCTTTGTTTTATATTAAATTATCCTAGAAACAAATATGGTTGTTGTATCTTCTCTACCTTTACATTCCGGATAAATTTAAGGACTTTCCAATACCTCTGTCAATGCTAAACTATAATTATGACGATCGACGCCAACATCCAATGATCGCCGCCGACATCTTCCCCCAATTGGCCTCTTTTCATGATCCTGATCCACATACATTAGTATATATTTAAATATATTATATATATATAAAGATATATATATATATATATATATATATATATATATATAAGCCACTACGTCAAAATAAGGATAGACAAATACAGAGTTGGGCTGAGTGATATTTTATTAGTTCTCTGGCGGAGACTAAATATGCCCCACCTAAAAAGGAAAATTGTAATCGAAGTGAGACAGTTTTGGTTATTTTGAGCGCTACGCAGGTGGCGCCCCATTCGCGCACACCGATCAGGGTGGGCGCGCGACTCCGAATACATACAATATCGATAGCACAATAATACCATAATAATAATTAAACCTTGAATTCAGCTTTGTTATTTATATTATAATAATCCATTATAATACACATATATGTGTGTGAGAGATTGCCTATACGATCACAACGGCGATCACGATCCTTCCGCCTCTGGCCTGCAGCCAGGCCTTAATTGCATCTGTAACTATATCCTCCGGTGTAGAAACCATAGAGGATAACGACTCCAACCTCCCTTTTTAGGCGACCCACTTCAAGCGGACACAGATCAATCGAGGGTCAATGAGAGGTCAGGTCGGGGTCAGGCGAGATGGGTAGCTGGTGATGTTAATTCAGATGACCTTGACCGGCGCATGCGGACTGTTGGAGGGCGGATCAGGTGAGCGGGGTTTCCTCACCAGATGGCGCTAGTGGCGTGAAGGAACGCGCCCTCATCCCACCCCCTCCCACCCCTTGCCCCCGCCCCCATCTCTCCACCCCCACCCCTAACCCGGGTGCAGTCTGCTCCTCCGGCCGCGTGTACTGTAGTAGCAAATGTTGCTCTTTGATCAAACATTCTACACGAGAATTCCACACATGGACACGTATGTTGCCTGTCATTGTATATATATATATATATATATATATATATATATGTGATGTATAACGGATTATGCAAGTATAAAGATACGTAAGGGTTAATTATTACTTTATTGTTATACTCCGTAAGACAACACTGTACGGGTGGCTCCACCTACCCTCCTCACCTCCACCGGATGTAGACAAGTGTCAGTCGCACCGGAGGATTTGGACAGAACGGACGTGTCACGCTACCCGCTCCCGCTCCCCGCTCCCGCTCCCGGCTTGATGCCAGTCTACTACTACTGTTCCCTCTGCGGCGAACACCACCCAGAGGGAGATCTTGAGACTTGCGCTCGCTATCAGCTGGAGAGTGAAGGAGCGGACGGTCAGCACACACGGTTATCAAGGAGAACCTCAGCAGACAGGATGGCCAAATCCAAGCAGGAGTCGGACTCACTGGCTTCCACTATGCAGACGATGTCGATGGAGGACCGCGAGAAATCGGCGAGGGCGGCCGTAGATGCGATGGAGATGGAGGAGAGGGTGGCTGTCCTGGAGGAGAAGCGGGACAGACTCGCCCGGAGACGGGCCAACAGGATCGCAAACCAGGCCGGGATGACGGGGGATGGCCCGGTAGGAGACGGGGCAGCGGGCGGCAGCGCAGAGGGGGAGGCCACGACGGCCTCCAGCCGGCCGCAGGCAGACCGGACGGCAGACCTGACGGCGGGCCACTCATCATACGGGACCCGTTCGCGCCGCCGGACCCGATCCCGGGGACGCAGGTCGGGACGACGGAGCGGATCAGACTCCAAAAGCCGATCCAGCAGCTCCACTAGACGCAGGAAAACGTAAGTGGGGCCCTGAAACACTTCACTGTTGCTGCTAAAGATGTACGGAAGCTGAACCCCCACGAACTGGTGGCAGCCTCCACGCTCTGGTGCCTAGATATAGACAACCTGACTGTTAAAGATTACAGGGCCTTTTTAGAGCACGTACACTTTCTGTCTGTCCGTGCGATGACAGACGATTTCAAAGACGCAGCCCACGTTTCATATGATAACGGCTATCCGCAAAAAGGCGGAGGCACACGGCTTCGCCGCCTTCTCTGAAAGCTTCCAGGGGGCGAGCGTGGTGCACTATGGCGCACACCACATGAAGCCCGGAAACGCGCTACTACCGCCAGCAACAGGCGGGTAGCTGGCTCGGGTGGCGGCAAGCGCGCCTGTTTTCTCTGGAAACAGAGAAACCGGGTGCCCGCGCTCGGACGAGGTGTGTGGATTCAATCATGCATGCGGGAAGTGTGGCAGTAAGTCCACACAAACAGACGAAATGTCAGAGGGACTGACAGACTGAGGGAGACGGCAGACAATCTACGGCAGACCGGAAACCGTCCCGTGAGACTAAGACTGATATAACTAAAGAACCCCATGCTGTCGGTATAATCACCAACCTCGATAAAACTGTGAATGCCTATGTTTGTCATGTTAAGCGTCCTTGCCGTCCCGGCCAGTGCCCTGGTAGGGGCGGGGAGGGTGGTTTAGACGATGTCGGTGGAGCGCATGTGAATATTGAGAACACTAACTGTGGAATTGGCGATGATAAGGCTGTTGAATGTGTCTTTGTTACAGGGGGTGCTGATTACGTCAAAACCGAAATGTGTGCTATACCCTATGTGCATGCAAATAAACAGGCGAATTGCCGGAATGATACGGTCCGCCGAGATGTAAGTGGTAATTCAGTCGAACCAAAAGCAGGTAAAGATTGCTCTAAATACGAAGGCAGTTACGTTAGGTCTCCGGGCCATCACCCTACTATAAGTAGAGGTTCCGGCGAAAGTAAGATACGCAATACACCCTGTGAATATGAAATTACTCAGGCGGATTGCCAAACTGACACTGTACATCACAATGTGAATGGTCATAATATCAATCCCACCATAGATAGTGGGGACACCGGGGAACCCGGACATGCTTCTAATAGTATAAATAAATGTTATGACGAGTGTTTCAGTGAAAGCCGCCACAAGGCGGATAACGGCCACCCGGACGGCGGGCCAACACCAGGCATGAACCCACACGCCCACAAATTGAATTCAACCCGTGAAACTGCTAGCGCTTACAATGTCGGTGCTGATATGGTGGGTACCATCCCCGGTGAGAATATTCCCAATCTAACTTCGGCTACGTACAAATGTGCCATCACTGATAATTTTAAAAATAACAGGGAAGGTGGTATCCGAAATATGAAAGCCGGCGAGTCAGTAATTAAAACCAGTAGCTCGGAGGGTGGGGTGAGGGCAGCGACCCCAGAGATGGCGTTATGGCCGCCCATAATGGCAGGGCGGGATGCGCCAACCGTCAGAACTCCAGAACACACACCACAACCACGGGGGGGGGCCCAGATGCCAGTGACCCAACCGCCTATGATCTTGTGCGGGGCGGCGGGGCCGGGTGGGGGGGGGCGAGGTCAGACACCGCCACCAACCTGGGAGCGACTTACATAAGGGGCTGGGAGGGCCTCCCCGACGCCGCAGACAGCTGGGTGACGGTTTGAACATATTGGCGCCAAAAATTGCGCTCTCAGAGTCACAGCCCGAGAGACTGCGGGGGACAGGCCGGTGGTTTTTTGACATCTCGGATGATTGTGCCCAGGGTCTCTGTGCATGCACCCACAGCATAACGGGCCTGCATTGCGCAACTACGTCCTTGCCGGGTCTTTTGCGAGTTGTTTCTGAGGGGTGACACTGACCCAGACTGGCAGTACCTGCTCAGAGGAGTGATATTTGGTTTCAGGGTAATTAACCCGGACTGTGAAGCAAAATACTGTCCGAAGTTACGGATGACCCGTGACCCAGAGCACAGGGCAGGCATAACTAAAAAACTCTCGGGCGAAATAATAAATGGCTGCATCTCAATAGTAACTGATAGGCCGACTTGCCTGCATGACATGTTCTGGATCCCCAAAGACGGGGGTGGGCGCAGGACGATTGTAGATTGCAGCAGGCCAGCCGATGACTCGGTTAATAATTTCACTGAACAGGTATGCGTAAAGTTTAACTACAACAGTGTAGACAGCGTGGCTGAAGTAATGGAGAGGGGCGACTACATGTCGACTATTGACATAAAAGACGCCTACAGGGCAGTATGTATACACCCTGACGACCGTGACAGGCAGGGGCTTCACTGGGACTTTGACCCATCCGAGGGCGCAGACTGTACTTACATGCGAGACAATAGGCTCTGCATGGGGCTGTCCCTCAAGCCCGTATGTGTTCAGCAAGATATCTGACTTTGCCGTGCGCTGTGCGGTGAGGTAGGGAGTCCCACGGGTTATAAACTATCTCGACGACTACTGTCTCATTAGCTCCGACTATACTACGGGCTGCCGGGAGCAGGCTAGGATGATAGCGATCCTCAGAAGGATCGGATTTCTCAATCAGCTTTACTAAACTAACTTCCCCCGACACCTCTGTCAGGTTCCTCGGGATAGTAATCGACTCAGTCGCACTTGAAATGAGGCTCCCCTCGGATAAGCTCACGAAGCTCATCGCCATACTGAAACAGGTTAGAGGCCGGCGTAAGGCCACTAAAAGGGAGCTTGAGAGGCTGGGCGGCCTACTCGCGCACTGCAGCAAGGTGATAAAGGGGGGTAGGACCTTCTGCAGGCGTATTTATGACTGTATGAAACACCGTACGAGAACCTCACTTCATGGTTCGCCTCTCTAAGGGTTTTCCGAGAAGATGTTGATTGGTGGTGCGGCTTTGCTGACAGATTTAATGGGAAGGCGAGGATCCTGGGGAGATTTGCCCCGTCACTCTCTACATATAGCGATGCCTCAAACTATGGATATGGGGCCTTGCATGGCAACGCATGGATTGCTGGGGCCTTCAACGTGTCCGAGGACACCATCTTGAGAGTAAGACTCGGACATCACCACTTGGCGCCCCACGGGACTTGCGCAAAGGCGCACATAAATGTACGTGAGATGTGGGCGGCCTTTGCGGCTGCGGCACACTGGGGCCACCTATGGGAGAACAGTGCCGTGGTCATGATAACAGATAGCACGACAGTACGGGCCGCCCTTAACACTGGCAGATCTAGATGCCCAGAAATAATGTTCTTCCTGAGACGGCTATTCTGGATAGCGGCTGAGCGGAACTTTGAATTCTCTTCTGTGTTTATAGGCACCAAAGACAACATAATATGTGATGCCTTGAGCAGGTTAGATGATAAAGGTAGTCCAGGGCGCCTCAGAGAGGCCGACCCTACCAACAGTATGTGCTGCAGCTTCATATTTAATGATGATGACAATTCCGGTTCCAGGGGTGGCCCAGCTGAAACGGGAGCAGCTGCTGTTCCAGAGCAGCGCCTACGCCACAAACTCCATCTCAACACGGGGGGTGCAGGTTAGGCGTTACCTGGAGTTTGTCGAGAACTTCTCCGAGACGCACTCCCCCCTGCCCTGCCCACCTGCCCAGGTGGCTCTATATGCCACCTGGCTGGCCAGAACCCTGAAATACTCATCGATACTTAACTACCTTAGCGGCCTGAACTACTTCCTCCGCCAAAGGGGAGCTGAACCGATCTCATACACAAGCTACGAAGTCGCCTCCACCCTCCATGGAATCAGGAGCAGCAGGCGGCCCCGATATTACCCGGGACACTGCTGAAGATGTTCTCCTACCTATCTATGACCCAAGGTCACATCGCTTGGCGCGCTGCATTGTTGTGCAGCTTCCGAGCTCTCCTACGCAAGTGCCAGGTGACACTGTCTGAATCTACCCTCCACAGGGCTGATTTCAAATTCTTCCCATGGGGCATGATCATTTCGGTCAGACGATCAAAGACGATCCAGTTCCGGGAGCGCATCCTGGAAATACCGGTCGCCAGGTGCTTGAACACAGACATCTGTGCGGTTTACTGGACCGAACTGCACTTCGACCGGACCCCTGCCCCCCCGGACGCGCTAGCCTTCCGGATCCCCTCCGGACTGGGCGCCTCCTCGCCCCTCCCCTATGCCGTGTGTACCAGACAACCTTGCGAATATTCGCGGGGAAGGCAGGCTTGGACCCATCCTCGGTCTCATCCCACTCTCTCAGGCGGGGCGGCTGTACATACCTATCCCTATGCGGGGCCACCATTGAGGAGCTTCGTGCCAGGGGGACTGGGCGAACCGACACAGTCTTCACATACTTGAAAACACCTTTGACTGTAAGAATAATGAACGACATGCGCGTGGCCACCTCACTGGCGACCACTATATACTAACGATAGGGGTTGGGGGATCTCCGATCTTTGGCCTATAACCCTTGCCAGAGATTAAACTACTCAACCCACTACCTCATTTGTTTCTCCCTAATTTGTACTGGAGAATATGTTTATGTGATGTATAACGGATTATGCAAGTATAAAGATACGTAAGGGTTTAATTATTACTTTATTGTTATACTCCGTAAGACAACACTGTACGGGTGGCTCCACCTACCCTCCTCACCTCCACCGGATGTAGACAAGTGTCAGTCGCACCGGAGGATTTTTTCTTTTCTTTTCTTTATGGGCAAGGGCCTATAACCCTTGCCAGAGATTAAACTACTCAACCCACTACCTCATTTGTTTCTCCCTAATTTGTACTGGAGATATGTTTATATATATATATATATAATAGACATATATATATATATATAATAGACATGCACACATATCAAATATAAATGGTTTTGGGGGTGAGAGGTCGCAGCTTGGGCACATCCTGGCACCAACCGAGTGGAATACCCCATTTGAAGATGGGGGTGGTGGGTGGCCATAAAAAACACCATATGATTACTATTCTTGTGAATACTAATGACTATATGATTGTAAAGTTATTCACACATATGTATGCATAGATATGTGCACTAAGTACAACAATCACTCTTTAACTAGTCGTTCGAAAGGTAGGGCTTAATACTAGTAATGCTAATAGTAATAACCATACATGTATGTATGTGAATCATGTAGCAAAGACAATTTAGCCAACTTGAAAACAAATAGTACTAGTAGTCATGGACCTATCTGCTACACATATATATATATATATATATATATATATATATATATAATATATAACAACAACGACGTATGTATCTAACTGTAAATATACTATTATTATGTATCAGTATTATTACTAGATTTTATGCTTAGACAAATGGAAGCCAACAAATGACACGTTGGATGATTCCAGTTTCTATGGCTGGTACATCCAACTAACCAAATGCTAGAACTTATTAATACTAATAGTAAAATGGCAAATACAACTCAACTAGTGGCATGCAGTCCAATAGCCACATGTACACCAGTGATATGTGCAAGGTTGCTAATACGATTACAATTCACCTACCATATAGTCCAATAACCATATATGTATTAGTCTGATGTATGAGGCTGCTACTACTAGTACTAATAGTAGTAATAGCAAACACAATTCAACTAACCATGACATACATAATACATATGTGTGAGGCTGCTAATAACGAACGGAGGGGAGTCAACTAGCGATATAGTCCAATAATCATATGTGTTTCAGTGAGACGTGTGAGGCTGCCAGTAGTATTACTAACAAGCACAATTCAATATAGTGTAATAACCATAGCCTATCAGTGATATATGTGCCGCTACTAATAGTAATAGCACACACGATTCATCTAGCCATACAGAGTGTAATATAGTCATACATGCATGTAGCAGTGAGCCGTGCGCTCCCACATTAAGCCGCGTGCCCGCCAGCAGCTGGGCTGGGTGTTACAATGTCTCTCCCTTCCACCCGCCCCCTACCTCCTTCCCTCCAACCCTCCTGCCGCCCAGTGCTGCTCCCTGCCAGCGGCGGCGCTGCTCTCCAACACAAACTCCGCCCCTCCAATCAGCCACCAAGCCTGGCATGAAATTGTGCATCACCTCTGATGCTGCGGCCACGGGCCCCCGTGGACTACATGGGCGTGGAGTGTGGGGCGTGGGGGTGTGGGGGCGTGGGGCGTTGGGCATGGGGCGTTGGGCGTGGGGGTGTACGGGGGTGGGAGGAGGGGTGATGCGGCGCGCTTTGTGGGGGCCTCTTAATGATGAGCATCCCAACCCCCGACTGACTGAAACAGACCAGTCGCAGCCTCCCCGCGTCGCCGCTCCCCCGCCTCCGCCTTTGCATCCCTGCCTCCCCACACACCTGTCTCCCGCCTCCCGCCCCGCCCCAACACGCCTTCCAAGCGCCTGGCTACTACACGACCGCCGCGCCTATATTTAGGTGGCCTACGCGGGGCGGCTGACCCCGCACCGGGTGGGCGATAATAGGGCAACAATTATGTGTGGGGGCCATCTGTAGAAGGAGACAGGACGAGGAGTCGACGGGGGGCGCCTATGTGATGTTGGTGGGGCGGGCCGGTTTGATGGGAGGCGGTGGGGGTGGGGGACCATCTCCTAAAACCACATACTCTCTCTCCTCTCTGTTAACTCAGCACTCCACGCACACTCCTATCTACCTGAGTGGAAAGACCACCTGAATCCTGAACCGGCCGAGGAGGCAGTCCAGGCCGCCCTGGCGGTTACAACATTATATACCGGCGCCAGAACCGGCGGCTGTGTAAACCCGTGTTACTGTTCGCTAGTGTCAACCACTGTGAACCAGTGTAAGCCACTGTAAGCAAGTGGAGACTAGCATAAACCAGTGGAAACCAGCATAAACCAGTGTAAACCAATACAAACCAGTGGAAACCAGTGGAAAGCTGTGGAATCCAGTGGAAACCAGTGGAAACCAGTAGAAACCAGTAGAAACCAGTGCAAGCCAGTGTTTTCCAGTGTAAACCAGTATTAACCAGTGCTAAAGAGTGCTATCCAGCGTTATTGTTAACCATTGTAAACAAAGGTTAACCAGTGTTAGTAAGTGTTAACCATTAATAATAATAGCAGTGTTAACCTGTGTTAACCACTGTAAACCAGTGTAAATCAGTGTAATCCAATCTTTACCAGTGCTATCCACTATTAACGAGTGAAAGCTAGTTTAAACCAGTGTTGGCCAGTGTTAATCAGCATGAACCAGTGCTAACCAGTGTCAACCAATGTTAGCCAGTGCTAACCAGTGCTAACCAGTGCTAACCAGTGTTAACCAATGCTAACCAGTGTTACCCAGTGTCAACCGATGTAAAGCAGCCGCAATCCACGGTCCTTACCGGCTTAACGGTATTCTAAATACACACACAATAGCCACCACGCTCCACTACCTACCTACACACCCTCACCAACACTCTCATTGACTTTCCCCCCGTTATGCTTTGGGGCGCGGGCGGCCCTAATATAAGTGCGACACTGAAATTGAATTCCTCCACTGACCACTACTTTGCATCGCTTTCTCCTTTTGTGAGCCGCCAGAGTTGGGGCTTGGTGCCGGCGATATTGGGAATGGTAATACGGACAAGTTCGGCGTGCGGGCCGCGCCCGGCGTTACGAGGTAATTCATCAGCTATTCATGGGGCTCGCGTGTAAGCGCGCAGGCCGGCACTCGGGCGCGGTTTTTGCCTCATATCAACCAGGCAGTTCATTTCCCAGGCAATTGATCGTGATGTGACGATATACGCCACTTTGACCGCCAGCCCCAGCTACCCACCCCCCACCCCTACCCCAACCCTCCCTCCCTCCTTCCCTCCCCCCGCCCACACACATACATGCGCATACTCCCAGACCCAGACCCACACATGCGCCGCCCTATTTTCGACCGCCACCGCCACCGCCACAGCCACCTCCCGGGCGACCCTGCCCACACTCTCCCCATGTTCAGAATCAATGACTTTCAAGGCGGCGTTAAGGCGCTGGAGGGCCGGCGTGGCAAGATTGCAAGGGGCGCTGGGGTCGGGTGATGATGGGGGCGGGGCGGGGGGACACGCAGGGCGGCCGGGGGTATGAGACGGGGACAGGGAGGGGGAGGGGGGGCGGGGGCGGAAGGAGAGGGCGGCGGCAGAAAGAAGGGCCGGTGACGTGGGAGAGCCTTATGCCCGGGCGCGCGGAGCTGGAGGGCCGGGGCTTTCGACCGGGCTGGCGGGCCGCGCCCGGCTCTTAGGCGTGTGTGTGTGACCCCGTGGCAGCCATCAAGCACCATTTCAGGTGGCGCCGCTGCCCGCACGGAGGGCATCGGGGGAGTTTCCCCCGGACCTGCTTGTGGATTTTAAGAGCACGAAGCAGCAATAACGACCGCACTGCGGGGCAGGCGGGCCGGGCCATTAACGGTTGCTCTTTCTCCCAGGAACACCGGCTGATCAATAGCTTTTAAGCACAAGAGTCGTGTTGTATGGGGATCAATTAGAACGCGTGTTGTAATGTGGCCAAACGGGAGGTGTGGGGGGGGGGGGGATGGGAGGGGCTTGCCCGGCTTGCCCGCCCCATCTCCCCCGGCTGACCTCTTGACGCGCCCCCTCCTCCTCCTCCATCCTCCTCCATCCCCACGCTCCTCTTCTTGGCTGATGCTCGATGGCGCTCTGGCAGCAGCAACGGCAGCAGCGGCAGCAGAAACAGCAGCAGAAGTAGAAGCAGCAGCAGTGGCAGCAGAAACAGCAACAGCAGTAGCGGCATCAGCAGCAGCAGCAACGGCAACAGCAGCGCTCAGCAAGCAATGCGCGAGCGACGGCCACGGGGGGATTAACAAGGCAGCAGGACAGCACTCTAATAGTATTAGTCCCCGTGTCGCCAATGCCCCCCCCCCCTCCCACTACCACCCCTCTCCTACCCACCCAGCCAACTGTCTGCGGCGTGCGCATGCGTGGGTGGGCGGGTACTACAGGGAACATAGCAATGCGCATATATGGACACAGCGCATCAACTGCAATCTGGGTTAGTAACCTATCTATTAGAGCCCCTCGAAAGGGTCGCATCCTTCCTCCCGGTTGAATAAATAGCCCGTCACGCGCATTCACTTAAATCACAGAATATTCAATTCAGACAAAAATGCTCCGTCATTGCCCATTAGCGGCGCTTTCAGTCGCGGGCGCCGACTGGCGGTGGTTAAACTAACCCAGATGACGGGAGGGGTCGCGTTACCACCATGTGGTGTATTGTTTCGGCGTAATGTTAATCTAAACTCCTTCTCCCTTCCCACACTTATCATGTAACACCTTAATCCGTACGAAGCCATCTGGCGACCGTTCAATAAAGTATTTAGACCGGCGTGTGGCCTGGATATATGATAAGCCTATTATTAGACAGCCGTGTAGAGAACTGGCCCCCTGATCTTATTTACGAAGATTAGTCTCCAACTGCATTTCCCCGCATTTGTACCACAGGAGGGGTGGAGTTGGAGAAGGAGAAGTGAGGTTTGTGGAGGATTTTTTTTTTCTAGCCGAACAAGGATGGAATTAGGTAAATATCGATGGATTTGAATGAATTTCAAATTAGTGGCATATTTTGAAATATCAAAATTATCTCAATACATTCCCCATGTAGAAATTATATTCCACCACAATACCCTGGTTGTGTGTTCATCTAACATAAACAAAGTGTGCATTCAATTTCAGTCTTTTTACGCAAATTGCACTTGGCATTTCTGCGAAGGCACAGTTCGATTATCGGTAGGTAGTGAGGGATTCTATTAATCCTTGACTGATATCATTTATCGATATGAAGCCACAGTGTATTAGCATTATTCTATAGACGATTTCTAACACCAACCCGGACTCTGACAGCAATGAAAGACCTAATGTCCTGGGTAACATTAACATCTCCGTGGAAAAAGTTATATAGGAATTCCACTATTAAGGTGTCGACTGACGGCGGTGACAAGAACTAATATTGTGGGTGGCAGCTCACTGTGCACCATGCTCTGTGGGAAAAGTCTTGTCCTTGTCCTGCCAACATCTAAGGTCATATCAGGACGGATACCGCCTTGTGACAGTGCTCACTCGTGGCGACTTTATGGTGCTACCCGTTTGGGAGACCAGACCGCCAGCACCATGACCTTATATCCCACTCAGTCACATTATACTAACACTGAGCCAACCAGTCCTTGCCCTATGCTAATAATGCCCAGCGCCTGGCTAGGAAGCGACATGTATATATTTGTATGTTATTACTTTAACTCGACCAAGGGTCGAACCTGTGGATTCAAATCCCATGATCAACTAAAATGGGAGACAGACACTCAACTCATTCAGCCATCCCTTCTGGTCAGAACGTGGTGCTTACTGCGCATGCTCCTTCAGAAAAGGTCCATTGCGCATTGACGCGAATTCGCAATGAGGAATGTATCATTAGCTATAGATGATAGCGCAACACACATACATAGGGGAAGTGCAGGTGCAGGTGCAGGTGCCTGACGGGCGGCTGGTTTGTATCCGCGCTTAGCCGATACCGTGTAGGGGTAACATGATCCTGAACACTCGGCACCCTTAAGTGAGGCCACCCCATTGTGCAGTTGTCAAGATGCCAGCCGGCGTCCTGTCATGACCTCATGCCATGACATCACCCACATGACACAGACACGATCCTATCCCCCCTTGGCTCTGGCAGCTCCTGTTAAGAAAACAGCCTCGCCCGGGCACCCGGCCAAAGTATTTCATAGGAATCCCAGATTGGCCTCGCCTGGAATGACCCATAGTTGTGAAATTGTCCGTATCAAAGATGTATGGATGGCTGACTTGCCATTCACCTGGCTGTGTAAATGGAGGCAGCCATGGCCAGGGTGTATAAAAGGAGATTAAAGGTGTATACTGGGTTAGTGTGTTATAATAGTTACGGCTATATTTAGTGAGGATATATGCCATATTAGAGTGCAATGCATTTGGGATTTTTGTTAGATGCTATATATAACATGTTATATATATGTCTGTGCTATATAATATATATATATATAATATATATATGTGTGTTATAAATATCATTCAATAAAACGCCAAAATATACGACTAACTGATATTTGCAGTAGATGTAAGGTTTAAACAAATCTGCTGTTGGTTATTGCTTTTATAGGTGAAACTTTGCAAGTGTGGTTATAAGGCTCCATTGTCCGAGGAGAGCATCAACAACTTCAAAACCGTAATAATTATCTAGATTTGAGCATATATATTCAATTTAGATTCTTGTGCATTTATTAAGCATATCTTAATGCTTCGAAGGGAATATTTTGTTAATTTTGTTTAAATATGCTACTGCTGAAGCTTATACTGACAACATTTTGATATGCATGCCAAAATTAAGTTGGTATATTTTCTCCTCAAATATCTCCAACATTCGCAATGTATAATGAAAAAGAATACTCCAATGTAAAGCAAAGTAGATTCTAATGATCGTCCTAATGCATTTAGCTAGGAAAATGGCAGGAACTTCAAATCATCGGACTACGCAACTTCAAATGATACAACAAAAATCTATATTGTATCTTTGGACATGGTTAAGCAATAAACACGAACTAACTTGTACATGACACTAAGCACATTGTACATTGGTAATCACCCTTTACTATAAATCTATTTCAATAAAGATTTATCGTGCATTTAGGTGTTTTTATTACATGGTCCTGCATTTGAAAAACAAATGAACAAAACCATCGTCATTATAAATCTCGCCTCATGTGATTTTCACAAAAACACCTCCACAGTTTACCAATGAATGTATGCTGAATGTCACAGGTGAAACACCCTTTTAAGAAATTTAACTAAAGACATTTACAAACAAAACTTACATTGTTAGCTACTAGCACTACACTGTTCACTTCACAAACTTCACCGCAACAATTCAGAACTGATGGCACAGCGAATAAAGAAAGTGTATGTATTCCTACCGGTATCAGGACGCGGGTTCAAGTGCAACAAAACACTGAATTGAAATATAGTAAATGCAATATTATTTAAAGCTGCATAATCCGACTAAGTCATAAATTTGTCGAAACTAAAGCACTCATATCGATTTGATCCTACATATCCAACTTAGATCCTGGTGCATTCATTACTAATTCATTGCATTCTAGTTCTCCTGTGCTATGCTGCAATGGGTGTTTTTAAACACACAGAATCCCCACAAAAATCCGAGTAAATAAAGCCGAAGTCCACCATTTCGGTGTGCACATCAAAACCCACATGAAATACACTCGTAAATAAAGTTGATGTCCAGCATTTTGGTGTGAAAACCAAAACCCCCAAAAATGTGTGAATAAATAAAGTTGATGTCCAGCATTTTGGTGCGCACACCAACAACCCCAGAAAATAACGGACTGTCCAGCATTTCGGTGTGCACCCCAAAATTAATTTGGCATGTTTTCACCGAAAAGCAACCATTTAAAACAAAATATACTTCAAATTGAAGTGAAGTAGACTACCATGATGAACCTAATATAGTTATCTAAAAAAAAAAGAGCCAGAAATCCAAGATCGTATTGGTTTGCAACTGTAAGCGGATGGCAGAGAAATCCGCGGCTTCCGTGTATAAAGATGGAGTCACATATAAGTAGTTGTTTGCTCGCCCTATTTTAACACATATGTAAACGCCCATAGGTATAAGAAACACTCCACATAGCTACACACCCAACAGCCACTTAGAAAAATCATGGACAGACAGATATACAATCCAATGAACACAAACACACAGAACTCATTTCCCCACCCGCCCGCCCACCCAACAACTCTCGTCCATCTCGTTGATGCTAGACATGCTCCCTGGGGGCAATGAGGGCCCTTTCTTCTGGGAGATCAGATCCTGTGCTGCAAAATGAAGTCCCCCAGCGGCGTCACCGGGAACTAGGCGCGAGAAGCGCCACAGGGCGAGGCGTTAAGTTGTGTTCGAAATGCGCCGAATGGATTTAGCGGCGGGCGGGGAAGGTTAGGGGTGGGTGGGTGGTAGGGTGGGCTTTTTTGGTCATGGGGCAATAACGTTGACCCATGATCGCCTCAATATTCACGTGAGGCCAAACAATATGCCGGGGTTAAGTTGCTGAATCGGATGGACCAGTGCGCTAATTTCTCCCTCCCCGAATATCGCCCACACACCATACCCCACACCCAACACCCCGCACATCACGCCCCATAGCCCACACTCCGCATACCATATCCTACACCTCACACCCCACGCCCCACACCACACACTGCACGCCTCACACCCCACCACCCATCACCCCACTTCCCCCACACCCCACTTCCCCCACGCCCTTTACGCAGCCTCCATCGTCGCGCAGACCAACGGGAGAAAATCGAATGACAGTCAGGGCGGATTGCCTTGTATCACATTCAATATTATCTTCCCAGTCCGTGCCCTGCACAAAACGCCCGCAAAGAATAGTGGCCAGCATTTCGTTTTCCAGTCGCATTCGGCAGGCGGGGCGAAATTCAATGGCGGTCTAGGTGTGTGCGTGGATGTGTGTGGGTGTATGTGTAGTGACTGTGTCGTCTGCTCCCTTCACGGGGTCGAGGCGAGACTGCACGGAGAGTCGGCCAGAGAGCCTGAGGGTGGGGTGTCGCGTGGAGGCAGGAGGAGGCACGGGGAGTCGCGGAGAGTCGAGGGGACTCGAGGGGAGCCGCTGGGAGGCAGCGGGAGGCGTGGGGCGGCATTGGGAGGCGCGGAGAGGCGCGGGGAGGCGCGGGGAGGCAGCGGGAGGCGTGGGGAGGCTTCAGGAGGTACGGGGAGGCACGGGGAGTCGAGCGGAGGCGCGGGAAGGGAGCGGGAGGCGTGGGGGGCATGGTGAGGCGCGGAGAGGCGCGGGGAGGCAGCGGGAGGCGTGGGGCGGCATGGGGAGGCGCGGAGAGTCGCGGGGAGGCGGAAGGAAGGTTGGCGAGACGCAGGGAGGGTTGGGGCGGTGGCGGGAGGAGGAGGCGCAAAGGGCGGCGTCGTGCACAGAACCGAGGTCAACTTCCTCAACGCAATTTACCCGCCGTTCTCTGAGGAATTTAGCCGGGCTTTTAGAGGCCAGTCTCTCGGTTTTATCGCATTTCTCCACCGTCGTGGTCATGAAAAAGAGCCGGGGGGAGGGAGGAGGGGTCGGGGCGGGCCGGACGGGAGAAGGGCGTTGCAGCCCGGCCATGGCGCGCCCTCTGGTAGGACTCGGCCATTCAGATTGGCGGCTCGTCCTCATTTTCTTTGCTTGTAAGGACCCGTGCCGCGTTACGGGAGACCCCGCGCCTACAAAGACGGTACCAGCGTGCACATGCAGTGCACGTGTTAACGGTACTGCGCGCCGTCTCTGAGGTCCCCACTGAGAAAGACGTCACAAAAGCGCGCTGTGGCAATTGAAAAAACGGTTAAAGCGAGTGCCCTTCGACATTTTTACCAAGTCGTGTCACTCGCCTCGTCAAACACCCATTCTACACCAGAAAGAGAGCTGTGCCCAGCAGACGCAGTATTGCCACGCCAACAATAGTGTCGTCAACAACAATCCTTCAGGGTACACACCAGTGGTTGGCTTCATACTACATTTGTAGTTTCACCACATCACCACATGTCACTTCATACTATATTTAACCCCCCCCCCCCCCAACACACACACACTTTCATCAGTCACTTCCTCAACATGATTTTGTCGCCGGTTAATTGTACAAGTAATAAGCTGTGGGGAAAAAAGAAAGCAAAATTTCACAGGTGTGGTCGGTGGGATAGTCCAGTACAACCTGGGCCACACAGACGCAGACACAGACGCAGACGCAGAAGAAGCAGAAGCCGAATCAGAGACGCCGCGCAGTCGTGAATCATCGTGGACCTGCGCATGCGCATACAGACGGATATGTTGACCTTTGACCTCGGCACCGTAGGAACGCGAGGCGAGGTGTGCGCCTTTTGATGAGGACGATCCGGAGCCTAATCAGCCCGGTGTGGACGCAATTTGCGGCGCGCTCTCGGCCAATCGTCACAGAGCGGAAGTTTGAGGCAAAGAGCATTAGGGGAACGGTGTTGGCGGAAGGGTGCGCGCGTGTGTGTGTGGTGGGGTGTGCCTGGTGTGCTGGATGGGCTGGATGGGCTGGCTGTGTGCTAGGTGGGCTGGATCTGCTGGTAGTTCCAGGAGTGCTGGGTGTGCTGAATGTGCTGTGTGATTGGAATGTTTTTTGGGGGGAATGGGGCTGGGGAAACTGGCTGTTTTGTGTATTCCAGATATGTTGGATCTGTTGATTATTTTGTATGTTTTGATTGTTTTGAATGTGTTGAGGGTGTTCAAATCTGACAAATATGTCAAATGAGTTGACTGTATTAAATGTGCTGAAACTGAAAGCATTGAATGTGTTGAATATGTTGAATGTGTCCAAAGTGTCAAACATGTTGAATGTGTTGAAAATGTTGAATGTGTAAATGTGCTGATGGTGTTGAAGGTGTTGAATGTGTTGAATGTATCAAACATGTCAAATGTGTTAAATGCATTGAAAGTGTTGAATGTGATGAATTTGCTGAACATTTTGAACATTTTGAATATTTTGAACATGTTGAACATGTTGAATGTTGTTGAATGTGTCAAATGTGTTGAACATGTTGAATGTGATGAGTGTGATGAATGTGTTGAATATGTTGAATGGGTTGAATGGGTTGAACATGTTGAGCCTGTTGAAGGTGTTGAATGTGTTGATTGCATTGAATGTCTTGAATGTGGTGAATGCATTGAATCTGTTGAATGTGTTGATTGCATTGAATGTGTTGAATGTGTTTAAGGTGTTGAAGGTGCTGAATGTGTCCAAAGTGTCAAACATGTTGAATATGTTGAATGGTTCAAATGTGCTGAAGTTGTTAAAGGTGTTGAATGTGTTGAATGTATCGAACATGTCAAATGTGTTTTATGCGTTGAAAGTGTTGAATGTGGTGAACGTGTTGAACATGGTGAATGTGATGAATATGGTGAACATTTTGAACATTTTGAACATGTTGAACGTGTTGAATGTTGTTGAATGTGTCAAATGTGTTGAACATGTTGAATCTGATGAGTGTGGTGAATGTGGTGAATGTGTTGAATGTATTGAACATGTTGAGCATGTTGAAGGTGTTGAATGTGTTGAATGCATTGAAGGTGTTGAATGTGTTGAATATGTTGAATGTGGTGAATGTGGTGAATGCGGTGAATGTGGTGAATGCATTGAATGTGGTGAATGTGTTGAATATGTTGAATGGGGTGAATGTGGTGAATGCATTGAATGTGTTGAATATGTTGATTGCATTGAATGTGGTGAATGTGTTGAATGTGGTGAATTTGGTGAATATGGTGAATGCATTGAATTTGTTTAATGTGTTGATTGCATTCAATGTGGTGAACGTGCTGAATGTGGTGAATGCATTGAATGTGTTGAATAGATTGAAGGTAGTGAATGTGGTGAATATTCTGAGTATGCCAACTAGTTGTGCTGGGGTGTGGGAGGACAGACAAGAGAACGTGTGCAAAGGGTGGGAGAGAAGGAGAGTGACAGGGAGTAAGGGATGAGAGGAGGGAGAGAGAGGAGTGAGGGAGGAGGCGGGCTGCGCGACGGGCATTGGCCTTCCGCTAGGGGGCGGGCCAGTCATTAGGCGGCCGTCCTCGACCAGACCCGGCACACAGCACCAATCAGGCCCGAAGACCACTCTGCCGGACTACTCAGTCACCTTATTTGGTCACATCGGGGAACGAAACGTGCGCAATTAATTTAGTTCTGTTTTCATTATTTGCTTCAAATGATTGAAATAAAAGGCGCCATCGGGAGAGGATATTAGATTTGGCAGGCGGGAAACGGGCGCAATCAAGGCTTCCGGGCGGCGGGCCGCACCGACGGAATACCAAATGGAACCGGCTCAAGTGGCGGCCCGGCGCCGGCGCAAACAGTCGGGTGGAACAATCACGGCAAAAATGATATTTTCTCACAGCCGAGGGGATTGCATTGAAACCGGGCCAGGCGCGACTCGTTGCCGCTCAATCTCGTTGCGCTGGTTGCTGGCACTCTGACCACGACGAGCTGCCGCTGATTTACTTCGACGAGCCTCACTCGGCTTGAAATAAACTAATTCCTGTGGTGCCGCGGGTGTGTTAGGTGGTGGTGGTGGTGGTGGTGGTGGCGGTTGGTTGTGGTGGTGGGTTGGTGGTGGTGGTGGGTTGGTGGTGGTGGTGGTGGGGTAATGGGAGGAGAGGGGGTATATGTGGAGGAGTGCGTGTGTGGGGAGGAGGGGGGGCTTTTGTGAACAACTGATTCTACCCCCCCCCCCCCACTCCTGTAATATCATTGTTGGCTTATTTGATTCGCCTTCCGCCGCTGCCCTGACGATATGGTTAAGTAAAGGTCCGCGGCCGGCGGGTGGCGCTGCGAGCGCTGATTAAGGCGTCTTGGTGGCTGCGGTGGGGAATGGGGGTGTGTCGGGGAGGGGTGTGAGAGGGGTGTGGGGGGATGCGCTATTCATCAAGGTGGGGACGCATAACACTAGCAGAGCTAAGTGAAGGCACCGCCGCGCCTTCCACATCCTCATCACATTAAAGTTGCATAGTCCGATGGTTTTGAATTTCTGTATTTTTTTCTGAGATAAATATATTAGATCGATCACTAGTATCTACTTTACATTAGTTCAAAGTTACTTTCATTTTAAATGGTAAACTTTTGAGGTATTTCGAGTGCAAACATGGAGAATTAGTTTTGGCAAGCTTGCCAAAACTCTGACACCATAGACTTCTGCAGTGACAGGTTCTGTTAAATTGTCTCAGTATTGCCTTCTACACAGAAACAAATGCTTAATACGTTCATCAGTATCTAAGTTAGATATGTCAAATCAAATCTAGATAATTGGTTTGGTTTTGAAAATTTGATATTTCATTGGACTATGCAGCTTTAACTCACCATCATCACCACTACCTTCACCCACCACCCCACCATCACCACCACCATCATCATTACCCACCATCACCACCAATCACCACCCAACATCACCTTCACCCACCACCCTGCCGTCATCACCACCATCATCATTACCCACCATCACCACCAATCACCACCCAACATCACCTTCACCCACCACCCCACCGTCATCACCACCATCGCATTCACACACCACCATCACCATCACTAATCATACTACCATATTCTTCAAAGTCATTATCCACCATCAACAACTTCACCCATCACCACTGCCTGCCCACACCACCATCACCTCCTCCCACCACCGGATGCGGGGGCAGAATCGGCAGAGCGCAGGCTTCTCGTGCGGAAGGTCGGGAATTCGAATCGCAGCCAATGATTTACTAAATTGATGTGTGTCGCTACCTAGCCTGGCGCTCGGCATTAATAGGATCAGACAAGGACTGATTAGCAGAGTATCGGGATAATGTGAATGTGTGGGATTGGTATTGGTGGCCAGGGCCGTGTTCAGAGTCCGTCTCGGCGGCACCTCGGTGACGGGCAGTTAGCTGTCTCGAAAATGGCCGCCCCCATAGGTGACGGCCATTTGCAATGGGAAAGCTGTGCTGTGATAGTCTGAAACCACTGAAGATGGCGGCCATTTTTGAGGCGCTTTTTGTCTTCTATCTGAAAAGGGAGGCGTCGCCGAGATGTCTCCGTGACGCACCCTGAATGCAAATAGGCCAAAAAGCATCGCCACGACATCGCCGAGACATCTCCGAGACGTACCCTGAATGCGGCCCTGGTCTATAAAGTCGCCATTAGTGCACACTGTCAAAAGTTGGTACCCGTTCGGATATGACCTTAGATGTTGCTAGTACTAAAGCAACAACAAACAACAAGCCAACAAACTTTCACCCACCAACATCACCATATCACGACAACCATCATCACCATCAAAACCGTCACCATATTACCACCATCACCACCACCACTACCATCACCACACCACCACCATCACCACACCACCACTATCATCACCACCATGACCACCGTCACCACATCACATCACCGCACCACCACATCACCTCATTACCACCCCACCACCATGACCACATGACCACATCACCATTATCACCACACCACCACCGTCACCACCACCACCACATCACCACCACCGCCGCCACCAGATGGAGGCCCCTAGCGGTGATTGACGGAATCAACCAGACACCTATTCTGCTTCCTGTTTTGATGGCTGCGGGGAGAGCTGCTCGCGTTGGAAGGCGAGGCGCGAATCGAAACCTATTTGAGGAAGCCATAATGGCGAGGTCCACACCTCGTCAATAGGCTCATATCATATTTATCCGCTACAGCTCAGATAAAGACAACCTGCCGGGGTGGTCAAATAGGGTTAGTCAGCCCCACCCCACCCCCAGCCCACCCCCACTCCGCCACACTCCCTCCCCACCGCCTCGCATCAGTTATATAGGATAATCCATGTGTACACCCTACAAAAATCGTTAATGCTGGTACTACTAGTAGTGTACTACTAGTATTGTTACTATTGATACAGTACGCTGCTCCTCTGTTATCCCGTTTTGGTAGAGTGTGGAATTTGAAACTACAGGTTCGAACCCTGGTCGAATCAAACCAATGACTTTAAGAAATTATACTTGTTGCTTCCTTGTCAGGCTCTAGGCATTATTAGGATAGCACAAGGACTAATTGGCTCAGTGTCAGAATAATGTGACTGAGTGGGATATCAGGTCATGGCGCTGGCGGCCTGGTCGCCCAGTGGGGAAGCACTATAAGGTCAGCATGAGTGTACACTGTCACAAGTCGGTACCCATCCTGATGTTGGCATGACGTAAAACTCCAACAACCATCCCAACCTATGTTGGCATAGTGTTAGTGTTACGGCTCTTTTTGGTTGTTCCGGCAAGGACTTCAAACTAAGGGTGGCAACAGTTAGAACAGAAGGGTGGTGGGCGCCGGATTAGCGGCCGGCTTTGTGTGAGGCGGGCCAGGACGGAGCTGGTCGGGGCGGTGAGGGGGCGGTGAGGGGGCGGTGAGGGGGGCGGTGAGGGGGCGGTGAGGGGGCGGAGCAGGGCGGGTCGGAGCGGGTCGGGGCGGCGGGGCGGGTCGGGGCGGCGCGGGGCGGGGCGGGGGCGGGGCGGGTCAGGGCGGGGCGGGTCGGGGCGGGGCGGGTCGGGGCGGGGCGGGGCGGGTCGGACGGGGTCGGGTCGGGGCGGGGCTGGGCGGGGCGGGGTGGGGCGGGGCGGGGCGCGGCGGGGAGAGGAGGGCAGAACGGAGCGGGGAGGGGCGGAGCGGCGGGGCGCGATGGGGCGGGGCGGGGCGGGGCGGGACGGGGCGGGGCGGGGCGGGGCGGGGCGGGGCGGGGCGGGGCGGGGGCGGGGCGAGCCGGGCGGGGCTGGACGGGGCGGGGTGCGGAGGCTAGTCGTGAGGTTGGCCGTGTCGGCTGGGCTGACAGCTTGCCCAGTGGAGCATTAGTCCGACCAGAACCCCTGCTTTCTGTCGCATCGCTTCCACTGTCGTTATCACGCGTCCCATCTGCGCGCCCTTCTCCCCGCCGGAGCCAACTGACTTAACCTGTCTAGTAGTTCGGGAATGGGAGTGGTGATGGCACGGGGGTTGGGCTGGGGGGGGGGGAGGGGAGAGGGGGGGGGAGGAGGGGAGAGGAGAGTATAGAGTAGCGCCTGAGTGGACCGGCAGGCTTGGGTCTGCCAAAGCCACATATTTTATATTTACAGTTGGCTTCCGCATCGCCCCTTTCACTTTACTCTCCCCCCCCCCCCTCCATCACCTGACAGACCCTCACGCTGTGTGGGTTCAGCCTCATAATTACCACCACATCGCTACATTTCCACGTCACCAACTGACGACATCGCCACATTACAACACCAGCACATTGGCACATCACCGCATGTCTATATCGTTGCTACATCACTACATTGGTGCATCACCACATTGTTACATACACTGCTACATTAACACATTGCCACATTATCCTATTACTGCATCACAACATTTCTAGATCACCACATTACTACGTCAGCACATTGCTACATCACCACATTGCTACATCAACTCATTACCACATTGCCACTTTGTACATCAGAATAGCATTTCCACATCACGCCATTTCTATATAATTCCTACATCACCACATTGGGGCATTACCACATTGCTGCATCACCACAGTACCCCATCAACACATTGCTAAATTACCATTACTACATCACAACATTGCTACATCAACACATCACCACATTGCCACACCCCCCACCCCCATCTTACCACATCACCACATTGCTACATCACCACATTGCTACATCACCTCAGCATACTGCTAAATTACCATCTTACTACATCACCACATTGCTACATCACCACATCACTATATTTCCAATTCACCGAATAGGCACAGCACTTCATCATTCCATCACATAACATAACCACACCATGCATGTATCAGAACTGCCGAAATTATATCCTTCAATCACCTGAGCGGTTCGTGCACCCGCACAACAAACACCGCCCTGCTAATGCTATATGTGTTAGTGGCGGGCGATCGTGAATGTATGCGTGCTTGAGAAGGGGTGTGTGTGAAGGGGTGTGCAGATGGGGGTGGTGGAGTGGCGGACTTTCACACCAAATGGGCGCGACCGGCGAGGCCACCTTCGGCCTGTCAATGCAGGTGCGACTTGACTGGGGTCTGACATTTCCGTGGCGGCCCTTCCGCCCCTCCCCTCCCCGCCCGGCCGTTTTGCCCGGCGGGTCGTCGAAGGCAGCCCGTCGAAGGCAGCCCGTGCCGCACTAGGATACAGTTCCCGGATATAACTGGGCACCCTCTCCCCTCCGCCACATGCCCCTGACGCCCCCATACCCCGGAGACCCACATACGACAGACTTGCACATCTATCTTCCCCCGCCCCGCCCCACCCCGCCCCACCCCGCCCCACCCGCCCCACCCCACCCCGCCCCACCCGCCCCCCCCCCGCCCCGCCCCCCCCGCCCCCGCCCCGCCCCCCCCGCCCCGCCCCGCCCCGCCCCGCCCCGCCCCACCCCGCCCCACCCCGCCCACCCCGCCCGTGACGTGCACGGCCGAAGAACGCTCTCTGATCGAGCGTCTGTTCAAGGGGGGGGGGGGGGGCGAAACTTCCTCTTAATTTGCCGCCTAATTCGGCGTGCATTGCTCCGGGTGGGCGCCATTCTAGTCAACATGCCTGTCGCGGGGCGGCGCTGCGGTCTTAATGAACTGTGCCGGGCTATAGCGGGACCGGGGCCCGCCCGGAATACTGCACATAACGCACTGCCTCTGCTTCACCCCCCCCCCCCCCCCCCCCCCCACCCACCCCCAATCATTCACTCCTCTCACCTCCCCCCTCTCTGGCTTTCTTCCGCCACCCCTCTCCACCCCCCCCCCTCTCTCTCTCTCTCTTTCGCTCCCCTTCTCTCCCTCTCTTTCTCCCAACAAAGCAGCCAACTCCCTGCGGGTTATACCCTTGCCAGACAGACATGCTGTCTAGGGAGGGATAGGCAACGACACGTCATGAATAAGTAATGTAAACTCGGGGCGTGTGTAAGTCGTAATGCACCTTCATGCTGTCCTGCAAAACCAGCTACAGAAACTCGACTTTTATTGTTTCTTGTTGTTCCACTTGCATTGTTCGATAGCTTTGAATGTCTCACATATCGGTGGGTATGAATATTTCAGCTACAGAAACTCTACAAGTGTTGCTATTAAATCATCAAATGTGTATAATTTGATGGCTTTGAATATCTCCTATATTTTTCGGTACATCAGTATATCAGATATAAAACCCTATATTTGATGCAGGGTAATGCACACAATTCGAAGGTTTTGAATTCGTACCATATTTAACAAATAAAATACATCAGCTACAGAAACTGTACATTCGTTGTTAATGTTGTTAGTATCGTTGTTAACCTTGCATAATTCGACAGTTCTGAATTACTCACATATTTCCATTAAATAATATATTAGTTTAACCAGTTTCATCTCCATTGAAATAATTCAAAGGATTATTTTGTAAATAGTTGACATAAAAACATAGCATATCATTATTGATGTGCACACTGAAATGGTGCATGCCACAGGATTGAGCAATCAGTGACGGGTTCTCTTAAATGAACTGAGTATCCCTTAAATGTAATAAGAAATGCTCAATAAATGCACCATTATCTAAGTTGGATATGTAGGATCAAACCTAATCAGCTGCTTTAATTTGTAAAAATGGGGCGTTCCATCTGATTATGCAGCTTTAACCACCGGATTCCAGTGCAGATGTATGCAGCATCGCACTGTTCGCCTGTTCATTGCCGATTAGCAGTCTTCCATCACATATATGCCATCTGCAAAAACCCCATACCCAGATGCTTCCCACACCGCCTCCGCTCTTTCCTCCGCCTCCCCCTCCACCCCCTTCCTCCATCTCCCCTTCCTCCGCCTCCCCCTCCACCCCCTTCCTCCACCTCCCCTTCCACCCCCTTCCTCCACCTCCCCTTCCTCCTCCTCCCACATCCACCCCCTTCCTCCACCCCATTCCTCCGCCTCCCCCTCCACCCCCTTCCTCCACCTCCCCTTCCTCCTCCTCCCCCTCCACCCCTTTCCTCCACCTCCCCTTCCTCCGCCTCCCACACCCACCACTTCCTCCACTTCCCCTTCCTCCTCCTCCCACATCCACCCCCTTCCTCCACCTCCCCTTCCTCCGCCTCCCACATCCACCCCCTTCCTCCATCTCCCCTTCCCCCGCCTCCCACATCCACCCCCTTCCTCCACCTCCCCTTCCTCCGCCTCCCCCTCCACCCCCTTCCTCCACCTCCCATTCCTCCTCCTCCCACACCCACCCTCTTCCTCCACCTCCCCTTCCCCCGCCTCCGACCCCCACCCCTTCCTCCACCTCCCCTTCATCCGCCTCCCCTCCACCCCTTTATCCGCCTTCCCTCTCCATCCCTTTCCTCCATTTCCCCCTCCACCCCGTTCCTCCTCCTCCCCTCTCCATCCCGTTCCTCCCCCCCCCCCCACTCTCCTCCCCCTCCCTTCCTCCATATCCCCCTCCACCCCTTTCCTCCCCCATTCCCCTAACCTTATCGCTCAACCCATTTCCTCCACCTCCCCTCCACCCCATCCCCTTTCCCGACACTACAACACCCCATCACCACCGCCACCTCATCTAAGTATTCATGGTTGATGATGTTACAGTCATGTCGGCCAACACGACGCATTCAGCGATCACATTGTGTGAGATGTGGCAAATATTGACACTGCCGGCGCTGACTCGGCCGCAGCCTATCTGCGCGTGCGCATGCGCCGCGCACGTCCTCATAACCGGCGCGCGGCCGGCGAATTGCCGCCATTGAAGAGAATGGGAAAACAAACGCGCGCCGACGCCCCGCCGAATAAACCCCCCACTGAAAGGCGACAGAGGGTCCGTAAAGTCAATAACGGCGCATGCGCATTGGCTCAATTGCGCACGGCAATCTGAATGGACCGGAAGCGACGGTGGAGGAGAGCGCCGACTGTGACCAGAATGACACGAGTAATCGAATGATTTAGGCCTCTTTAACTTATTACTGGCATATTGGTCGGCCCTGATTGTGCGCCCGGCGCTAGGCCGCGGCGTGTTGCCTCCCCACGCGCCGGGACTCACAATTCCATCATCCCTGCACCGACTTGGCGCCAATTCCTCATTGAGATGAATTAATGGAGACACGGGGCGGGATTGGCCTCTCCAGCGAACCGAGTAAAGCGCTCATTGTAACTTCAAGTGCGCTGTGCTGCCTGCATTTTGATATTAGCTGTCCCCTCCAGTTACATCGTCAGGGTGTGGGTGTGGGTGTGGGTGTGGGTGTGGGTGTGGGTGTGGGTGTGGGTATGGGTGTGGTGTGGGTGGGTGTGGGTGCGGGTGTGGGTGTGGGTGTGAGTGTGGGTGCTGGTGTGGGTGTGGGTGCGGGTGCGGGTGCGGGTGTGGGTGTGGGTGCGGGTGTGGATGTGGGTGTGGGTGTGGGTGTGGGTGTGGGTGTGGGTGTGAGTGTGGGTGCTGGGGTGTGTGTGGGTGTGGGCGTGGGTGTGGGTGTGAGTGTGGGTGTGGGTGTGGGGGGAGGGGGTAACAAAACAAGGGGGATGCTTGTTTGTATGTTTGTTTGGGCCTTACATCCTAGCAATATATAAGGACAGGTACTGACTTCTGACAGTGCGGATTCATGCAAATCTTATAGTGCTGCCCCACTGGGAGACCTGATATCGAACTCAGTCACATTATCTGGAGACTAAGAAAACCAGTCTTTTCCATATCCTAGTAATATAAATGGCAACAAGTATCAATTGGTAAGTTGTTGGTTTGACTCGGCCAGGTTTCGAACCCATGACCTCTTGCATGGGACGCAGGCCAGCACTCTTATCGGTTCGACTATCTCGTCAGAAGAGCGGGGGAGGAAAGGAGGATTAATGCTCGGAGTAGGAGGGTTGGTTTATATATTGGGGTTTACACTGTAGCACAAAGACACACACAAGGATGGATACCGACTTGTGAAAGCGCTCACGGATGGTGATTTTATACTGCTGCCAGTACCCTGACCAGAGATGCCACTCATTCACATAACCCAATAGTACTTAGTAGCCCTGACCAAGTCATTGCTCTGTTCAAAGCGCCAAGATGGGGAATCATTGGTTAGACTCAGCAGGGATTAGAACTCAGGCACGGGGAACCAGTGCTCTTGCCATTATAGTCCTGGAGGAGAAAGGGAGGAGGGAATGAGGATGGAGATGGGAGGGGTTAAGGAGAATGGGTGGGAAGGTCATGGGAGGTGGCGATAAGTAGCAAAGGAGGAAAAAGGGAAGATGAGGAGAGGGGAGGAGAGAGAGGAGGGAGGGGAGAGGATGAGAGAGGAGGAGAGAGGAGAGAGGATGAGAGAGCAGGAGAGAGCACGAGAGAGCAGGAGAGAGCAGGAGAGAGGAGGAGAGAGGACGAGAGAGGACGAGAGAGGAGGAGAGTGGAGGAGAGAGGAAGAGAAGGGGTGAGAGAGGAGGAGAGAGGAGAGAAGAGGAGAGAGGAGGATAGAGGAGGAGACGGGAGGAGAGAGGAGGAGAGGGGAGAAAGGGGGGGGGGGAGGGATTGAGGATGGTAGGGCAGCGGGAGGGGAGAGTTGGAGGAGGAGGGTAGGGGGGTGTTCTTTCTGTGGCTCAGTGTACATGCATGGGTTGGGAGGGACGGCCGTAGTGGGTGGTTGCAGGTAGACGGTCTCCCAGTCTCCCCGGTCTCCCCGGTCTCCCCGGTCTCCCCTGTCTCCCCGGTCTCCCCGGTCTCCCAGCACGGGCCGTGACCCCGGACGTCTCCCAGGTGAGCCCGGATCGCGGTCCACCGGTGGGAAGTGCATGTCAGCCCGTCTGCTCAAACAGCAAAGGAGCAGCTGAGGCTGGAGGGTGAGGGTGGAGGCTGCGGATGGGGGCATGGGTGGGGGGGGGGTGCAGGCAGGCTGTCTGGCTCCGGCCATAGGAACTACAAAGTCGACATGCGAGCAGTGGACTGCGGTCACCCCCAGAGGGACAGCCGGCCGGCCAGCCGGGGGAGGCGGGCGAGGAGGGGTGGAGGTGGTAAAGAATAGGTGGCCGGGCACAACAAGGAAAGTGGGTAGTGTGTGCGTGTGTGTGCGTGTGGGTGGGAGGGGGTATATTGACCAGAAGAATAACCATCAAGCCCTTAGAATTGTTAGAAGAATGGGAAACTACTGACGATGAACCTAAGCAACGATGGGTTTCTTCCAATGACAAAGGCGTCGGAATCTTGAATTGCAATGTAGTGTACACATCGTGTACCTAATTTGCAGGATTATACAAGTGGCTTGCTTGTTTGATATATAAAACATGCGCGTGAATATGTATGCAATTGAACTTGAGGACAGATTTTGGAATTGCAATTGAAAACAAAGTATATCATTCAACAATATCCCTGAACAGTTCTTACGTTGTTATTGAGATTTCCCCCGCCATGAATAGTATGTGAACACAAGTCTTCCCTTCCCTCCCCCGCTCTCTCGCTCTCTCTCTCTCTCTCTCTCTCTCTCGCTCTCTCTCTGTCTCTCTCTCTCTCTGTCTCTCTCTAGCTCTGTATCTCTCTATATATATATCTTAATGCTTTATAGTCCGATGAAATCATAACATTTTCGAAACCAAAATACTCATCTAGATTTGATTCTACATATCCAACTTATACATTGGCGCAATTTCACACGGAAGGTCAAATAAATATAACCTGTTACTGCTGAAGGCCATTGTCTCAGAATATGCTACATGCTTTTCAAAATTAATTTAGGATGTTTACATTTAAAATGTGTGATAAGTTACTAAGTTAAAGTAAAGTTACTTCAAACCAATGGAAGGTAGATTATAACGATCAACCTATTATATTTATCTCAGAAAAATGATAGAAACTCAAAACCAGCGAACTATGCAACTTTGAAAAAAACAACCCACAAAAAACATTGTTTACGTCACACTGTCAGCACATTTTTATATTTTTTTCTTGAGGATGTATACTGCCTATCATGAATAGACTTGTTTTCAGCATTAGACAGTTTGTTGATGGAAAGCCTGAGCCTACACTTTTACCGACCCAAGGGATGTTTTACCTCCCACACCACATTGACGTGGTATGAGAGCAACTGGCCTTTGATGACGCTGTAAGTTATACACAGCAGTAGCACATGTCAACATTGCGCCAGCTGCGACCGTGGTAGGGAAGTGGCACACCTGTAGACACTTCTCT
Source organism: Branchipolynoe longqiensis (assembly GCA_030323885.1). Taxonomy (NCBI): domain Eukaryota; kingdom Metazoa; phylum Annelida; class Polychaeta; order Phyllodocida; family Polynoidae; genus Branchipolynoe; species Branchipolynoe longqiensis. The sequence continues at coordinate 80,566,357 of CM059186.1, read as the reverse complement.
ACACCCACCACCCTCACATCCACACTCACACCTGTAGACACTTCTCTACACCCACCACCCTCACATCCACATTCACACCTGTATACACCTCTCTACACCCACCACCCTCACATCCACACTCACACCTGTAGACACTTCTCTACACCCACCACCCTCACATACACACTCACACCTGTAGACACTTCTCTACACCCACCACCCTCACATCCACACTCACACCTGTAGACACTTCTCTACACCCACCACCCTCACATGCACACTCACACCTGTAGACACTTCTCTACACCCACCACCCTCACATCCACACTCACACCTGTAGACACTTCTCTACACCCACCACCCTCACATCCACATTCACACCTGTATACACCTCTCTACACCCACCACCCTCACATCCACACTCACACCTGTAGACACTTCTCTACACCCACCACCCTCACATACACACTCACACCTGTAGACACTTCTCTACACCCACCACCCTCACATCCACACTCACACCTGTAGACACTTCTCTACACCCACCACCCTCACATCCACACTCACACCTGTAGACACTTCTCTACACCCACCACCCTCACATCCACACTCACACATGTAGACACTTCTCTACACCCACCACCCTCACATCCACATTCACACCTGTAGACACTTCTCTACACCCACCACCCACACATGCACACTCACACCTGTAGACACTTCTCTACACCCACCACCCTCACATCCACACTCACACCTGTAGACACTTCTCTACACCCACCACCCTCACATGCACACTCACACCTGTAGACACTTCTCTACACCCACCACCCTCACATCCACATTCACACCTGTAGACACGTCTCTACACCCACCACCCACACATGCACACTCACACCTGTAGACACTTCTCTACACCCACCACCCTCACATCCACACTCAAACCTGTAGACACTTCTATACACCCACCACCCTCACATACACACTCACACCTGTAGACACTTCTCTACACCCACCACCCTCACACCCACATTCACACCTGTAGACACTTCTCTACACCCACCACCCTCACATCCACACTCACACCTGTAGACACTTCTATACACCCACCACCCTCACATACACACTCACACCCGTAGACACCTCTCTACACCCACCACCATCACACCCACATTCACACCTGTAGACACCTCTCTACACCAACCACCCTCACATCCACACTCACACCTGTAGACACTTCTCTACAGCCACCACCCTCACATACACACTCACACCTGTAGACACTTCTCTACACCCACCACCCTCACATCCACACTCACACCTGTAGACACTTCTCTACACCCACCACCCTCACACCCACATTCACACCTGTAGACACCTCTCTACACCAACCACCCTCACATCCACACTCAAACCTGTAGTCACTTCTCTACACCCACCACCCTCACATCCACATTCACACCTGTAGACACCTCTCTACACCCACCACCCTCACATCCACACTCACACCTGTAGACACTTCTCTACACCCACCCCCCTCACATCCACATTCACACCTGTAGACACCTCTCTACACCCACCACCCTCACATCCACACTCACACATGTAGACACTTCTCTACACCCACCACCCTCACACCCACATTCACACCTGTAGACACTTCTCTACACCCACCACCCTCACATCCACACTCACACCTGTATACACTTCTATTCACCCACCACCCTCACATACACACTCACACCTGTAGACACCTCTCTACACCCACCACCCTCACATCCACATTCACACCTGTAGACACCTCTCTACACCAACCACCCTCACATCCACACTCACACCTGTAGACACTTCTCAACAGCCACCACCCAGACATGCACACTCACACATATAGACACCTCTCTACACCCACCACCCACACATCCACACTCACACATGTAGACACTTCTCTACACCCACCACCCTCACATCCACACTCACACCTGTAGACACTTCTCTACACCCACCACCCTCACATCCACATTCACACCTGTAGACACTTCTCTACACCCACCACCCTCACATCCACACTCAAACCTGTAGACACTTCTCTACACCCACCACCCTCACATACACACTCACACCCGGTAGACACTTCTCTACACCCACCACCCTCACATCCACACTCACACCTGTAGACACTTCGCTACACCCACCAACCTCACACCCACATTCACACCTGTAGACACTTCTCTACACCCACCACCCTCACATCCACACTCACACATGTAGACACTTCTCTACACCCACCACCCTCACATCCACACTCACACATGTAGACACTCTCTACACCAACCACCCTCACATCCACACTCACACCTGTAGACACCTCTCTACACCCACCACCCTCACATCCACACTCACACCTGTAGACACCTCTCGACACCCACCACCCTCACATCCACACTCACACCTGTAGACATTTCTCTACACCCACCACCATCACATCCACATTCACACCTGTAGACACCTCTCTACACCCACCACCCTCACATCCACATTCACACCTGTAGACACCTCTCTACACCCACCACCCTCACATCCACACTCACACCTGTATATACCTCTGTACACCCACCGCCCTCACAGTCACACTCACCACACAGTACATGGCACATGCACATGAATGATGAGGGGGTGCAGGTGGGATGAGGATGTGTGTATGTCGGAGGGGGGGGGTGTTCCATTCCACCCACTCCCGCCGACACACATGTCCGATGTGCCCAACCAAAACTCCATCCACACTTCTCCAGTTCCCTCCGTCCCCGGGCGTCCCCGGGCGTCCCCCGCCTGGGTCTCAGCTGCACAAACACCGACAACCGGCCGGGCGCAGGCGCACGTCGGCCGGGCGCTGGGTGACCAGCGCACTTCCGGTGGCCATGCGCATGCGTAATACATTTCAAATGGATCCAAGTCACGCCCGTATCCAGTTGCCTCCTAATGAGGCTATGCTTGGGTTAGTCGTTGTCTCCCCCACCATATGTTTGCCACCAGGGGAACACTGTCACATGTTGACGTTTTTGAAAAAGGTAAATATTTGTGTGTTGGAGGAGGCAGGAAGTAGGGAGGAGGGGGCGGGGGGGTGCGTGTATTTGTAGAAGGGGGAGAGGGATCTTGTGACTTCTGATGCTGGTTGTTTATTGCCAGTAGTGAGTGGGCGCGGTGGCCAAATCGGCAGAGCGTGGGCCTGCGTGCGGGAGATCGGGAGTTCGATTCCCGGTCGAATCAAACCAATGACTTATAAAATTGATACTTATCACTTCCTAGCCTGGCACTCAGCATTAATAGGATAGGGCAATAACTGGTTAGCTCAGTGTCAGGATAATGTGACTGAGTGGCATATCAGGTCATGGTGCTGGTGGCCTGAGTTCCCAGTGGGACAGTACTATAAAGTCGCCATGTGTGCGCACTGTTACAAGTCGGTACCCATCCTGATATGACCTTTGATGTTGCCACGACATAAAACTCCAACAATTAACCAACTATTGCCAGTAGTGACATTACATTTACAATCAAAACGGAGAGAAGTTATAATAACGAGAGGCTCAGACGGTGTGAAGGTGAGTGTATACACCTGTGCGTATGTTAAGTGGTTAGGGGTTAATTAGGCCGTGTCTGGTTGCCTAATAGGTGGCAGCACCATGTGGCGGTCAGTGCGTGTTGCTGCGATGCGCGCGCACTATCTCCATCCCCCGTTGAGATTACGTCAGCCTGGTCCATCTGGCCTATGCAATTATGTGTGTCTGCATACACCATGCCCACACAGGCTACACAGCACAGGCTGCACTTGGACATGCGCGCAGTGGCAGACTCTGATAATTCATTAATATTTCATTTTTGGCGTATCATTTATCTTTTGTAAGGGGTTTCTTTAATAATTAAAAATATTCAATTAAAAATAATAAAAATTAGATTAATGATCCTAGTTAAATATGTTTGGTTGTATATAAATTGTATGGCTATGAGTATGACCACACCAGCTACTCGGACTGCTATGTGCTATACTTCAGCCCAGCATCTCGGTGATTTCCAGTGAGTGATGTTTAATGTGTTAATATGTTGATGGGTGGATATGCAGAATCGAATCTATGTAACTGATTTGCTTCTGAGATAATGCTCCCGGTCATCCCTCTATATCTGGGATAACTCATCAGATAATGTCCAAGTAATTTTTCTAGTGAAATCGGTTTCACTTAACGTTGTTTCGGTTTCACTTAGCGTTGTTTTGGTATATGTATATATATATAATAAATATATATATATATATATATATATATATATATATATATAGGTTCGTCAAAACCGTGACTTTAACCGAAACAATATATATAACCATATGTACATACATATATATACAGAGTATGGAATTGGACAGCAACTAATAAGGAATAATAAGAGGAATTCCATTCCGCATTTTTATACTCACATAATTGCTTATACATCAAACATATATAATAACACAGGCTGGGTTCCATATTATTATTAATATTATAGCGGACATGACAAACCAAACACACTGATATCTCTATATCAATATATTTTATTTGATACATTTATTTAAATGTGCATTGGTAATGTTGGCTAGCTAACATTCCTAATTCACTCACGAGACACCAGGGCGGCGTATCAGTCACCGGTGATAAGCTCACTGCTGGCCCGACTGCCGCTGGAGTAAGACCTATTGATTTTTTGTAAGATCGATCGACATGCCTCCTACTAAAGCTCGTCGTGGGAAACGAGGTGCCACAGTGTCTTCTCGTCCAGTACTTCCTAGGAAGGCGTTGGCTCGAGCCCCACCTCGCCCGAGTGACTCGTCTGAAGGCTCGTCTTCCCGTAATGGTTCTTCATTGTCTAGGGCTTCGCCAGCTGTTTTGGCTCGGTTGGAAGCGTTGGAGCGTCTGGCTGCTACTCCAGGGGGTGTGCGTGGCTTGCCGCCGCCTCCCGCTGCTGCTCACGATTCTACCCCGTCCATTGTGACTCGTGTCAGTCGTTCTCCTCGTCGTAGAGGGCCTGGTCGAATTCCGCCGAATGTCTCGAGGGTAACTGCCGATGGTTCTTCGCGCTGGGTGCCTCATGGCTCGTCTTCACGGGATTCCCGTTCCTTGCCGGCTTTGTCAGTGCCACACCGTGTCGCTTCGCCTTCACCGCAAGCTCGAGGGAGGGCTCCGCTTCGAGCTGATCCTTCGGTTCCGCGGCAGTATGTGCCTCAACCGTACCCAGCTGGTTATCTCTCTACATTGCCGACGGCTGCCCCTGCTATGCAGGCTCCTCATCAGACTTTCCCTACTGCAGCTGACTTCATAATGGATAACGTGCAAGCGTTACAGCGTCCCCCAGGTATGAACTGTTTTCCGCACCATCTTATTACTCGGGGGGATGGCTGTAAGAAGATCGCATTAGGGGAGGCTACCTGGGCAGAGTTTTTCTTTGCGATTCGGCTTCTGACCGAGCAACCGGGCTTTCCGGTAGCTTCGATTCCAGCTGTCCTACAGCATGAGAAAGATCTAGCTTTGATGGCAGTAACCTGGGATTGGCCAACCTGTAGACGGTGGTCGGAGCGAGTTTTCTGTATGATAGCGGACGGCCGTCTTAGAGATGGTTGGGCGGACTTAGCGGCTATTAAGGATATACAACGGGACGTTTGCACGGAAGCGGTGAGAACTCTTCAATCAAGAGCAGGTTTCGGTCAGGTCCCTTATTCGCGCCGTGCTGTGGCTTCGGCCTCTCGTCCAGCTGCAACACCTGCTGCGACTGGGTCCGCAACAGCCATTAACCCCACCCCGGTTAACCAGAGGGATGACTATTCTAGAGAAACGGAAGGAAAACCGTGCTACCTTTGGAACTGGGGGAAGGATTGTGGCTTTGCCTCGACACACGGTGTACTACCCGATCGCTCACCACACATATGTGCGTGGTGTGCGTACCATTTTAAGCGTGTCCTGGTTCATCGAGAGCAAGACTGTCTGAAAAAGAGGAGATTTCTGGACAAGAAAGCTAATGAAGCGGCGGGTAATGCTAACGATGTGAGTTCTTTTCCTGTTTTAGATGATACTTTAACTCTAGACGCTAATGTTATTGAGTCTGTAAACCTTGACCTTGCTCCCACGGTGCCTAGTACTCCTGACCCCATTCTGGGGCCGGCTGTATCGGCGGCCGATAAACCTGTCACTCTTAATTATGATACTCTGGCCGCGGCTGATACCGCTAAGAACACAGTGTTAATATCAGATAATGTTAATGCGGCTAGAAGTGTTGAAGCTATATCGGAAATTGTTGCTGATTTGCCCACGATTGTTGATAATAATGATTTCTCTTCCCATGCACAGAGTTTGTCCTTAGACTCTAATATCGTGAGTAACACAATCACAGACTTAGAGATGCCGACATTCGATTGGTTTGACGATCCGTTAGAACTGGCGTTGTCGGCTAGTTCTGAGAAAACAGGTTTCGTTCCTCTGCCAACACCTTTAGAGTTTCGAGATAGCTTACTGGACTTTTGGCCTAATTCGGTAGAGCAAGCTTGGTTTGGTCAAGGTATTTATCGTGATATATACGATAAAGTGAGGGTCACGGGGTTACCTAATTTCTTGGGAGCTAGGATTTCAGTTCCGTCTGGGTTAAATATTCCTAAATGGCGAGCTGTCCTTTTAGATTATCCCGATGTGTTATTGGTAGATCATCTTGAATTTGGTTGGCCATTGGATTATACGTCAAAACGAATACCCGTCCCGACCTTTAGAAATCATTCTCTAGCCGATAATGCTGCATTCCACATTGATAAGTTTCTTGCTTTAGAGCTACAGCATGGTGCATTGTTAGGCCCTTTTTCCTCGCTACCGTTTCTACCATGGTGCCAAATTAGCCCGATGATGACCAGGCCTAAAAAAGGTTCTACAGATAAGAGAATAATTATAGATCTTAGTTTTCCAAGAGGTAAAAGTGTCAATGCAGGTATTGTTCGTGGTTTCTATTTAGGCCGTTCTTTTAATTTTTGTCTCCCTTCTGTATCGACATTAACTGAAAAGCTTACAATATTTGGCCCAAATGCGTGGATGTGGGGAGCTGATTTAGCGAGGGCATATCGCCAGCTGAGAGTCTGCCCGTTGTCTGTGCCGTTACTAGGAGTTGCCCTTAATGGCAATATTTATATTGATATTGCCCCCCCTTTTGGATGTAGGACATCTGCACTTGCATGTGCTCGTACTACGAGAGCGGTAGTGTGGCTAATGCGTCGAGCAGGATATTTTTCGTTGTGTTATTTAGATGATTTCGTAGGGATTGAGGCATCTAAAGAGAAAGCATGTGAGGCGTTTAATTATTTTAATAGATTATCGTCTGACTTAGGTTTGCAGCTAGCCTTGAAAAAATGTACTCCGCCTGTTCAATCATTGATCTGGCTTGGGCTTAGGATTGATTCCGTAGCTATGTCAGTCACGTTGCCAAAAGAAAAGATAAAAGAGGTATTACAGGAATGTCTCTTATGGGAAGAGAAGAATACATGTTCACGCAAGCAACTGCAAAGTCTGGCTGGTAAGTTATGTCACCTTTCGAAATGCATTAAGCCGGCAGGAAGGTTTACAAATAGGGTCCTTGCCGCATTAAGGGCTTCCCCATATGTGGGTCAACATACATTTGATAAGGACTTGTTGAAGGATCTTGAATGGTTTAAGCTATTCGCAAATACGTATAATGGCCTACAACTGCTCCCACCTGCGCCTAGACAAGAATGGACTATTGAGTGTGACTCCACGCTGCGTGGGGGTGGAGCCTTCTCCTCTACGCATTATTTCAGTGTCGCATATGGACCTGATCTCTGTGCAGAGAACCTGGCAATTACTCAGCTTGAAGCGCTAAACTTGGTACATGCGGTCACTAATCTCCTTCCGCCTCTACCTCATGAGTTCACTGTGGTAGTCAATACTGATAATCTTGCTTTGAAACAGGTGTTGGAATCAGGACGAGGTAATGATAGATTTTTGTGTGCCTGTGCGCGACAGTTATGGTTAATTGCGGCAAAAGAAAACTTTGAGCTTGTAGTTATTCATAAACCTGGTAAAGAACTTGTATTAGCAGATGCCTTAAGTTGGGCCCCTCATCATAATTGCCATAAAGTCTCTGCTTTGAATATGTGTAAGATGCGTGGCCTTAAAGAGGTCTCTGTTTTGGTATCGCTTGATGTATTGGAATGCACCCTGTAATAGACGATTTCGGAAGATAGTAATGTTTTGGCTCTATCTTCCAGGATTCTCGCTAGTGCACCACCAGAGGCTACTCGATAGCTATGTACAAGCATTAGCCCCAAGGACATGGAAAAACAAGGCGGCGCACGTTAAACTTTATCTGAATTTCTGCAAGCAACATCGAATTGACTGCCAAAATCCGTCAGTCTATGTCCTCCTTTCTTTCCTCATGTATCTCAGAGATCGGCTGAAATCGCCCGGGGCCGTTATGAACTATTTTAGTTCCGTTAAACTATGGGTAACAGGAGGTGTTGGTACGGCAAACGCGTTTGAGGCGCACAAAATTAAGCTGTTTAAAGCGGGAATATTCAAATCTTCAACACATGAGGTGACTCGTGCAACTCCAATCACCCCGTCTGAGCTTAAAACTATGATAGAGTACCTTGGAAGTCTACGGCCTAGCCCTGATGTGATAGTCGCTGCCCTGTTAGTAGGGTATTTTACGTTTGTTCGTCAATCCAACCTGGTGCCAAGCACAGTCGAGCCGGAAACATTGTTGCACGTGATAAGGTTCAAAGATATATACGTAGACGGGGACGCGTTAGTGGTGGTTCTGAGGTCTACCAAAACAAGACCTTCCTCTGCCCCTCCTGTCATCTTCAGACTACCGAGTCTAGGGCTGTCATCCCGTTGCCCGGTTAGAGCATGGCAGAAATACGCAACAGTCTCCTCATATCCTGACTCTCCCGCCGTCATGCTCCCCTCAGGTCTCCCCTTGACACTTCCGGTACTGAAAAGGGCATTAAGTCTGGCCTCCTTCATGGCTCTGGGTAAAGAAACAGCTTTTACACTACACGGGCTTCGTAGGGGTGCAGCCCAGGCCTGCCAAGGGGTAGTTTTAACTCTGGACAACATAATGACGGCAGGCACATGGAGAAGTGCTTCTGTCAATACATATCTGACCGCGGTACATGTTAGTGCGGCTCCGGCAGCGCTCGGAACCTTGTTGGGTTGAGCGCTGCCAAAGTGTTGGGATCTGCTTATTACTCTGCTTATTATTCTGCTAGACAATGATATTATGTTTATTCCAGATCTGACTCTCCAAGAGACTATGTCGTACTTTAACACTTGTATCTTTCCTGTATTGAGACCTCATGTTTATAACTTGTGAAGCATACCACAAACTTTTAAACTATCTCCAGATAGTACTGATTGCTATACTCTGTCACGAAAGAAGGCCTCTGTCGCCACATCGCGATTGCTGCTCCTTGAGCCTTTATTGTTTCAGATAATAAATCTGTTCCAAATAGTATCATCGTGTTGTGTCTCGTGTAGTGAATTGAGTGATGGCTGGCATAGTGACGGAATTGAAAGAGTGGATGGGTACGAGTAGAAAGAAACGTGGGGGTGGCGGAGACTAGCCAACAGAACGTAGGGAGTGCTAGTAGTAGTAGTATTCTTTCTCTCAGAGAATCACCGTTCGTTATTTATATCCTCATAGTGGATTACTTCCGGTATACAAAGATTATTTCCCGTTTCCAATGAATGAAAGATTAGGGAGATTTGTTCGACCAAAGGCACGGAGGCAGCTAGAACCCGTGGTACATAAAATAGACCGGGAAATGTAATGGACAATATTGTGTTAAGACAGTTCTTTATTTCTATCCTCCTTCGATTTCATTGTCGATGGTTGATTGATGACGGTTTCACAGCAGGTAACCAGCAAAGGTCATATTCAATTTGAGGTTCATCTTCCAGGTATGCTATGATTCTATATCAGTGCTAATTAAGAATAAAGCTGAGATTCCTTACACGCGGTATGCGGTCTGCGAATGCGAATGCGAATGCGAATGCGGCAAAAAATCGAAACGCCTTGAAGTCAATGGGGTGCAACCCTTACACGCGGTATGCGAATGCGAATGCGAATGCGAATGCGAATGCGACAACTCGATCGGTCCCTGTAGCGATCGGTCCGGCATGCGGCATGCGACACGGGGGTGCGAATAGAAAAGCATCAGTCGCATTTGTCCATTGATATAAGGCTGGAGGAGGCGACTGATAATTACGGACAGCCAGGACAAGGTAGAGCGCGGACCTGTTAGGAAGCAGTCTCCAAGGCTGCTGAGTGGAAACATATGGTAGTGGTGGTGGTTCGGGTTGCTAAAAATGCTACCAGAGCCACAAAAATATGAATACTTATCTATAATTTGGTTATTATAAAGGTAGGAACCCCCACGAGTAGAAATAGCACACATAAAGACAAAATAATGGTTTTGTTGACCAAAAAGGACGGTCCTAACATGGCATGCGGCATGCGACACGGGGGTGTGAATAGAAAAGCATCAGTCGCATTTGTCCATTGATATAAGGCTGGAGGAGGCGACTGATAATTACGGACAGCCAGGACAAGGTAGAGCGCGGACCTGTTAGGAAGCAGTCTCCAAGGCTGCTGAGTGGAAACATATGGTAGTGGTGGTGGTTCCGGTTGCTAAAAATGCTACCAGAGCCACAAAAATATGAATACTTATCTATAATTTGGTTATAATAAAGGTAGGAACCCCCACGAGTAGAAATAGCACACATAAAGACAAAATAATGGTTTTGTTGACCGAAAAGGACGGTCCTAACATGGCTCAGTTTAGGATGTTAGGACCGTCCCAATCGGGAGACTGACGGTTACCGTGTGTAAGGAATCCTAGCTTAAAGCTAAAAATGCTACCATATGCACAGAAATATGAATACCAATGAATGTACACATGGGTGCACACTTTTATATGCTGCTTACCGCATGCCGCACGCCACATGCCGTGTGTAAGGAATCTTCCCATTCGCATACCGCATGCCGCTTGCCGCATGCCGCATGCCGCTTACCGTGTGTAAGGAATCCTAGCTTAATGATGTGTGTAAAAATCACATAAACTAGCTATTGCTGTGATCAGAATCACTGCGCTGAAAGAAGGGTTTCTGAAGAATAATTATTTATGTGTTAAGAAGAATTCATGCCAACTTGATATATATATATATATATATATATATATATATGTATATGTATATCAAGTTGGCATTATAGTCGATAGATGGTGTATTCTAATGTACACATATATATGTATGTATATATTGTATATATTGTATATATATATATATATATATACTGCCTTTCCAAGAGCAGCCATTACATAAAAAGATTTTGATAAAAGAGCAATAGTAAATACCGACAGTTATATAAAGGGAATTTGTTGAACCTGAAGCTAATGTGCTTAACTCATATAAAATACCCAGATTAATGACAATGGTTTATTTATTATATATATATGATGAATATCAAATACATATAGTATAATATATAACGATAGGTAGATAATAAACGATATGTCAACATATATGGTCATGATAACATAAAATAACTAGGGCTGTGCCGCAGGATTCAAAGAGCAGAATCAACATCACTGGAATGTCACACCCACCCACCCACACACACACACAGACGCGTACACGCGCGCACACTCGCTCCGTGCACTTTCAGACAGACTAATTGGCCTTGCTTCAGGGCGGCAGTTAATTAGCGCCGAAGATGAACATTGATTGCGCAGAGGCAAACAGGGCGTTGGAGCTAGGCAGCAAGCAGTGTGTGGCAAGGTGTATATATACATATAGACACCGTGTATGTATATATATACATACACCACGCACATGCGGGCTATATGGGTGTCCCCGTCACACCGACGGGCAACGTGACACCTCGCCGCCAATAAACACGCACACAGCCGCCAGTCTCTCCTCTCCCAACCGCCAGACGCCGCCAAACGCCGCCAAACGCCGACAAAACCCCGCCACTCCGCACGCTGCCACCGTGGCACACAATTACGTCGTCTTTGGGGCGCCCGCCTGTGCCCGCGCCTGCGTCCGTGTCTGCGTCTGCGTCTGCGCTGGCGTCTGCGCCTGTGCCTGCTCATGCGCAGGCGTCGTGTGCCCTCTCATTGTCACCGCACCCCGCTTTGTAGCTAAAATGACCGACAAAATGAGCCGAGCATGAATCATAATTTCTTCCGCACAAAGATTGGGGGCGGCGGTCGGCGGGGTAATCTCTCGGGTGGGGCGCGTGTAGATGTGCGGGGCGGTGCGGTGCGGGGCGGGGCGGTGCGGTGCGGGGCGGGGCGGGGCGGTGCGGGGCGGTGCGGGGCGGGGCGGGGCGGGGCGGGGCGGGGCGGGGCGGGGCGGGGCGGGGCGGGGCGGGGCGGGGCGGGGCGGGGCGGGCCGGGGCGGGGCGGGGCGGGCGGGGCGGTCGGGGTGCAGTGTGAGATATTAACTGTGTGCCGACGAATAAATAGGATCCCATTTCTCACCGTTGTCGCAAGGCGCAACATGATGTCACGCTGTTTTGCATCGCGCGAGTGAGTATGTATGTGTTTGCATGCATGTTTGCATGCGTGCATGTGAGTATGTGTGCATGTGTGTATGAGTGCATATGCATGTGTGTATGTGTGTTTGTGTGTATGTGTATGTTTGTATCTGTATGTATGTGTTTGTATGCATGTGTGTATGTGTGTATGAGTGTTTGAGTGTATATACATGTGTGTATGTGTGTATCTGTATGTAAGTGTACATGTGTATGTATATATGTGTGTTTTGTGTCTGTGTGTAAGTGTGTATATGTATGTATTTATGCCCGCATGTGCATGTATGTAGATGAGTTCCTTATCTTGTTGGGGGCGGAGGGGTGGGGCGTGACGTAACCAGTAGCTTGTTCCGAAGGGGGAACAACTGTTTCGCGTAAGGTCTAAAACTAAATAAATTTATCTATATTATGTCAGACAAATGAGATCCGGCAAAAATGCGGAGTCCTTTTGTTATCAATGGCTTGTTTTCCTTACTAATACTATCATTGTCACTGCATCCTCTTTCACCCGCCAATCACATGCACACTGCTGGGTATATATTATATTCATACCCCTATGTATACCTATATATAGGTATATGTACCTATATATAGGTATACCTACATGCACCTACATGCACCTAGATGTAACTATATGTACCTATATGAACCTATATGTACATATATGTACCTATATGTACCTATATGTACCTATATGAACCTATATGTACCTATATGTACCTATATGTACTATTTTTGAATGCATATGTACCTTTTGTGTACCTAGATGAACCTATATGTATCTATATGTACCTATATGATTATGAATGCATATGTACCTATGTGTACCTATATCGATATATGTACCTATGTGTACATATATGTACTTATATGTACTTAAATGTACCTATATATACCTATATATACTTATAATCCCTATATATCTCTGTATCCCTATATATCTCTATTTATCCCTATGCATCCCCATTCAGCATTCCGTGCCTACTTTTTGCCGGTAGTCACGTGGTGGTAGTGCGGGGTGATAATGCGGCAGCTATATTTTAATTAGCATTCACGGGCGCACTGCTCCACTGGGGCTCAGTTAGAAATGGTGAGGGTTTTTTCTCTACCACCATCTCATACTCCCCCGCCACCGCACCGCCACCGCACACACCCAATATCGCTCACCAGAACCAAGCCAAACCACCCTCGCCCTTAAATACACATGTAGCATTCGAGCAACACACACACATCCGCCCCCACGCCCCACCCACGACGCCCCGTATATGTTACCTTCACAACCCCATCACACAGACAGGCACCACCCTCAATATCGCCCACCTCCACCACGACAACTCCCCCACCCGCTTTACATGCGCCATCTCCACTACTCTACCAACACACACCAATAACACCAGGACCCCGTGTAAACCACTTACATATCGCCCACCTTCAGGTAGCCCCCTCCCCCTCCTCGCCTCATCACGTATGACATTCTCACTACACACTACCCACCAATGACCACCCCATCACCGTATAGTCCTGGGTATATAGGTATGAGACCGGGTTAGCGGTCGTAACCCGGTGTTGTGCGGATTTCCCGGGTTAGCGGAGAAAACTGCGTATGTATGTGTCCGAGTTAAACTAACTCGGTGAGGTTAAAGTCGCCTGCACTAACCCCATGCGAAAGGAGGGTTAAAGGTGGGGTTAGGCACCGATTATGGCCAAATCTATTCAATGCGATCATATTTAACAGAATTACACACGCAATAAGTGAAATTTTATCAATTTAACCCTAAATTCGAACCCTCCTTAAGGCTACCGCTGCATTGGCGGCAATATTAATAGTTATATTTTCGAATCGACGAACGTAAAGTAAACAAATAACAAATCGCCGCATCGACGTCACTTTCCATACTGGCGGCGGCGGCGGTTTGTTGACTGTAAGTTCATCGATTCGAAAATATAACTATTAATATCGCCACCAATGCGGCGGTAGCCTTAAGGAGGGTTCGAATTTAGGGTTAAATTGATAAAAGTTCACTTATTGCGTATGTAATTCTATTAAATATGATAGCATTTAATATATTTGAGCCTAATATATGGCGACAAATGCAAAGGGGTTTCCCAAATCTATAAATAACTGAAACTTTAGCTAACTCGGGCGCGCTTTGGACTCATACATCCCCCGTGACACATTTGGAACTCCGGGGTTAGCTAACCCGGCACCCTCCTTTAACCCAGGTGAGGTTAAAAATTGGCTCATACATATGGGCCCAGGCCCTTAAGGAGATTATCGTGCAGAGTTCAGATTTGGAATCCCTGAGGTCCAAAACATATCAAAATAGCCTTCACTCATTTTAAATTTTTTAAATTTATTTGAGAGCAAAAGAAAGCTTAATACATGGAATTGTAGAGTATCAAGGTCACTTTTGCAACCTGAGTTGTGATGCCCTACAATTCAGCCCAGATGGTGCTTAGAACTACTTACATCTTAAATTAAGTGATTTGTGAATTTTATGGGAGATGAGATGGGTGATATGAGGCAAGAGAGAAAACAAACAAAATACAAAAACAAAACACACACACAAAAACACCTAACCCGCAACAGTTGTAACTTGTACAAATCGTAATTTGATGTTCTAAGAAATAGTACAAAGCAGTCCAGATTAACAACTTCAATAAATAACACAGTACATACTTAGTGTTTACTAGTACTCAGACCCATACAAGGAATGTATTAGTTGTTAGGCACATTTATGAACAAATGCTTGGAGTAATTCTTGAATGCATCATCGGTGGGTAAGGTCTGAGCTGCAAGGGCCATGTCATTCCAGATTTTGGACCCTTTAAAAAGTAGGCTGTTTTTAACTTTTTCATTGTTTGGGTGAATGACTTTAAGTATGAGCTTGTCATGTTGTCTTGTTATATCAGGATTTATATCATGATATTTCTCATCTTGAGCTCTCCTAAACATAAAATTGCCTAAATGCTGGGTTCTTCTAGTTTCTAGTGGAAATAAGTTAATTTTACAATGTTTTTCGTCTATAGTTAGGCCAATACTTGAGGGACCAAAAACTATGGAAATTGCTCTATTTGTCAAATATTGTAATTTATTTCGATATTTTTTTTAACATGCTTCATAAGATACGTCTCCATAGTCCAAATCTGGTACCATCATGGATTTATAAACAAGACAGGCAGCAGATGTAATTAATAAAGATTTAAGAATAAAAGAGGGCCGAGTATTGATCCCTGTGTCACTCCACAACCAATTGTGGTATTAGAATAAAAACGGCAGATCTTAGCATGATCGTCTAACTTTCGGTTATGAAGCTATGACAAAATCAAACAGTGACTGGTGACCAGCTTGGATTTTGTCAATATGGCGGCCCCAACGAGCATCAGCTTTGGCACCCTCCGAAAATCAATTCAATATGTCCCACCAGCGGGACGCCCAATGGAAGGTAACCATGCCAAGAGTAGCCAGATAACACATCACACAGTTATGTACAAGCCTATGATATGTAAATAGGAGTAGGCTAGTCTAGAAAGAAGAGTAGAACAAAATAAAATACATATATGCCAAGAAAATCCCCAAAAAAACTAACATAGGCTACTAACCATACCAACCAATTATCTATCTGATACTAAATGCAGGCAATCAAATAACTTATCAGCAGCTACTGTGTGGTAAGATAACACCAACACTACAACTGGCCAGCATTGAAAACAAGCCTGGGTACCCGGGCATATATGCTATGGACAGTATAAATACAGCCTCAATTTATTTATAAAAAAAAAAAAATTAAAAAAAAGAGTTCTACTTATAGTCTACATCTGTGCCAAATTTAATGTTTGTAGACAAAAAGTGCACGATACCACCCTACTTGATGACTAAGGGCCTATTCTACGTAACATCCCTCACACAGACCCCTCCCCCCCGCCCATTACCACACATCCACGATCCCCACCAACCTCTCCCTGGAAATCTTCCATCACACCACCTCCACAGCCCCCATACAGACAACTCCATTTTATCCCTTCCCACCCGCCCTCCCCGCCCACCCTCTCCACTCACCCCCTCCCAGCTCAACCTTCCTGCTCCTCGCACCCTGCTCCTCCCATCCTCCCCACTCATCAGTCACCCCTCCCCGCTAACTCCTCCCCGCTCACCCCTACTCCCCCTCCCCCTCCGGCGCTCACATTTCCCCTCCTCCTCCCCCACCACCCACACACCTCATTTAGAGGTGTGATATTGCGCTGTGGGAGGAAGGCGTATGCTCCGCCCCATGTTCTGCTCGGCGCTATAAGAACAATGCCTATACAACCGCTGATTAGATGCGTGTACTCTCCTCATCCACTGGAGTTAAAAATCAATGCAGGCTATAAGTAGGAAGGCACTTCTACGACTATCATTATTACGTATACATACCGTATATATGGCCAACTAATAATTTAGCGGCAATGAAGAGAAAGCAATTCCCATTGCATTGAATTTAGTCGTTTTTCTATTGCACGATTAACGTTCTCATTGTTGTAGATTACAGATTTGAAATACAGTTTAGTTATACCATGCTCTTCATATATATATGGCATATGTAGTCATATATGATACAGTTATACATATGACACAGCTAATAAGATGCGCATGGGATTGCAACAAAATACATCTTTTGTGAGACCATATTAATGTGAGGGTTTTAAGCTAAGGCACTAGCCGTTTTACACTCCAAATTTGCAGGGCAATACACACACTATTAAACAATATTATTATAGGTTGAAACATGACCATTATTCTGTTCTAAAAAGTATTTCATCTGCATTCATTAGGGTGTCTGTATTTACATCCCAACAACATTAATGATGATTATTGGACGGACATTAACTCGTGGTAGTGCGTAATAATATCGACTTTATAGTGTTGTCTCATTGGGAGACCATCCCATCAGAACCAATACCCGATATCCCTTATGAGCAGGGTAAATAAATTCATCACACACACAAAATAATTCCACTCACTCATATTATTCCAATACTGAGACAACAAGTCATTGCCGTATTCTAGTAATGCGGAGTGCCAGGCTGTCTGGCCACAAGTTGGTTGGTTGGTTGTTGGAGTTTTACGTCCTGGCAACATCTGAGGTCATATCAGGACGGTATGTGGCGACAAGGATAACTGTATGATGGCATTGCTTTGAACCTACGAACCTTCTGCGTGGGTAGCCATCGCTCTTAGTTAATAAACAATAACTATATGTGCAGGTTATGACGCTACTAATATATACACATATATTATATAGTTAAGTATCCAAGTATATATAACATACACAGTAAAACCTCTCTATACCGACCCCTCCACAGATCGACCCCTATATCGATCGCTTTATTTGGGTCCCGATAATACCATTGTAAGGATATTAAAACTCCTTAAACCTCCCACCTCCCTAAATCGACCACTTAAAGTCGGTCCCAAGGTCGGTCAATTTAGAGAGGTTTTACTGTCTACTATTTACACTCCCAAACCACTCTTGACATTATTCAGGTGTAGTCTCCCTCCGTTCCACCATTCTATTTCACATCTAAGATTATATAGACGGGATCACAGTTCTGACTGCGCAAACGCTGAAAGCGGCGTTGGCAGCAAAGCAAATGTGAATGGCCATTGAGTTTGTCGATATGCATAGGGAAAAACTCCGATTTTATTCAAAATGAAAAAAAATACATAGCAATTTGGCATAAACATGTATGCACACATGCAATATAATGATCTGATGAATATAGCTAAGACAAAACTAGCCATACTTAAACATTTTGAGCTAAGAAACATACAATTCCACACAAAACAATCAGTGATATCCACATCACCATTATTAATTCTTGTTCTAAATATTAAAATGCCAAATGTGTCAATATACACTTGTTTCAGAGAAATATATAACCACTATCTGATTAACCCTACTAGTTTTCTAGTTCTACATATGTCATTAACCATAGGATATAAATAAAAACATTCATAAAATAACTAAAACTGACTCTGGCTATGGCTCTAACATTAGTCTGAGTGGCCAGATTTGTCTAAATCTAAATGCACATGGCATAAGATGTGATTTATGTAAATGCAATGTTGGATAAATGATTAATATCTTAATTTATTTTATATATTTGTTTAGTTGGTATTCTATGTTTCAAACAAGAGCTGAGATGAGCTGAAACTAGCACATTTCATATCCGCACCCAGTGTATTAGCATGTGCTATGTGCTTCTGGCGGGTTTGTTTTGCTCTGACACATCCCACAATGCACCACGCCTCTGGAACCGTGATGTAGTCTATTCTCAACTACCCTGAATAGGTGACATATCTAGTCAATGCAAAGCAGAAGGATACATCTGACCTCTGGTCCGGTTATCAGCTAACAGAAGGCGACTACTTTGTAGAAGATTACACTTTACGGTCACATCTCTACGCCGACATTGTACTAGTATTATACGGCAGTCTCTGCGATGGCTGCAGTTGTGCCCCGACATGGAATCACCGTCCGAATATGGACTTATCGGAAGTAGTGCTTAAAGATGCACAACGCGATCATTTTGAGTTTTTGTCGTTTTAAAATAAATATATTATCTTGAGTCCTATGATCTACAATAGTTTAGTTTGGAGTACCTTGTATTTTAAATGACTAACTTTTGGAGGTACTTGAAATGAAACGAATTACCAAGATACATGTGTTTTAATAATTAAATTGCGGTAAGAGTAGAACAAAATAAAATACATATATGCCAACAAAATAAAAACAAACTAACATAGGCTACTAACCATACCAACCAACTATCTATCTGCTACTAAAATGCAGGCAATCAAATACCTTATCAGCAGCTACTGTGTGGTAAGATAACACCAACACTACAACTGGGCAGCATTGAAAACAAGCCTGGGGACCCAGGCTTATATGCTATGGACAGTATAAATACAGCCTCAATAAATAAATAAAATTTAAATGCTTGATACGTACAACAGTATCTAAGTTTGATATGGAGAATCAAAGCTAAGTGAGCTTTTTTGTTTCTAAACTGTTATGCTTTCATCGGATTGTGCAGCTTTATACATATGCCCAAATAATGTTATCATGGCTTTGTTATGGCTTTCTTATTTGATTATATCTCAATGAATGTCTATATGTAAATGGAATCTCATCTATATTGAGAACTACTAAATACATACGCACTAGTTACCTTTTGCAGTGTCCATTAAAATCACACCTTGGCCAGTTTGGATGTTTTAACGGAACGGCCCACCATTGGGACCATCTCACTAGTCTGTTGCCACCATCCGGTCCTTCTGACACAGGAAGGTTCAGCATAGGTGAAACCACTAGCATGTGGTAGTTGTAAGATACGAGTCGACACGTTGAGTTCCAGTTAATAACTGACCTTTATTTGATCTACGCACATAAACCACTAGCATATAAACCACTAGCATGTGGTAGTGGTGCTTACATGTTTAACTGTACCCGAATATGTACTGTTCTGCTTTTACTTCCCATTCTTATTTTCATTCATATCCCACCACTCACTGTATTGAAACTTAAGTGCCTGTCACACTATGCCGGATTGAGCAATGGACAGAATTGTCTAGCCCGGTGGTGATAAGTATCAACATGTATTAAAATGTGTCAAAGTGTTGCGACATCGGTTCTACGAACGGACATGAAACAAACATGAAACGGACATGAAACAGATATGAAACGAACATGAATGGATAGCCAACGGACGAAACAAAATCAAACCGGACAAGAACTGTAGACATCAGTCCGGCGGCATCCATTCCTAGTTTTGTGCATGTTCAAAACTTGTACGGACACCAACTCGACATTGTTCGTTTTCTGTCCGTTTCCCCCAATCCAGTGAGGTGTGACAGGGCCTTAACACTATGACATCGCTTCACAAGTAAATGCGCCCTCGCCGTCAGAAACTTTTACTCCACCCCCCCCCACCCTTGTTAAAGAAATTAACTGTCGTAATCTCCGACATATATTCATTTAGACCAATGGGGCATTTCTAAATAATCATAATTATAATGAATAACCTATGAATCTTGAGTGATCTATGGATACCTTCACTATGGGAACCATATAAACCTGTGTGGGTACGCCATAGTCTCTTTCTATCAGGTGACATCACATCCCTGGCCCCGGATGCTCTCCCAGCCTAGGTTTTGATCTGGATAACTCCAATGGAATAATAATATAATATAAAACAGCCAAGAATATACAAGAACCATATTCTGCGTATATAGCTGCCTTGGACGTGGTATCCCATATTTACCTATGCCGATCCGGATTTTTGTTTCTTCTTGGGTCACATGAAATTGAGGATCACCTGAGACTTGTGAGGCTGCGAGCGAGGAGACCGGCTAGGTTTGGGTATTTAGGTGGGTGGGAGGATGGGGTGGAGGGTGGGATGGTGGGAGATTGGGAGGGGGAGGGGGAGGGGGGCAGGGTATGGGTGGGTGCGGGGGATGGGTTTGGTGAGGTAGGTAATGAAGGCGGTGAGTGTCTCTTATTACTTTTTCTTCTTTTTTAAACATATTTTTATTTTTATTAAGAAGCTGCAGGGGATGCCTTGGAACAGTGTGCTCTGGGGAGCTGGCGGGTGTGTGTGTGTGAGCTGTGTGCTGGAAGGCATAGACCGGGGGACAGTTGAGAAGGGGGAGGAGATCAGTGGGTGGTGTGGGCAGGGACCCCGGGGGGCTACAGACCGCCCCACAAACAGTCAGGTGTGCGCAACGCAAGTCCTGCGATTAGCGGTCACGTCCTTCAGCAGGACCAGCTGACTTAATTAATTAACTAACCTTCCCACGTGACTCCCCCTCCCCATCCTCCCCCTACCGACCTTCACCGCCCCTACCCCTACCCCGCCATGCCCCTTCCCTTCCCTTCTCCCTCCCTCCCCGACCCCCACCACCTCGAGTCGACGCCTTTTAAATTTGAGTAGGTTCTGGGTTATGTGAATATGCTGCTATAATATTGCAAGTTTGTGCTTGGAGAGCTGCTCATAGTCCATGGGTAACTCATTAAGTGAATAAAGAGTCGTGTATCATTACTCAGTAGCACCCCTCCCCCCCAACCCCCACCTCATAGAGGCGCGCCTTCGGTGTACATACATAAATAACTCCATGTGTTTAACATAACCGTCATCAAACCGCCATGTCCCTATACTACTCACATGGCACATATTGCGCCGGGCTGGAATTACTACTACTAAGTACTAGTGCTACTTTACTACTGTACTACCAGATATTTGACTAACTATACTATATAATTAGATACTATAGTAGAATATTTGCTGCTACTATCAAAGATTCTACTATTCCATACTGAGAGACTATAGTAGAATCTTTGTTACTACTACCAAATATGCCACTATACTATACTGAGATACTATTAGTATTAGTCTATATAGTAGAATCTTTGCTACTAGTACTACTAGCCTACGATTTGACTATACTGACTTACTATGGTAGGATCGTTGCTACTACTATCAAATAGTCTATTAGTACTATACTAGACTGGTATATTATTTATAGAAGAATCGTGGCTACTAGTACTAGTAGTAGTAATACTACCAACGATTCTACTAATACTATACCAATACCATACTGAGATACTATTCGTAGAATATTTGCTACTACGACCAACGATTCTACTATACTATACTGAGATACTACACTACTTCGTCCAACTTTTGCTACTAATAGTAAAGATTCTACTATACAATACTGAGATACCAATTACCATAGTAGGATCCTTGCTGGTACTACCAAACATTCTACTAATACTGAGCTACTATAGTATATTAGTAGAATCTTTCCTACTACTACCAAAGATTCTATTGTACAATACTAAGATAAAATAGTGTAATCCAATACTAAGATACAATAGTAGAATCTGTGCAACGGTTACTACTAGTGGGATGCTACGCTACGTTGGTTCCTACTTCTATATAGGTATATGTACATCCTACAGTCCTATGCCCATCCCCTCCCCCCCCCCCCCACACCCTCATATCCCACCATGTCCACTCCATCCCAGCTCGACGCTGTACCAAGGCGGGTATGAATAATTCAGACGTTGTAATTAAATCATACCGCGCCGCTATTTCATTAGGACGGCGCCTCCCACACCAGACCCGAGCCCGGCCCGGCCTAATTAATGCTGCTCCGGGATTGTCTCATCCATGATTAATCTGCCTGGGCCGGCCGCTGGGAGAGCCTCTGTTCTGTGGGTTGAAAGATCAGCGCCCCCCCCCCCCCCCCCGGTCCCTCCAACACGCGCATCGACATCCCCCCCGCCCACACACACACACCCCACCCCACCTCCCCTGTCGTCTACCGCCGCCGACCGGTGGATGGGCGCCGGGCACCCAGAACTAAGCTGATCGTTCTAATCTGCAATGCTTTATCAATAGGGGGGATGGGAGGTCTGGACGGTTTGGGCTCTACTCTACACCTGAGGGCGGTGCGAGTGGCCTTGTGTGTGTGTGTGAGAGAGAGAGTTAAGAGCGGGTGGGTGGGCGTAGATGGGGAGGTGGACGGAGAGCGTGAGGATACAGGAGGGGGGGGGGGTAAAGAGAAAGGGAGAGAAGGGGAGAGGAAGGGAGAGGAAGGGAGAAATTGGAGAGATTGTAGAAGAGGAGAGAATAGGGAAAGGGAAAGGGGAAATGGAAGACAGAGAGAGGGAGGGAGAAAAGAGAGAAGAGAGTGAGTGGGGAGAGGAGACGGAGAAGGAGAAGGGTGCGAGGAGGGATTGGGAGAAGCAGGGGTGAGGAGAGAATGCATGGGTTTAGAAAAGCTCTCTATAATGTGAACAGTGTAGTATATGTATACGCCTATATATATACGCCTCTATATATATATATAATATATATATATATATATGTTATATAATATATAATATTATCTATATATATGGAGAGGCTGAACGAGGGAGAAAAAAAGAGCGCCATTGTATATATTTTGTGTGATATATTTTACACTATAGCAATTAATGTTGGCGGAGGTGGCCCTTGACTATGCATAGAGTGTGTGTGTGTGGGGGGGGGGGGGTGCTCCGGTTGCCCATAGGGGAATCGCGTGCTGGTTGACGGGACGGTAAAACAAATGAAAACAAGCACTATGGCCGACAATTAAGTGGTCACCCTGGTTACTTAGCCACCGGCAAGCCTGCCCCCTGGGCCTGATTCATCCAAGGACGTCACGCATTACTGTACGCATGCGCAAACGGAAGCAGTCCCAGCGTGACGCACGCAGTCTAATCACAGCGCCGTCACCGGACAGAGGCGCGACGCCGGGGGAGGGAGGGAGTGGTGGGGTGGGGGAGGGGAGGGGATGTGAGGTAGCAAGGGAGGGGAGGGAGGGAGGGAGGGAGGAGGGGAGGAGAGTGCAGGGAGGGGGGCGGGAGGGGAAAGGAGATAGGGGAAGGTGGGGGGAAATGGAGAGAACGGGGAGGCGGGGGAGAGGGATGGAAGGACGCGGGAGGGAAGGGGAGAAAAGGGAGAGGTGAGGAGGAAGGAAGCTTACGGGATGAGGAGCAAGGCAGAAACATGGTGGAGAGGATACGGGTGGGAAGAGGGCTGAATGAGGGACGCAGGAAGGGAGGCAGGGAAGGGGGAGGGAGAAAAAGTGGGGGGGGGGGGGGGGGGGAGGAAGGACGGAGCAGCTATGTCTAATATTCTTTCTATCTAAAAGCACTACATGTTTATCTCTCCTTGTCCACAGGATGTTTATCTTTTTCTCTCCCCTCCTACTGCTCTCTTTCCCTCCCTCCCTCTTTCCCTCTCCCTCACTTGGTCTTCCTCGCCCATCTCTCCCTCTCTCTCCCTCTCACTCTCTCACCCGATCTCCCCACCCTACTCCCTCGCTCTCTCAAATAAACACCCTCGGTGTAATATTACAAGCCCTGTGCCACACTTGCGGAAAAGCACTGGCCCGCTGAAGATACATCGCCTTAACTCGGCGCCTCGTCGCTCCCATGACTGTTAACTGAGATATGTCGAGAGCGCCCTCTCCGTTCAGTCGGCGCGGGGACAGAGACACTTGAGAGATTCGGTGTCAACGCTGTCTGTGTCACAGGTCGGATTGTTGCTGTTGAACTTTCTCAGCCTCACAGACGGGTGGCGGGTGACCCTCCTCCCCACCCCTTTCCTCCCCTCCTCCATTCCGCCTCTCACCCCCCCCCCCCCCACCGCCCTTCAAACTGGAACGCAGCCGCTTCAATGTATTTGCCCCCCCCCCACCTCCCCCTCCCCACCCACCTCCACCTCTCACCACTGCTCCCTTTCCCTGTCATCCCAAAAATGCCCTCCCGTCGGCCCGGACTACGAGGCGGAGATCCTGTTACGGTGACTAGTGTCAAGGGCGCCTCCTGGTGACAACAAACGGACCAGACTGGCGGCCTCCTTCAGTTTGCGCCAAACATTGTTCCACCCCAGCACACTTTGTTTCGCGGCCACGTGTGCGGGCTACCCCCCCCCCCCCCTACACACACACACACTCGCACCCCCTCACACACAAACCTTCTTTCTACGCGGCCATGCAGACTTGTCGTCATCCGTCGGATCAGGTTTCCATATTGCTCTGGTTTTGATTTGATGGCAGACCACCGGGAAACAAGGACAAGAATGGATGGAGAAAGCTCCAGTTGCTCTTTATTAAATTGGAACAAACATTTCTCACAATTTAAAATGCAGTGACGTTAACTTAGATTTTATATACATACATTTTCAGTACATTTTGGTAACATTTCAGCATAACTGTGATCTGAATTCGATGGTTTTCAGTTTTTATTATATTTTGTAAAGATAAATATAATAATTTGATAATTATAATCCAGATTTATTTTACTTTGAAGTAGCTTATATTTTAAGGAGTTACATTTGGAGCGATTCGAAGTAAAGGCAATGAAATAAAATTAATTTGGTGTACGCACTGAAATATTAGACATCATGGGTTTAGTATCTCTTCTATGCACCAATACATGTTTAACGAGTGCACCAGGATTTAAATTGGTTATGTAGGATCAATATTATTATTGTAGGTGAGTGTTTTGGCTTTGAACCGAAGGTTATATATATATCCAAGGCTAGACAGTATTATATGTATATATAATATAGCAAATGTCATATTTACGGCGATTACAAAAACGAGAAAATATCATATTTATACAGATGATAGGCAAGTAAATGCCATATTCACGACTAGAAGAATATTATGTATAAAGGCAAGGAAATGCCATATCATATTTATACAGAAGATAGGCAAGTAAATGCCATATTCACGGCGAGAAGATATTATATATAAAGGCAAGCAAATGCCATATTCATGGCGAGAAGATATTATATATAAAGGCAAGCAAATGCCATATCATATTTATACAGAAGATAGGCAAGTAAATGCCATATTCGTGGGCTGGAAATATATATATGTGTGTGTTATCTTCCCCCGTCTCTCTGTGAAGGACTGCATTAGTTTTGAATGTGGAGACTCCTAATCTTGATCTGCTCTGAAGCGATCCGTGTGATAAAGCAAATCCCACGTCAACACACGACGTCAACGTGTTCAGGGTACTAAAACATTGTGACGTAAGAGTTTGTATACTGAACCGTTGTGGCAATACCCCCACCTCAAACCGCACCCACCCCCACCCACCAATACCACCCAAAAACTCCCACCACCCCCTTTCCCCTCAGCCACGTTTACCCTGGGGCCTCCCCTCGGGCGAAAACGGCTGCCTGGCCATCGTTACTGTTCTGCTTTTGTGTACATCATCAGTGCCGACCGCCCGGCCCATAAAGCGCCATTTGACACAGGCCTAAAAGCGCCACCTACCTCAAGTTGCATACCAACTGCACAGGCACTATTTAACCCTTTGTTGTTTTTTGTTGTGTGTTTCTCTTCAACGTTTAGCAAATGAACCCATAGGTCAGTGTCGAAGTCGGTGTGGTGCGGTGGGGAGGGATACCGCTGTTATGTGTAAAATAAATTTCTGAGAGATTCATCATCATCATCATCATCGGTATCATCAATCCTTTCACCACGAGGGTCGTGGGGCACAACAGATGATTTTGCAAACAGTTTTCTCCAGCTTTCATTGTTCTCCAATGCCCTCTCGGACTTGCCAAATTCCAGGCCTGTCCATTCCCTTATGTTGTCTTGCCACCTACTGCTTTTTTCCCCACCTTGTTTTCTTCCCCCTTTCACTGTGCCTTGCAAGATGGTTTTGGCCAGACCTGATGAACGGGAAATATGGTCATACTCATTTGCCGTTTGTCACTTTGTGACTGTCAGGATATCTTTGTGTAATGAAATTTGCCTGCTGGATATTGGGCCGGACTTCCTCATTGGAAACCTCATCTTTGTATGACATGAGAATCAAGGTGTGAATGTATGGGTGAGGGTGCTTTAGCGTACATTTAGCTGAGTGACTGTGTGAACAATCTCGTAATGGATCAAAGTTGCATAATCCCATCATTTTGAGTTTCTGCCATATTTAGATACATACATATTAGGTTGGTCCTTATTATCTATCTTTGAATTAACTTTCATTAAGATATAAATGGCTAGTTTTAATGATATTTGAAGTGAAAACATGAAAATTAATTTAATTTAAAAAGCTGGACACCATAGGCTTTTGTAGTAAAATGTTTAATTAAATAAGAATTCCCCTCGGTTCTTTTTTTCTTTTATAATATTCCTTGATTTACCAGGTTAAATTTCAATTGCAGAGGATTGGTCTTGGTCTGTCATGGTGATATCAAGCACCGAGATAGCTAGTATTAAGAAGTGTAACTTGTTAAGTCATATTTTATTCTATTTATGATAGTTCTCCCACGCTTAGATATTGCACAGCACCTCTGGTATATCTCCTTCATCACCATTTCAGTAACATTTGTCTCCATATATATCATGCATATATTATCGAAATCAATAGGGGGTTAATTACTTAGTAAGCCGGGTATTTAATGACTTAATTAATTGGCGCGCTATTTACAGAACAAGTGAGTTGGGGACGTGAGTGATTTCAAGTTGTTTATGCCGCAAGTAGTCGAACAGACAATCACTCGAGTACCAAGTTACTGAGTTAGCCACCCAGGCAGTGGACCTAGATTCTGTCAAGTCAATTACCATGTTAGCAGAGTTGAGTGAATGTTCCACTCATGCTCAGTACATCCATAGATACCAGCCTCCCCCATTGTCAACCATCGCCCTTATCTACATACACAACCAAAGGATCAGACAACGACTTAGCCTTTGTTCGACAGTCCAACTACCAGACAATAGTCCCAAACTGGTATTGCTTTCCAACAATCAAACTGACCCCCCCCCCCCCCCCAGCTCCTCAATCTGCCACCCAATGGTGTCTGGTCCCTTATATACCCAGGCCCGTGATCACCAAACGATCACTCCATCTTGGAACTCACCTCACATGAAGTCTTCCTGCCTTCCTCGTTTTTACCACATAGTCATTTACTTACTCTCAAGCATGTCAAAGTAATTCGATACACTCGGCTAACAGAAGGAAGAAGAGACAAAGTAAGAGACAAAGTGGTTTTAAGGAATTTAATAAAAGTAATCGTAACCAATGAGGTTGAGCAGTTTGGTGGCTAGTGGGTGGCAGAGACCCGAATGTTCATCAATTGCTGACAGGAGCAGGAACGAGGCAAGACCTCAGTATTTGTAGATGAGCACAAGTAGGCAGGCGACGGAAGATGAATCAGCGCTCACCCCCCTAAGATAGAGGGTAGTGGGCGGGAAAGCAAAGTGTACTGCAGAGTGTTCGGGGTGAAAGTGAGTGGTAGGCGAACAGTCAGTAGCGAGGAAGACAGAAATAGACATAGCCTCATGAGCAAATTACCCATGTTAGCCTCGGCCAACATGTCCAACTAGTCAACAAACAGCTGTGATGTACCAAAATCTAATTTCTCCCCAAAAAACTGTGCAACTATACTTTGGTGGCTTGATCAGTGTAATGCCTATAATTACACCACAACCTTCTCATTGATTGCACACACAGATGTATTCATATATATATTCATATATATTATATAGTATGTGTGTATTATACTTTTTCTTAGTAATAGTAGGTAACACAAATAAGTGTAGGTTTAATTTGCTAGATATGTAATATCTGGCCAGGCTTGAGATGTCCTATCTAAAGAATTAAAAGTCAAGACTCATGCATATCTGAATTCATACCGAGTATTATGGATCCCAACAATGGGGTACAAGTTCTTAGTCTTACACACCCTGTCTGCCATGTAGGATATTCACTCTGCACCAAGGTCTCCGGACTCTACCGCATAAAACAGCCCTTCTTATCAGGCACACATACATATTTATATATAATTCCTGAAGACTTATGCGAGTATTAATCAGGAAGGGTAGCTGTACTATAATTATTTTCTGATTATTTGCCAAACAGGACTATCGGCGTCGCTACCACACATCCACCTCATTAACTCATCGTACTAGTCTTAGCTTCCTGTCATAGTCGCCCCAGATATTTTAGGTTATATGTATATATACACTATAATACAGTAAAACCTCTTTAATCGACCACCTCCACAGATCAAGCCACTCCCCTATATCGATCGCTTTATTTGGGTCCCAAACGATCGCCCATACAATACCATTGTAATGATATAAAGACCCCTCTAAACCGATAACCTCCCTAAATGGTCCATTTAAAGCCAGTCCCATGGTCGGTCGATTTAGAGAGGTTTTACTGTATATATTTGGCATCAGTGTGTATCGACGTCGGCTGAATGGTGAGAGTGCATCGGCGATACAAAGCGGTGATCCTACCGGAAACCGTTGTCCCTAACCACCGGCACCGCCGCCAGCTCCTAATGGCGCATTGACTGATGGCAGCTTGGCCTCCAGGGGGCGCCACAGTTCCCTCATTAGTCCGATTGTGGAGACACAATGGTCGTGCTAGTGCAGGCTATGTGCTTCCAGCGGGTTCGGCCACTAGGAGGATGTGTAACTTGAGGTGTGTGTGTGGTGTGTGTGGTATGGGGGATGCGGTGGGGTGTCATGTTTTAATTGAAACACATGGTTTAAA
This sequence comes from Branchipolynoe longqiensis, assembly GCA_030323885.1. Lineage (NCBI taxonomy): Eukaryota > Metazoa > Annelida > Polychaeta > Phyllodocida > Polynoidae > Branchipolynoe > Branchipolynoe longqiensis. Next base: position 80,536,667 of record CM059186.1, on the reverse strand, counting down.
AGTCTCAGTGGGTGGAGTGATTTCAAGGTGGGGTTTGGGTTAAACAATTTTATTCAGCAGATATACACTTTTTTAGTGCATATGCCTGTCTCACTGTTGATATCACCTGACCCAATCATTGTTTAAGTTTTACGTCCTGGCAATAGCTGCATAGTCCGATGAAATATAAAATTTTCAAAACCAAAACAATTATCTAGATTCAATTTTACATATCTAACTTAGATACTGATGCACTTATTAAGCATTTGTTTCTGCGTAGAAGGCAATAATGAGTCAATTTAACAGGACCTGTTACTGCAGAAGTCTATGGTGTCAGAGTTTTGGCAAGCTTGCCAAAACTAATTTTCCATGTTTGGACTCAAAATATCTCAAAAGCTTACCATTTAAAAGAAAAGTAACTTTGAACTAATGTAAAGTAGATACTAGTGATCGATCTAATATATTTATCTAAAAAAAAATACAGAAATTCAAAACCAGCGGACTATGCAACTTTAAGGTCATATGAGGACAGGTCGCGACTTGTGACAGTGCACACTCAAGGTAACTGTATAGTGCTGGTCAAGCTACTGACACCATTACCTGATTTCCACTCAATCACACTATCCTGATACTAAGGTAACCAGTCATTGCCTTATCCTAGTAATAGTATGCAATAATAAGTGGATATGAATGTAATTTCCATGTAGGTGAGCTAAGATTTTCAGTTTGCATGACATAGTTTTCATATTTCTAACAAACTTGGCAGAAATGAAAAGAATATGGTCCAATGAAAGTGTCATTTAAAAAGATATTTGTCTAGATTAGATCCTACATATCCTATATATATATATATGTATATATTATATATATATATATATATATGTATATATATATATATATATATATATATATATATACTGGTTAACTCATTGAACGTTTATTGCTACATAGAGGTAAGACTAATTACTTCAGAAGTGCATTATGCATCTTGACGTGCATGCCAAAATTAATGTCACATATTTTCACTTCAAATGTATCCCAATACAGTACACTCCACATAAAAGGTACTTCAAAATCAACTAAAGCAGATTATGTTTATCAACGCAATTTATTTATCTTAAATAATATGGAACGAAACTCAAAACCATCCGATTATGCAACTATCAGTTGTGAGTGAGAACCTAGATTTATTCAGGTGATTATAATTGCATGACAACTACCCGATAACCAATTAAATCAGGATAACTACTGCATCATAGAATTTTCCATCTGTATATATGAATATATATATATATATATTAATTTATATATATTTCTACAGATACACACCTAGATTGCCTCTTGGGGACCAGTAATTAAGTCAGTGCCAAATGAATGCATTTCGGGCACTCTGGTTGGGTACATGAGCGGGTGGATGTGGGTAGATGGGGGGGGGGGGGCTGGTGGTGCGGGAGACTGGGGGGGGGGGGGGTCGGGTGGTGGCAGTGGAGTGTGGAGGGGGGGGGGGATAGATAATAAAAACAGGAGCACCCACAAAGTGCATGGGACATAGCGTTTCTGGGAGTACTTGGCAGTCGGTATGAATCAGCGCGCGGGCAGAGGGCGCGGTGGGAGGGGGGGAGGGGGAGAGGGGGGAGCAGGCGGGAGTCGGGGGGGGGGAGCGGCCGAGGGGTGGGGGGGCGTGGGGTCGGCGGGTGGCAGCGGGTGGCGGGTGTTCTGGTGAGCAGCTCACTGAGTGCCTCATTCCGTATGCGCGTCGTGCCGACGCTGATTGGTCGCCGGCGAGTTGATGAAGAGGTGGCGCGACGTGTCCGCCACAACCCCGACCACTCACCGACACCGAAAATGCATCTCCAAATGGCGACAGTGGCGCCCACCGAGAGCTCGCTCGGAGCAGCTCGGGAGGGAGGGAGGCCGGACCGAGGAGCGCGCTCCCCGGGACGGAACACAAATTGGGACTGACACTCGTGGCGCCCTCTAGCGGAGTAACAAGCCGCCCCGCGTGCTCCTAGTCTAAACAATTGACGACGGCGCTGTTTGATCTCTGCCAAATCAAATTTCATTGACGTCCACCCGTCCATTAGGTTGCATTTACAAGTTTGTGAGGGAGGGTGGGTGGATGGGTGGAGGGCGGTGGGCTGGGGGTAACGTGAGGGGTACACACCGCGCTGGGCACAGCGCTTGGGGTCGGGTGCCACGAAGGAGTGGGTGACACGACCAAAGCCACCTCGGCTAAGAAAGAACCTTTCATTCACTCACCATACGTCTGTGGCACCCCCCCCCCCCTTCACAGACACACACCGCACTTCTCCACTCTCCTCCCGCCAGACTCAGCGCACCACGCCCCGCCCAACCCAACCCTGTCCGGCCTCCTTCTCCCGCTCCCCAGTCGCTCCCAAACTATCAGGGGAAAGCAATAAATAAATTTTAAAAGAAAAAATATACATACGTGTTTATACTATTTATGCAGGTTTCGTCGCACATATGTACCTAACATATATATATATATATATATATATATATATATATATATATATATATATATGTGTGTGTGTGTGTGTAATGAATAACGCATTATAGTTTTATACATATATATATATATAGAGTATAAATGCATGGGGAACATATACTGTATATATCTATTCCTCCTTGTCGCATTGGTGGTGCCCCCCGACCTCCCCCCCAGCTGTCGGGGTAATATATAAATATATATATATATATATATATTATGTATATAAATATATGCTGTATAAGCCATTATACGAGTATAACAAGCCAGAAGATCCATCTACTCCCCAGTCACTAAGTCATCGGCTGGCATCTATTGGTACCGCATGACTTCCCCGCGTGGTGCCACCTGCTCGCCCATGCCTCAGCGGCCGTTCCACTCACTCACTGTACCGCTGCAATATATATTTCAGGGACGAATGACAGTGTTGAGTATCCGTACTTAGGATCGGTGGCGGTGGTGGCGCCACTGGTCACGTGGGAGGACTACTCCGCACCAAATGGATATATATCAAATAGCAATATAACATTAAGAGTACCAAAAAAAAGCCCTTCCGCGCCTATATACTCGCATAATGCTTATGTATCACATCACACTTGCTATCCGGACCGCACTCTGTCCACACCTCTCTCTATCTCCTCTCTGATGGCCTTGCTCCTCCTTGATATGTCTGAAAAGAGTTCCAGGAGGGGGAGGGCCACCCACATTTCACTTTCTACTCTTACTCTGTCCGTGTCTATGGCTCACTGGTTGGTCACCATAGAGCAAAAAGACACGGTCCTTTGACTCAACTCTCCTCATTTCTCTTTCCTATACTCTACCCTTTTTTCTTCTCCCAGGCATACTCCTCCCTCTGACCAGGGGAGTTGTTGTGCTTGAGTGGGGCCCTGTACCTTTACGTTTTCTCTCACTTTGTTCTCGTTGATTGAACTACCGCTGCACCCATCTTTACACACCCTTCCTTGAAACCTTTGATGCTGTCTACTGGGTACAAGTGCCAACTACCGCTCAACTACCGCTGGACCGAAGAGATTCAGGGCCGCCTCAACGCTTCGCCATTACAACGTTGTAAAGATGTCCCCAGCATCTACAACACTCCCTACTGAAGTTAAATCTTCAACCAAAGATTGGGCCGATTTATCAGAGCCTCTCTAATAATGTTGCAGTTCTGCAACCAGTAACCGTCGTAAGGTTACAAACCACCCCAAAGTCAAGTGTATCACATATGTGTGTATATATATAAGATCTCCATGTACGCACATATATATATGATATCACGCTAACGACATCAAAACGTGCAGGTATCATGCCGTTAGCCAATAGCATTAGGCCACAGCTCTTAAAGTGAACCCCCTAGCGCCCGTCCCGCCGGGCCGAGCCTCAGATCTGAAGGCTTGAAAACAGTTTGTGTGATTGGTGAATGAGGCGCAGGGCTTTGATGCCGCCCGGTGTAATGCGCAGCACGCCGGGCCGGGGTATGCTCAGATCATATGAAAGCAGGGCAATCATATTAACCACGCTTAAAGATATCGCCCTGCCCCCTGGCGGCGCGGAGCGGCGAGCGGGAGAACAAGCTCAGGGTGGCCGGAGCTTGGGATCAGAAAGACACCCGCAGAGCCCAGTCCGCCACCCGCCACCCGCCACCCAGTACACGGTACCCGCCACATGTCACCCGTCACCCGCCACATGTCACCCGCCACCCGCCACATGTCACCCGCCACTCGGTACCTGCCACCCGGTACCAGCCACCCGCCACCCGGTACCCGCCACCCGGTACCCATCACCCGGTATCCGCCACCCAGTACGCGCCACCCGCCACCCGCCACGTGCCACCCGCCACCCGCCACATATCACCCGCCACTCGGTACCTGTCACCCGGTACCAGCCACCCGCCACCGGTACCCGCCACCCAGTACCCATCACCCGGTATTCGCCACCCGGTACATACTAAGTACTATACCCGCCGTCCATGCAAAACCCTGCACACATACTCCTTACAATATGGAGGTTAGATTCAAGATCTAGACATCCCTAATCAGATATATAGTGAGAATTCTACTATGTGGATATTTGAAGTGCAATCATGCTAAATTAATATTTGCAAGCCTAAACGCTAACACCATAGGCTTTTAAGCATTAACAGGTTGTTATTTCATTGACTTAGTATTTTTTCCCAGCAATAAATGCTTAATATTATATATAATAAGTGAGCCACTACCTAATTTAGATATATGCATAATCAAATCTAGATAAGTGCTTTGGGTACGAAAATTCTATGTTTTCCTCAGAGTATACAGCTTTAAGTTTAACATAATTAAGTACATATATATATATATAAATATATATATATAATGTGTGTGATGTACAACAAGCGGTGATGTACACCACATTATGTGAGAATAAAAATACAAAAGGGAGCTGTTTTGATTATTGATGTTACTGATGTTACTGATGTTACTGATGTTACTGATGTTACTGATGTTACTGATGTTACTGATGTTACTGATATTAGTATTGTTACTGATATTACTGATTGTACTGATGTTACTGATGTTACTGATATTACTGATGTTACTGATGTTACTGGTGTTACTGATGTTACTGATGGTTACTGATGTTGCTGATGTTACTGATGTTACTGATGTTACTGATGTTACTCATGTTACTGATGTTACTGATATCACTGATTTTACTGATGTTACTGATATTACTGATAGTGATATTACTGATGTTACTGATATTATTGATATTATTGATAGTATTACTAATTTTACTGACATTCCTGATAGTGCTATTACTGATAGTGACATTACTGATATTACTGATATTACTGATATTACTGGTATTACTGATATTACTGATATTACTGATATTGCTGATATTGCTGATATTGCTGATATTACTGATATTACTGATATTACTGATATTACTGATATTACTGATATTACTGATATTACTGATATTACTGATATTACTGATATTACTGATATTACTGATATTACTGATATTACTGATATTACTGATATTACTGATATTACTGATATTACTGATATTACCATTATTACTGATATTACTGATATTACTGATATTACTGATATTATTACCGATACCGGATGTCGACAAGTGTCAGCCACACCGGAGGATTTTTGTCTTTATATATATTATATGTGTGTATGTGTATATAAGTGTGTGTATCTCCGAGATATACATATACACTGACATGTAATTGGAATGCCACACTTGTTTTCTATGAAATTACACACAAGACCAGTAGCATTCGTAAAGTTAGCGGGTACCACTACGGTACTGCCGTAAAGAATACATCGACCCAAAATGTATCTAACCACTCCCATCAGGTGCCTGTGATACTTATTTGCCCGTGAATCGGGGCGTAAGCTCCCGGCACGACGGCAGCTTCCGGCCGGTCACAAATCGCTCCCGATGCAAAGTCGGGGGAGAGCGCAGTGTGACACTGTGAGCAGGAAACGGACAGTCACAGTGTGTGGCATGTTCCCACGGATTGCAGCTCACCCACAGATGGCCAGGGAGACTGTCCTCTTCCACGTACCCCTCACTCCCCACCCACAACCCCAGCCCCACGCTACACTCCCCAGCCCCAGACCACAATTGCCACCCCACCCCACCCCCACTCCCACCCACCCCCACACTGCATGCCAGTACCCCCACCCCCTAACCTAACTCCACCCCCCCGGTTCCAACAGCCTATCCTATATATTGGCTGAAGAACTCCACACAAACACCACCCCCTCGTCCCACTCGCTTCTCGCACCCCCCCCCCCGATGCCCCTCCTAAACCACAGCCTCCTCACCATCCAACAGATCCCTCCCCCACCTCCAATAGCCTATCCTATAGACCCATTTCAATGTTTACAAACATCGTGTATGCGTGCGCACCTTGGCTGCAGAACCATGGCACACTTCCATTGAGTTTGCCGATACGTGCAGTGCAACACGTCGATTCTATTCAAAATTAATAGAAATGCAGAACATTAACCTTATAAATTTAATATAATCGTTTTTATGAATATCTTTTCTGTATGTGCACCAAGCGGTTTGTTTCTAGATGGTGTAGTTTGAGAGATATTTCACGTTTTGTGTATAAAGATTGCTCACGGCCATTGACAATGCATTGAGTTTGCCGACACGCGCAATGCAACACGTCGGGTGAAATCAACCACCAACAAACACCGGCCCTAACTCCTCCCCCCCCCCCCCCCCCCACCCACTGCCCCTCATATTCCACATGTCTCTTCCAACCCACTCACTAACCCCACCCCCTAAGCAACAAGCCCCGCCCCCTCATCCCACAACGTGGGGCATAGATGGGTAATAGGGGTAGGCGTAGGTGGGTGTGTAGGGCAGGGGGTGGGTTAGAAATTAATTTTCGGCTCATCTACCCCCGTAGAGATCACCAACTGTCGCAGGTGTTTGCCTAACAGGGGCTGTCAAAGGTGCCCGCTGCGGGGCGCTGCCCCCTGCCCCCCCCCCCTCCCCGCGCCCCCTGCCACTGGTACCCGGGGCCTTTTAGACAACGCTTTGCCTGAAACATCACAGGGCCCTCTGTCAGAATGAGACCTATACGTGGGCAGGCCTCCTTATCGGGGCGTCCTGCTGGGTCGGTTCAGCGCTCAGCGCAGATTCCCCACGACCAAAAGGAGCGCCATTGTCTCGGCGGAGTGAGAGAGAAAATAGTGTTGAAAAAAAGAAAGGTTAGTGAGGGGCTGGTCAGTGTGGTTGCAGTATGTGTGATATGAGTAGCATGGTTAATGTGTGAATATGGGTTTATTATCGGTGATATTTTCTTTCCTAAGGCTACTTGGTTATGATTTCATCGGAGAATCGTCTTGCCACCCCTGAGCGTGTATGTGAGTTTATGGCATGTTGCCCCCCCCCCCCCCCTCCCCATCCTGATATGTCCTTAGATGTTGCCACGACGGAAAACTATAACAACCAACCACCTGGTATGGTGCCGCTTCTTAGCTTTCATGTGCTGATAATTTGTCGCGTGCGATTTCTCTTCTTTTTTTTTCTTCTTTTTTTTTCTGAGGGGTTACCTAGGATATGTATACTCATAGATAGTTCACTATGATTTACTCACTCTCTACCTTCGCCCCCCTCCCCTTCTCTATCTCTCACTCTCCCTCTCTCTCCCTCTCTCCTTCTTTCATTCCCTCTCTCATTCCCTCCGTCTCACTCACCCAATCTCCCCCCTTTCTGTCTCTTTCTATGCATCTCTACCCATCCTTATACCCTCTCCCCCCTCTAGCCCCATCTCCCCCCTTCTCTCTATCCACCTCTCTCTGCACCCCCCCCCCCCCCCTCTCATTCTTCCTCTACCACTCGCCCCTTTGTTCCCCTTCTCCTGAACGCATCTTTCCCCACCACCTCCTCCCTCCCCCATATCCCAGTCTCTCTCTCTCTACCTCTCGACTACCCCCTCCCCCAACTTCTCTCCCATTCTTCCTTTCACTCTCCCTCGTTAAAATGGCGGGAAACGCCGGCTCAGCCCCGGCTGGCTGCGGCCCGGACGCGTGTCCGCGGAACGGGCCGGCTGGCCGGGCGCTCCTGGAGCTAATGGCCGGCATCTCGTGCGGCACGCGCCACCACTCTCAGAGTACCAATATTGGCTCCAAAAAAGGAAAGACAACCCAAAGCTATGTACATATATAATTGTAGTGCGGTGCTGGAAGAGCGGTGATGGCTCACGCGCTGAGGAAATGAAGGCACGAGACTCTCGGGGCACTTAAACATTAAGTATTCATGCCAATCCAGCAAAGATTAAACACGCATCCCCCCACACACACATCCACATCCATCCCCACACACACAATACATTTATACTCACACACATCCATAGACATTAGCATATTAACACACATTAATAAATAACATACTTCCAAACATGCACACACATCCATACATGCACACACATATCCACACGTACATTCACCCATATTCACACACATTCATGCATTCACACACATCCACACATATATTCACACATTAACACACACATTCACACACAGGCTGGCCTGAGCAGAAACATGTAAACACTCCTGGCCGAGGGACCATACCAAGACAGCACACATTAACACACACATTCACACACAGGCTGGCCTGAGCAGAAACATGTAAACACTCCTGGCCGAGGGACCATACCAAGACAGCACACATTAACACACACATTCACACACAGGCTGGCCTGAGCAGAAACATGTAAACACTCCTGGCCGAGGGACCATACCAAGACAGCACCACAGCTGTCCAGCGTTGAAAACAAGCACCCTCACGGGAGCTTATACGTTATGGGCAGAGTAAAAAATACCTTGTCAATAAAAAAACTAAAAAGAAAAAAACAACATCCAAACAAATACTTTCCCGTTTTCCCTATCCATTATGTATGTTGACCCAGAAGAGGGGAGAAATGGACACTTTAACCTGAATATTTTTTAGTTGGACTTAAACTTTAAATATTCATGGGCGGATTCAACTAGATTAAACACGGATTTACCCGCCCCCCCCCACTCCCACCCCCACCCCCACCCCCACCCTCACTCCCCATCGTCCCTACCACATGCACCCAAACCCTTCGGTCCCACTCGTCTGCACACTCCTCTGTGTTGAATGAACTCCTCAACCTTACAAAGTTCTACTTTCCAATGAATTCTAATTATAGCATATACATGTATTCGTAATATGTCATACATATAGTAATCTTAGATTATATTTTGTGCATGGTGTGCAATAAAAATACAATTCTGTTTCAAGCGTGGCAATTTGGTTTAGTGAGGGTTTTTGTGCGCCACTCATCACTCTTCTCTCCATATTAAGGGGGCAGTAAAATGACCAAGACAACTTTACTTATTCATTGAGTTATCATAATATAATGGGAACTATATATTTTCTGAAGCTACTCAAGGCTTAAGCAAGGCTGGGGGCATATGCTTAAGCTTTCAGTACCTATTACAATTATTCAGACATATGACCTTTTCAGATATTTAAAAACATTAATTATTAAATGTAGTTCATTCATTGAATAATGTCTTTGGCTAGCAAGAATTAGAGTGATGTATGCCATAAGAACATATTACCCCAACCCACTACCAGTACCAGTTACATTTCGGAATAATATTTGCATAAATAATCATTTATGCCACAAATAAAATAATAGGCTTTCTCTATCAACTAGAACTAAAACCTACTCAGATTTAGGGATCAGTAATTATATAAAACGGTTGTAAAGAGGCAGTGCATTGCAATAAAATTCCCCAATGAAAGAACACAGTCCTACTTCGTATAATGGTGGATTTGAAGTTCCTTGAATAACCTATATCAATCTAGCTGTCCATTTTTCTGCATGACGTAAAAGAATGGACCATTTGAGGATTGGTCCATAAGGTAGGGAATGATCTGTCCAGAACCAGCACACAAAGCATCATATAGCTAATCTTAATACCGACCCACCCACGGGGAGGCTTAAGACTAACGCATATATACATATATACATAAACAATATATACATAAACAATACTCCTACATATAGGACAGGATTTCGTCAAAATCCAGCAACCGGAAACGGAAATAGGCCTCTATGGGCGCTGCCATTTGTAAAATTGTATCTCTGAATAACAGAATCCAGCAAACGGAAACAGAAATCGCTTGTCGAACTTTGGTCAGCAGCCAGCAGGGTGGACGACAGCTATTGGTTAATAATATATCAAAACAAATGTTCGCTGCCATAGAATTTGCCGATACGTGCAATTCAAAACTTAGATTTTATTCAAAATTAAAAGAAATAAATAACAATTTGGCCTAAACATGGGTGCACAAATGAAATATTAATAGTTTATTCCGTGGAAATGACCTCCGCGAATCGGGTCACCCGAGTTGCTGGAATTTCAAATCGAACACCGCGAGTGGAGCAAAAAAATACACGAGCCATCATAAAATACTTTGCTGTAGTTATATCGGGGGGTCGGCCCTAAGCATCGCTTGTACATATTAGTTTAAAGTGAAGTTTCGCTAATGTTCCTAGCGTTTGAATAGTTTGTCAACAATCAGCGAATGCTCATGTGAAGCAGATCCTGAAGAACCTGGTTACCTACAGAAGTGAACTGAATGTGAAACTTCTGCCACCATAGGTAATTTAAGTAACAGGCTGAACAAAATTTACTTAATATTTCCTTTTGTGCACCAACAAGTGCTTAATATTCATAATACGTGCACCAGTATCTAACTGCAATATGTAGAATCATATATAGACAAGTTTTTTAGTTTCGAAAATGTGATGATTTCATCGGACTATGCAACTTTAAGTCATAGTATTAGTAACATTTCAACTCACACCAGGACTTCTACCTACTTTACCCTATTAATTGCACATCACCAGGTAAGGTACAGGTATCAATTTTTGGAAGCTTTTGGCTTGACTCGGCCGGGGATTGATCCCACAACCTCCCACACGGAAAGTGGCGTCTTAACCAGTTGGCCATCCCATCCATCAGCCAACGCGACTGCGATGTTCCTTCATATAATGCAGCAAAGAATTACTTAACGATACACTTACTTAATTACAATATATATATATATATATATATATATATATATATATATATATATATATGTGTGTGCTATATAACCGACCACCTCCACAGATCGACCACTCCCCTATGTCGATCGCTTTATTTGGGTCCCAACAATACCACTGTAACCATATTCTAACTCCCTAAATCGACCACCTCCCTAATTCGACCACCTCACTAAATCGACCACTTAAAGTCGGTCCCAAGTTCGGTCGATTTAGAGAGGTTTTGGAGTACCTAGTTTTACTGCATACAATTAATTGAAATATATAACTATACAATTACTTAATTATAAATTTAACTTTTCTACCCAAATGGTACGACAACCCGGTTATAAGATAAGGCTTTAAGCAATACATTAAAACTTATTGTTATTTATGGTTTGTGATTTGTTTTAATTCAGTGGATAATGCTTTAAGCAATACATTAAAAATTATTGTTATTTATGGTTTGTGATTTATGGTTTGTGATTTGATTTAATTCAGTGGACTCAGCTACGATGTCCCTTCACACAATGTTCAAAATTAGAATATAACAAATAAATATATTGCTTTATAATATTCTTTAAATCAGTCCCATTTATATGGCTAGCAAATATAGCTATGAGTTCCCTTCTCAAAATGTTTATATTTTGAATTATATTTTAATATAGTATTTTCTCTTAATTACTGAGTGGGCGTTGCATTACTGTGGAAGGTTCTCTTTATATGGTGAACAAATATAGCTATAAGATTCTTTCACACAATACTAAGAAAAATTATACATTAAAAATATATCTTAATCATTGTTTTTAAACCCCTTCGCAAGCCTGGCTCCATGACTCAGGTGCCATCACGTGACTCCAGGTGCTTGAGCAGCAAACGATAAGACGATGAGGACCATCACGCAGATCGATATGGCCACACTACGGTAGCATCCCAAGCTCTCACCACCCACCCCATCCACCCTTCACTCCAACCCCTCCAACCTCCAATATCACACCCCTCACCTCCCCGCCCCCTCTCCTCACTCCGCCCCTCCCCCGCCCCCAACTCCATCACCCCGGGCAAATGTGCACGCTCCCAGGCACCCTCACCCCGCCCCACACCAAGCAAGGCCCGGATCGAAATTCCATCACCGATTCCTCTGGTGCCGTGTGGGGGTGCGGAGTGGAGTGGGAGAGAGTGGAGGGAGGCTGCGGGGTGGGAGGGTGTAGGAGAGGGACATCGGGAGGAGGGAAGGGTGGGGGCGGGGTGGGGGGGGGGGGAGGGCACGGGAGAGGGGGGAGGAGGGAGTCGTGAGAGAAATAAGTAAAGGCACAAAGACTGGGATTGGCCGCCCGAGCTGATTGGAATAATCCCCGCCGCAGATAGACTCAGGCCTGTTTTTTCTCACGACGGCCATAGTGGCGCCTCCTGGCGGCGGCGACGGCGGGTGTGTGTGTTCTATATTGGCACCGATCATGAGAAGCCCAAGGCTGCTTGTGTCACGTGCCACAGTCACGTGTGATTCCCGCCGATCCCCGACAAGAACTATCCAATCATGGCGCGTGTGATGTGTCGGTTATGAATCGCAGTCATCATCCCTCGGGCTGGTTGGTGGAAGTGTGCGCGGCGACAGAAGACTCTCCAAGCATACTTATATATATATATATATATTATTTAGTGTATATATAATATATATACATATATATTTAGTATATATAGGGTTATTCTATCAAACTGGGCACCACATATTTGGTTTCCACATTACGATGCTGATAATTTGTTGTTTCTTTTATTGATTGCAAGTCAAATAATTATTATATCCTCTGTGTATTAATTATGTTAGCAATAGTACATTTATTGAAGCTATCCCAAGAAAGAAATTAAAAGTTTACTTATAGAATTGTGTGCTAATGTGAAAAGGTGAAAATTTACACATTTACATGATGCATATAGCCAAACTTTTTCCAACTTATTTTTCAACTTTTCTCTTGTAAGTCATAACCTTGACAGTAATCAACAAAATGTTGTTTGACTATATTGTATATGTTAAAATGAGGTTCTGGATGTGTCTTTGATTTTCATGTTACATGAGTGATATTAATGTATTACTCAATTTGTATAAGATCTAATTCAACAACAATATATATATATATATATATATATATATATATATATATGTGTGTGTGTGTGTATGTGTGTGTGTATATATATTATATGTGATGTATAACGAATTATGCGAGCATAAAGGCACGGAGGGGAATATATTATTGTTATCCTGATTCCACGTACTGCCTCCTGAGCCCCCGCCCCATGACTGGTGGCGCCGCTACCGGCACTCGCCGTCCCTACTGGACGTGTCAACCTCACTCGCGCAGGAGACATTTCAACGGACTATGCAACTTTAAGTCATAGCAACAACTAACATCTCAAGTCATATCAGGATGGATGCAGGCTTGAGAACACTCAGCGATACTTTTTTTTAGGTGGACAGGGTATATCACTTATCAGGCAGATTTCCAGAATGAGTTGAGCACCCACTCCCTGCGTTGCATGTCGCGTAATTTGGATATCGTGTTCAAACCCTTGCCAGGCCATAATAATGACATTAAAAATGTATACTTAGGGCTACCTAGCATTAAACTTGACATTTCTATAATAGGGCAATGAACCCTGGAGACTCCACCGCTCCAGGCCCTGTCCTAGTAATTCCACTGGAATGGGGGAAGACCAAGTGTCTGTGAAAGTGCAATTCAAATGGCCCTTGCTTAATTAACGAATGCAACAACCAAATTGATTTAGGTAATATATTATTTCATTATCTCATTAGCCTTCTCTTATAATACTGCTCCACAATTCAACTTGTTATCGAATACGTCACTTCCGGCATATCAAATTAATCAGGATATGTGTTTTACTTTCAAACAGTTAGTTGATGTTGTTATCACATTATGCAACTGTAAACTTCTCACTTTTTGAATACTTAGGTACACTTCCCTGATGGCCAGACTTGGCAGGGTTCCGTCCCAATAGTTATTATACTAGTTTACTACTTTACATTATGTTGGTGATTATAATGGAAGGCATATGGGTATTCCAAGTTCTGCTGGTACCTCAATAGGAACTGACGCTGAAACCCAGTACACCAGGTCACAACATCAGATTATGTGGTGGAAGATATGCTTTTAAAAACTCACAATAAAGCCAGTTAGATACCCAAAACCATCAGATTGTGCTACTTTAATGCAATGTCCTATATTGAAGCATAGTTCTAGGGAGGGGGCACAATTCACACTCTCCTTTCGGCATGTAAATTGGCCAGCTTCAGTGCTTTGTCAGGGACCATTGGACAGTAATAGACTACATCACGGTTCCAGTGGTGCGGTGCATTGTGGGATGCATCAGAGCAAAACATACCCACGAGAAGCACATGGCTAATGCTAATTAATACACTGGGTGCAGCTATGAAATGTGCTAGTTTCAGCTCATCTCAGCTCTTGTTTGAAATATAGAATACCAACTAAAAAATATATATATAATAAATTAAGATATTAATCTTGTATCCAGCATTGCATTTACATCAATATAACCAGCACATTTTATGCCATGTGCATTTAGATTTAGACAAATCTGGGCACTCAGACTAGTGTTTTTATTTATATTCTATGGTTAATGACATATGTAGAAATAGAAAATCAGTAGGGTTAATCAGATATTGGTTATATATTTCTTTGAAACAAGTTATTGTTGACACATTTGACATTTTAATATTTAGAAGAAGAATTACTTCTGGCTAATCAATGGTGATGTAAACATCAGCCTGTAAAGTGACTGAAATTGTATGTTTCTTAGCTCAAAATGTTTAACTATGGCTAGTTTTGTCTGTGCTATATTCATCAGATCATTATATTGCATGTGTGCATACATGTTTATGCCAAGTTGTTATGTATTTCTAGTTATTTTGAATAAAATGCCAGTTTTGCCCTATGCGTATCGGTAAACTCAATGGCAGTACACCTTTGCTTTGCTCCCAACGCCGTTCTCAGCGCATGCGCAGTCAGAACCGTGATGTAGTCTATTCAGAAGCGGGATTTAAAGCTGCTGCATTTGATGAAAGCTCCACCACATTTTCAAAACAAAAACACTTCCCTCGATTTGATACTATGGATCCAAGTTAGATACTTGTTAAGCATATGTTGCACTTGTTAAGCATATGTTGCTGCATAGAAGGCAATTTAATCAAGCGTGTTTCTGTTGAAGCTTAGGGTGGAAGAATTTGTACGTGCTTACCTAAATTAAGTTGGTATATGTTTTTAATTCAAATATCTCCAAAGATTATCCATTTTAAATGTTAAAAGGTTACTTCAAACAAAAGGTTGTACCCTAAAGTAAAATAGATTACAATGCACTATTTGTATGTATGTATGTTTGTTTGTATGTATGTATACGTATGTATGTATGTAGGTATGTAGGTATGCTTGTATGTATGTATGTATGTATGTACGTACGTATGTATGTATGTATGTATGTATGTATGTATGGATGGATGGATGTATGTATGCATGTGTGTATATATGTATGGATGGATGGATGGATGTATGCATGGCTGCATGTATGTATGTATGTATGTATTCAAATATATATGTATGTATTTGTATATTTATCTGTATATCTACCTCAGAAAATGGTAAAAACTCAAAACTCCCGGTCAATGCAATTTTTAGTTAATACATAAGTGGTGGCTGATGGATAGCATCACGGCCTGAGTCTGCCAAATCAAATACTAATTGATACTGAGTCGTGTGGAAGGCAGGTGTTATGTAACACAGCACGCGCAATCAGCGTCTAGTCAAAGAGAACTCCTATTGAGATTATACATTCAAATCAACTCAAACACAGACGCAGCTGGGGACTTTCCCTAGTAAGGCATCGGGGGAGTGTGGTGGTTACATTGTGGACATGGCAGTAGTGTGGGTGGAGTTGGAAGTGGCCGTGCATAGTATTTACAATACACACATAGAGAACGCGTGGATTAGATACGGGATGATAAGGCACAACGGGGATGTGTTTATTGGGAAGATAACAGATGGTTAGAGATTCAATAGTCGTCGGATAATAAGGAGGGGACGGGCGGGGGGGGGGGGGTCTGTTCGGAAAGGGGTAATATGGAGAAAATGAGAGAAAGGGAGAGAAGGGGGTATGTGTGAATAGGGAAGATAACGACATGAGGGGGCGGGTGGAGGGTGGGTTGAAAATAGAGATAAACTGAGAAAAGGGACAGAGAGGGGACAGTTGTGTAGGATGGGCAAGACAGGAGGAGTGCTTGTTTTGGTGAGATGGGATTGTGTGGGCAGGATTTGCAATACTAATAGAGGCGTGTGTGAGTAGGATTTGTAATAGAGGTGTGTGAGTAGGATTGGTAAGAGGGAATCGCTATGTGGGTAGGATGGGAAAGAGAGGGAGGGGGGTTATGTGACTAGGATGCGTGAGAGAGCGAGGGATAATGTGGATTGGATGCGTAAGACTAAGATTAAGAGGGGGTAAAGGTTTCGTGAGGATGGTAGGTAAGAGAGGGACGGGTGTGACATAGGGCGAAATAACGTAGATAGTGGAGAGAATTGAACCTATGTTTGCTATATCAAACCCACTCGATATGAGGTGGCCAAATATATATATATATATATATATATATATATATATATATATATATATGTGTATATACACACATATATACATATATATATATATATATATATATATATATATATATATAATTCAGTTCACCCATGATTATTACCTGCTCACCTGATGCCATACACTGCCGTGTTTGGTTTTAATTATTCACGGCTAGAACATGGGAACCAGAATGAAATGTATAAAGAGAGGGACAGGGACAGGGACATGCTGTTGGGGGGGGGGGAGAGAAGTAGTGGGAGGTGGAGAAGGTGAGGGGGGTGGGAGAGAAGAGGGATAGGGAGAGAGGAGATGGAGATATGGGGAGATGTAAAAAGAGATGGAGATTGATAGGGAGAGGAAAGGGGAAAAGAGGAGTGAGAATGAGAAGGCGTTCGGAGATATAGCTGCTGGTGCGGGCGTGCGAGGGTGAGCTAGCTAGTAGTCAGGAAATGGGTGCTGAACAATCTGCGCAACGTCGGCGGATTCAAATCTTAAACGAGGCTAAGTGGGAAAGTACATTTCGGGGGGGGGGGGGAGAGAAAGCATGTGGCCGGGCTGGTGGTGTCCCCTTGTGGTCAAAGACCACATATGGCACATGGTGCGCATGCGCCATGCATTTAAGATGAACAAAGACGACCCCCCCCCCACTACCCCCTCTCCCAACGCACACACCTCCACCACCCCGTCCAACTCCCGCCTCTCTAGACGCGATGATTCCCGGCAGCCAGCGCCTAATCCCCGCCAGGATAATCCGGCACCCACTGATTACAGTCAATGCCCGAATGATTAATTACTCCATACTCCCGATATGTTTCCCAGCTTTTTCGATCGTGGCAATAACCCCCTCCTCCACCCCACCCCCCGCTAGCAGCGCCCCCACGGATCGGCGCGGATAAAGCGCTAACTAGTTTACCGCCCCGCGTATCACGCTAGAATGACTCACAGTTAAGGAGGGTGGAAAAACGGACACAAATTAATCCGTTTATAACACATAAATTCCTGTTTATCGGCGACGTTTTCCCCAGAGAGTCTTGCGGGGAGAAAACACATTCTGGCCAGCAGGGGATGGGATGGGTGTGTCGGTGGAGGTGGGGTGCGGTGGATTGGGGGTGGAGGGGAGGCTGGCCGGAGGGTAGGGATTTGCTTAATAAAGTTGATGAGCCAGAAATGCCCAGCGGATTACCTCCTTACCTACCTCCCACCCCTCCCTACCCCGACATACAACGCAAAGTGGGATTACCAATGGCAGGAGGTGGGGGAAGGGGTGGGGGCGGAGGAAAAAAAACCTCACAGATAGACAAGAAAGAAAACCCGCTCACCACACGCACACACGCACACACACCACTGCGTGTGTCGTTGCAAGCTGTTATCGTCATTCGATTTGAAAGACGTCATATTTTTTGTCTCCGATGTTGCAAAAAGCAAAGAATGAGGCGTGTCCGCATCTGGTGCGGGGTCTCTGTCATGTTGGCGGCGGATCGACGCCCAAATACCCCGGATGTGCCAGAGACGCTGCGACTCGCAACTTCCGGGAGCCACAGACGCGCCTGTCTCATCCGGTCCTGCCAGCAGAACTCAAATCAAGTGTGAGCGGCTGCGGCTGCGGCTGCGGCTGTGTCCCCCGCACCCTCTTCCCCCCCCCCCCTGCCCCACCCCCGCCTCCTCCCTCCACTCTACTTCTTTCTCCAGCAGTTCACCCCACACCCTTCTGTACTCCCTCATCCCTTCCCTCGCGTGACCTTCCCATTATCCCTTCCTTCCTTTCACACATCCTCTCCCATCATCCATCCTCTCCCAGCATCCCTCCACTCCCATCATCCCTCCCCTCCCATCATCCCTCGCATCCCATCATCTCTCCCCTCCCATCATCCCTCCCCTCCCATCACCAATCCTCTCCCATCATCCCTCCCCTCCCATCATCCCTCCCCTCGCATAATCTCTCCACTCCCATCATCCCTTCCCTCCCACCATCCCTCCCCTCCCATCATCCCTCCCATCATCCCTCCCCTGCCATCATCCTTCCCCTCCCATCACCCACCCTCTCCCATCATCCCTCCACTCCCATCATCCCTTCCCCTCCCACCATCCCTCCCCTCCCATCACCCCTCCCCTGCCATCATCCCTTCTCCCTCCCACCATTCCTCCCCTCCCCATCATCCCTCCCCTCCCACCATCCCTCCCCTCCCATCATCCCTCCCCTCCCATCCCTCCCCTCCCATCCTCCCTCCCATCCCTCCCTCCCTCATCCCTCCCCTCCCATCATCCCTCCCCTCCCATCATCCCTCCCCTCCCATCATCCCTCTCCCTCCCATCCATCCCCTCCCCTCCCTCCATCATCCCTCCCCTCCCATCATCCCTCCCCTCCCATCATCCCTCCCCTCCCCATCATCCCTCCCTCTCCCATCCATCCCTCCCCCTCCCACCATCCCTCCCCTCCCATCATCCCTCCCCTCCCATCATCCCTCCCCTCCCACCATCCCTCCCTCTCCCCTCCCATCATCCCTCCCCTCCCATCATCCCTCCTCCCCATCTCCCACTCATTCTCCCTCCCCTCCCATCCATCTCCTCCCCTCCCACCATCCTCCCTCCCATCATCCCCACCCTCCCCTCCCATCATCCCTCCCCTCCTCCATCATCCCTCCCCTCCCATCATCCCTCCCCTCCCATCATCCATCCCCTCCCATCATCCCTTCCTTCCCATCATCCCTCCCCTCCCACCATCCCTCCCTCACATCGTCCCTCCCTCACATCGTCCCTCCCTTCCCACCATCCATCCTCTCTCATCATCCTTCTCCTACCATCTTCCTTTCTCCCCATCTCCCATTTTTGTCACTCCCCCACGGCCTCCTCTCCCCCAGCTTCCAAGTCCCGCACCCCTTTCGCCTTCATCTTTTTCTTTGCCCTCCTTACACCCCACTCCCTCTTCCAGGTCCTTGCCTCCCTCCCCTCTCTCCTTTCTTCCAACTTGTCATTGATCCACATTCCTGTCATCTTATTCCCTCTACCCCATCTTCTTTCTCTTGCTTCCATTCCGCCTCACATCTCCACTACCCCTCTCCGCAACTTCTTTGCCATTCTCTCTCCCTCTCCCTCTCCCTCCCCCTCTCCCTCTCTCTCTCTCTCCGCTCTCCTCCCCTCCTTCTCCAACCTAGTCCACAACCCTTCACTTTAATTACCCGCAGACTAATCCCAGCTACATACATTGTCACGAACATTTCTATTGAATATATAACATATAACATATAACACACGCGCTATACTTACAAAACCCGAGATATACATTTAGTAGTTCTTATGTTGTTTATTAAACAGAACCATATGGAGCTGATGGGAAAAGTACGCGCATTTAGTTTACATACTAGGAAGTAGGCCATCAACAGGGTTGAACATAGCGCTTGTGTTCATTGCACATGTATACGTATATGTATGTGTACACACACACACACATATTTATATATATATATATATATATATATATATATCGATGGCCTATGTTATAGTATGTACATGCGCATACTTTTCTAGTAGGCCCCTACACACACATATATATATATATATAGAGATATATATATATATATATATTTATATATTTATGTACATAACAAGGGCAGTGCATTTAGAGGCAGTCGCTCGCCCTAGATAAGTCAAGATATCAATAATAGAGCGCGAGTACGGCGCTGAGTAGTCCCGGCTGCATTTCTTACCAGTCAGCACAGTAGCGCCGCACGACAAACACCCATTTAAGTGACTGCTGCGGGCGCGTCCTAATAGTTTGTCCTAAAGTGTTGTGTGATCGTGCAACTTGTTAATGCGTTTGCCACGACCACAGGGCGCGACGTATTTGTGTGTGTGAGGTAGGGTGAGACGGCGGGGGTGGGGGTGGAGGAGATGGCACGCCCTTTGTCTTGTCGCGCCTGGCATGACTAGCGGGGCTGGCAGGTTGTAATCTTAGCACACCCGGCCCGTCGGAAGGCCTCGGCGCGGCGCTCCTCGCGTGCCGCGAGATGGACGGGCGGCGCGCCGGGGAGTGGCCGGCTTACAGTGCCGGGCGACCCGTGAAGGATACGCCGGCCGCGCGGTGTAAGGTTTCACCGGCGACCGGCGCGCCCGGCGCTAATGAAATCAAACCGATGGCATAAGGCGCGCCGATTGTGACAGTCGTGCCCGCCAGCAGCGGCAGGTAATATGTGGCGCATCGCGTGCGGCATGAAGGGCCGGGGCGAGCAGGCGCGCGCCCCGACACCCTGTGACGCGCCCCGGACACACCCCTCCAGCCCCCCCGACGGGATGACGCGGGGACACCGTGGAGGGGAAGGATGGGAGGGCGAGGCGTGATTCTTACTGGTGAGTGTGTGACCTCGAGCCTCAGGCTTCACGACACACCTGAACACCAGGCGGCACTCTCGGGTGAGTCTTGTCTGTCAACTGGCGACCACAGGAGTATTTAAAAAAATCCATCTATATATTATATATATTATATATATTATATATTAGGTATATATATAATATATATATATGTGGGGGTGGTTATATATAGGTAATGAATTTTATAGCTGGGTAATTTATAATTGGATATATATATTATATATATATATATCCCACCTTATATATAGAGAGCGCGGGGCAATTTTAGACCTATTATAGACACAGTGTATTTTATATTGCCCATGTGTATATATATATATATATTATAGAGAGAGAGTAAATAAATATATATAGCTTATTATATATATAGAATAATGAACTTTACAAATCACTATCTCGAATGGGAGGATGTTAGTGAATGTAGTGTACCTAAAGTGAATGTACCTGGTTCAAATCTTGTTCTGGCAGACATTTATTTTCTGTACTTTTAAAATTACTCTTTAATGAAAAAAAGTTGACAAATAGACAAGTGCATCAACCATATATTAATATATATATACCCATTTTGATTAAGTCTTTCTATAGGAGTGACCAAATAATATCGACTATCCAAAATCAGGTCGGACGGATATCGGACTCCCGACATTGCGCCAACGCAGCAGCTAATCTAGGAACGATATCGGGATGGCATCACACTGTGGACTGGGCGCACATTATATGGACACCCCTCCCACCACCTGTGCCTTTGGAGAAAATTGTATTTCAAAGAATTAACTTTGTATGTATTTCAAAGGGGAAAGATGGAAAGCAAATGTTAGTGTTCACGTGGGCTTTCTTTACCCTTATCTTAATGTAGCACTAGCACTAGCAGCACAAAACAGGCAGAGCGAGCTGGACTAGATATTGAATGAGTGCACCAGTATCAAAGTTAGATATGTCCGATAGAATCTAGGTAAGTACTTCGGTTTGGAGAAATCGATGTTTTCATTGGATTGTAATGCTTTAATTCTCTATATCTGACAGCCCCCTCATATCCCAATTCTAACGCCGACCCCTCATACCGGTACAATTTAATACCATGATTACATTTTGTCATTGTACCCAAATGCGTGTGACCAAGTGCTTTTTTTTCTTTTCTTGAAGATTTATACTGCCTATCATGGATAAGTCTGAATAGACTTGTTTTCACCATTAGACAGTTTGTCGATTGAAAGTCTGAGCCTACACTTTTATTGACCCAAGGGATTTTTAACCTCCCACACCACATGGCATCAGAGCAACTGGCCTTTGATGATGCTGTAAGTTATACACGGTGGTGAAAATCCAAATTGGCAGAGGAGGAGGGGGGAGCATTGGGAATCGAACCACCGACCTGCAGATTAGGAGTCCGACCTAGAAAAAAGTCAGACACTCTAACCACTCTGCCACAGAGAACACCAATGACCACATGACTATACACCCATGCACTTAGATTGTGTTTCTTCCAGCAAATTGCTACCTAGAAATGCACCGTTCCTGCCAATTTGTTCACCGGGCGCGGTGGCCGAATCGATAGAGCGCTGGCCTCGCGTGCGAGAGATCAGCAGTTCAGTTCCCGGTCGTTATAAAATGTATACTTGTCGCTTCCTAGCCTGGCGTCTCAGCTTTACTGGGTTAGGGAAACGACTGGTTAGCTCACTGTCAGTATAATGTGACTGAGTGGGATATCAGGTCATGGTACCGGTGGCCTGATTTCCCAGTGGGGAAGCACTATAAAGTCGCCATAAGTATGCACTCTCACAAGTCGGCACATGGCCTAATATGACCTTAGGTATTGCTAGAACGTAAAACAACAACAAACCAACCTAATCTGTTGCGTAGTGCCCATACACCTACTTATCCACCCAGCCTCATGTAGTAAGGTCCCAAGGGTCATCTTCCAGCCGAGCAACCAATGTTAATACACATTTTAGTGTGCACATCGAAATGCAAGACATGGGCTTTCTTTAGCTGGATTATAAATTGCATTATAATATCTAGTAAGCACCACCATACACTTTCTCTTGAATATTCTCTTCTAACTGAACAATTCAAAGTTCAGACATAAAATGCACCACGGACACCAATTGACACCCATCTTTGCGTTCTTCATCCTGATCCCAATTGTCTATGTCCGAAGAAAGCATCGAATTTTCCAAATCAAAGCGCATATCTAGATTAGATTTTCCAGATCCAACTTGGATGTAGGTTTACTCAGTAAACTTTATTTTGTCCATAAAAGGGAACACTAAGTTAATTTAATAGAACATGTTACTGCTGAAGCAGACTTTGGATATGATTGCCAAAATTAATTTGGTATGTTTTTCACTTTAAATATTTCCAAAGTTAACCATTTATAATAAAAGACACTTCAAAGTAAATTAAAGTGGATTATAAGGACCAGCCTAATAGATTTCTCTTTAAAATAACTGGCAGAAATTGGAAACCATCGAAATGTACAACATTAAACAACAGCTTGCTAGGAACCTACATAAGTAATTATTTTCTCGGATTCACAGGGAATGGAGTCTAGTATAAGAAAAATTACTAATTGTCTGTGGAAGTCTACATCAATTATCCCAATAAGCCATCGGTAATTGCTTTATTGTTAAGCCTATTTGAGTGTGTTTCTTTCCTTGTTGGCCACATGAGGTCGAATATATCGCGATAGGATGAAAACTGACTAAGTTGCTTTCGATGTTTTCTCTTGTGCCCCATTAATCATTGACTGGGCAGCCGGGCTTTAGGCTACCGCCCAAAGTAGATGTAAGTGGAGTTGCTGTATTGGCAATGGACAGTGGAGTCACATACAAGATAGTTAGCGATGCTGGCACATTGCCAACAACGCAAGTCTGAGAGATTGGATCCGGGACTTTCTCTTAAAGTTGCATAGTCCGATGGTTTTGATGAATTAAAAAAATATATTTTCTGAGATAAATGGGTCATTCTCTAAAACTGGGCACAAAAATGTGACATGGAAACCAAAAGTGAAAACCCTCCAAATAATAGCAAAAATCCTTCCAAATAATAGCCTAATCCAATGTTCTAAGAAGGTTTGCATGTTGTGCATATGTCAGAGTTGAAAAAAAATGAATTTCACTTTTTGAATTAGATCTTACACAAATTGAGCAATACATTAATATCACTCGTGTAACATGAAAATCAAAGACACATCCAGAACCTTCTTTTAACATATACGACATAGTCAAACAAGATTTTATTGATTACTGTTAAGCAGACAGGTTTGACTACAGAAAAAGTTAAATAAGTGAAAAACATTGCTACTGTACGTAAGTGTAAATCCATTTCACTCTAGCGCAAAACCATACAATTATAATTTTGATATCTTATGTGGGATAAATTCAATACTTGTATAACTGCTAACAATTAGTAACATACCTAATATACAAAGGCTACAATAATTATTTGACTTGTTATCAATAAAACAAAGACTTAATTATCAGCATCGTAACATGGAAACCAAATATGTGGTGCCCAGTTTTGGAGAATAACCCAAATATATTATTAGGTTGATTGCTATAAATCCATCTTAAAGATTAGTTTGAAGTAACTTTCATTTTAAATGGCTAATAAGATATTTGGAGTGCAAACATGCCACATTAATTTTCACTAGCATGCCAAAACTGTGATACCACATGCTTCTACAATGACTGGTTCTGTGTAATTAACTCCATATTCTCTTCATTGTGGTGACACATGTTTCATAAGTGCACCGGTATCTAAGGTACATATGTCAAAACAAATCCAGATATTTGCTTTAGTTTTCAAATTTTGATGTGTTCTCTCTACCAGTTTCTTTATTTCCCTCTCTTTCCCTCTTTCCTTCTCTTTTCCTCGCTTTTCCTCTCTCCTTCTCTCTCAGTGAGTGTTTTGCTATGACTGTTTGCACTGCCACCCTCGACATGTCCGATACCGGCTTTATGTCTGAGGTAATACTAATAGACATGCTAGTGTAGTAGTCTGCACTGACTTCTCAATCGCAGAACCACAAAGACAGGTAGGTCTGGATATGATGATTGCATCAGGGAGCCTATGTAGTGTAATGGTTAGGACGCTAGCACCGGAATGGCAAGAAATGTGTTTTCAAATCCTGCTATAGACACAATATTTTCAATTTTCATAACCCCCATGGGACTGGTTGTCATGTCCAGTGTCATTTAAACTATGTATTGTATGAGTGCTTAACTTACTCTGTATATATATGTGTAAGTGTATTGCCTGTATTTATGTAATTGTAAGCATTAAATGACTTAAATGCATAAAAGACTTACAATTACACTTTTCAGAAGCATGAGTGTAGTAGTAGTAGTAGTAGTAGTAGTATGCACCGACCTCTCAAGCAAGGAGCCGCATAAACAAGTAGCACTGATCCATCTAGTTGGTGATTACATCAGGGAGCTTAAGTAGTATAATGGCTAGCAATGGCAAGTATTTGCTGGAGCCATAAGAAGTGACACTAAGAATCACCGTCTATCGTATTCTGGTTAAGGATACACATGTACATACAGTCCCACATGGACATTTAAGCGTGAAAATGGCGATTGCATCCGGAAGCCTACCATATCAAAGTAATTTGGAATGGTCTGAGCCTAGTATTAAACTCATCGTGACTGCTGCCTGCTTGACTAAAAGATCTCTGCGGCTTAGCAAAACTAAACTGCCCTCACACTTGTGTGTAGTAAATCGAAGCGACAGGCCTTGCACTGTTCATATGTGGGTATGTGTATATGTATAGACTGTTATAATGGCCTTGGTATTTATTAATTTTATATATGGAATTCTGGTCTTGAGCCTACACACATATATATGCAGTACCAAGGGGAACACAAAAAAAGAGAGACATTATCAAAACGCCTTAGTGAAATCGACAAATACCACGTACAGTGGTCGGTCCTGCTCAATAGACATTATTGATACTGATGTATATATACACTATTTAAAATTGCGTAGTCCGATGGTTTTAAGTTTCTGTCATTTTCTGAGATAAATATATTAGTTTGATAATTATAATCTACCATTGGAGTAACTTTGATTTTAAATGACTAACTTCGGGGATATTTGAAGTGAAAACATCGTAAATTAATGTTGGCTTGCTTGCCAAAACTGTGACCCCCATAGGCTTCAATAGTAACAGGTTCTATTAAATTGCCTTATTATGTCCCTCTTATATGTATGTACCAGCAAATGTTCAATAAGAGGATCAGTAGGTTCAAATTTATATAAGTGCTTTGCTATCGGAAAGTTGATGCTTTCATCGGACTGTGAAACTTTAAAGAGTCTCACACACCGTAAACATATATTGAATTTTTTTAAAAGGGCGATATTTAACCATAAAATATGTCATTTGTAGAAGTAACTATTGATCGCCTGCTGGTGATATCTTCTACAAATCACCGATATCCAACTGCTCTAATTTCAGTTGTTTACCCCCCCCCCCCCGCCCTCCACACAGCCGTATCATCCTCAATGTTCCCATTGTTATAACTCGCTATCTAATCTCTGCAGGGATAGCAACGTTGTCAGCCCTTATCCCCCTCTGCAGAGATAGCAACGTTGTCAGCCCTTATCCTCCTCTCCAGAGTTAGCAACGTTGTCAGCCCTTATACCCCTGTCCAGACTTAGCAACGTTGTCAGCCCTTATCCCCCTCTGCAGAGATACCAACGTTGTCAGCCCTTATCCCCCTCTCCAGAGTTAGCAACGTTGTCAGCCCTTATCCCCCTCTCCAGAGTTAGCAACGTTGTCAGCCCTTATCCCCCTCTCCAGAGTTAGCAACGTTGTCAGCCCTTATCCCCCTCTTCAGAGTTAGCAACGTTGTCAGCCCTTATCCTCCTCTCCAGAGTTAGCAACGTTGTCATCCCTTATCCCCCTCTCCAGAGATAGCAACGTTACCAGCCTTTATCCCCAACGACAGTCTACTTGCAGGGCTCATCTTTCAGGAGACAATCGTCCTGATAGTCAATTAAGAGCGTCGCTTTACTCGTCTCTTTTCAGTACCTACTTGGAAATTGGCCCCGCACGTGGGAGAGTGGTTGGGGGACGTGGGAAGGGGAGTATGTCAAGGATGGAGGAGCTCAACTGCTGCCCCCTCCACCCTTCCCCTCCACCCTCTCCCCCCTACGCTCCCCCTCTCCCTCCCCTACCCCATCCCTCCCTCCCTCCACCCCATTCCCTGGCTCCCCCCTCCCCCTCCCTCCAACTACCCCCCTCTTCCCATACCCCCTCCCGCTCCCTCTCCCCAATGCCCCTCCCTCTCCTCCATCCCGCTCCCTCCCCCTAATCCCCCCCCCCCTTCTCCCTCGCTACCCCCCCCTCCCCTACCCCCTCCCTCCAATACGCGCGGCGCGGGAGTGCTACAGGCAAACACGGCGTGCTGTTGTGTAATTTGCCTCGAGGTGTTTCCAGTAATCAGGTTGGGAGAGGTGTGTCGCGCTTATTTAACCGAGACTCTTTTAACTGCTGCCCGCCAGGGGCGTGCTTAGAGGCGAGGTGTAAACGGGTGCCGGCATGCTTTTCTCCTTTAGACCCCTTCCCTCCCTTTCCTCTCCTCCACTTCACCTCTCATTCTTTCTCTCCCTCTCCTCTCCCCTCTTCGCACCCCGGCAATCCCCCCTCCCCTTCTCCTCTCCTCCCATTCTCCTCCACTCCCATTCTCCTTCACTCATATTCCCGCTCTGTTCCCTGTGTAAAGCTGCGCGAGAAAAATACGCCACCCTACAACGTTGTCAGTGCCTACCGCAAGTGATGCCTAAGTATTGGATTGACTTATAACAGTGGAACATTCCAATCAGACCTGTTGCTACAGACTTTACTCAACTCCAGGTCGTTGGATTTCATTATATTCCTTTCCGAATTTCAACAGGAATTACATTACAGCTATCCTAATTTCAAAATATCAATTTCCGAATTTCAATTGGAAATACATCAAAGATAGCATAATTCTCCTTATATTTCTATACTTTTTCTTTCTTTCTTTCTTGCATTCTTTCTTCGCCATATTATTCTCCTTCTCAATATTCTTTTTGCTGTTCTTCTATTTCTTCTCCTTCTTCTCCCGTTTCTCCTTCTTCTTCTCCTCCCTCTCATTCCTCTCCTTCTTCTCCTTCTTCTCCTTCTTCTCCTTCTCTCCATTCTCCTCATTGTTCTCCCTAATCTTCCCCATCCCCTCTGATGACATATGGGTAATTACATGATTGCGCGTACGGTACCTATACAGTACAGCAACAGACATTGCTGGCAGTTTCCCCCCGCCATCTCTGCTCCCATATTGACTGCCTTTTATTAGTCGCGTGTATGTGGTGGGCAAGAGTGATCGACTCCCGGCACATCGACCGGACCTAGCGTTGGTTGGTTGTTGGAGTTTTACGTCTGGCAACATCTAAGGTCATATCAGGATGGGTACTGATTTTTGACAGTGCACACTCATTGCGACTTTATAGTGCTGCCCCATTGGGAAATCAGGCCACCGGCATCCTGATCTGGCATCCCACTCAGCCACATTATCCAGTCCTTGCCCTATCCTATTAATGCCGAGTGCCAGGATAGGAAGTGAAAAGTATCAATGTTATAAGACATTGGTTTGACTCGACCGGGAACCGAACTCCCGATCTACCGCACGCGGTGCCCGCGCTCTACCGATTTGACCACCGCACCCGATACTGGCCGACGGAGACAACAACAATCGGTATGGGTAAGTGAACATTGGCCTATGCCCAGTACTCATTCACTGGCTAGCTGACTATATAGGTAGACTGTGGTGTTCATTGATCCACTGCTTATATAGTTGTCCGCGTTTTGTTCCCATGGCATGAAAGAAAATAGGTCGTCATTTGGCTGAGACGCCGCGGTTTTAGGAATTGTGAGTAGACATTATTCGGGTCGACATCATATTGAACTAGCAAAAGTAGCTAGCTGTCCCACTACTCTAACACACTAACACACACACTAACACACACTGACTATAAAAAACACACACACACACACCCTCCATTGGGCCGCCCCCTGGTGTCGTGTTTGTATTCCGCGTTACACTCCTTGAGGGCATGCCTCCAGAGGAACGCTCTGATCAGCATGCACTACTCCAGCAGACCGGAAGTCACCCCCCTCCTCGGCGTCCCTTGTGAACGTCACTGCGCAGACTCCAACCAGATATCATGGGGAGGCTTAGCGGATCTGGGACGCTTCGACCGTTGCTGGGCGGGAACGGTGCGAACAGTTTAAACCCCATCTTGAATGTCGTCTGCGCATTCATTAAATTCGTCTGCTCGCGTTATCCTACTCCCTAGTGCTTGTGGGCTACATTAGATGAGATTATCTTACTTCTGCTAACTGCCATCTAATTCTCTGGAATTTGGTCAGTTAATCAGGAAAAATGCGAACACAGCAAATATAGTTATGGCATTTTTATTTAAGGAAAGTTAAATGTCAGGTTATACAAATGTCAGCTCACAAATGCTTAAGAAACGAGGCTAGAGATGCTATGGCCCTACTTTCCACTTTCACATGTAGGGTGAGTGGGAGGCCAATTTAAGGCTGGTTATTGTCTCCTGGCTCCTCCTGTCGTAATGACCAAACCCCGTTGCTGCACCGCCTTATATAGCAAAAGTCTACCCGAAAATGGGCGCATCGGCAGTACGAGTGTACTTCGTAATACGTCATCAAGTCCTGTTTACCCGATCGGTGACCAGGTTTAGAAAAGACCTGCTAGTCGGCGTTTGAATTTGTTACATAGTTCTAAAGAATTCCGCTAGTCGGCGACACAATAGACGTCCTTAGTACTGGCACGCCTTGGTCTGTATTCGCGATCCTGATTACCCGCAATGCCAAAGGATTACGCACAATGCGGTACGATAAGGAAAGCCATCCCACCTAGGATGATCTAGATGCAATACATTTGAAAATGAAGTCCAAGTTAGAATGGGAATCAGAGGAGTGAGGTTGGATATGAACCAAATGGTCATTGAGTGTAATGTCCAACAAAATATGGGCTGAATGTGGGCTACAGCTTATAACCTATTTTACATTGCGAAAACAAATACATACAAAATATACATAACACACGCAATGCCTATTATAGTATTAGGAGTACAAAGTTGAACGAGGACAGCAACTCACTTGCCATAACTTGGTGTGGACATTTTGCTAAGTGAACCGTAGGGAGCGCAGTACACAATGGAAGAAGCGCAATACATAATGAAAGAAGATTTATATTCGCTGCATGTAATTTATTTGACTAAGACATCTTGTGCGGTCAGGAGTCAACCAGCCAGAAAAGTGAAGGGTCCAGGGCCGTCGCGGCTTGAGATGGATTAACCTCAATTCTCTCTCTCTTTCTTTTAAAGTGAATAATTCCAGCTGTGATTCGTGCCAATTTTAATTAACTTGGCGGCCGGAGCCAGCCACTGTGGCCGCCTTACCCGGTGCCTCTGCCCGTCAGCCACCGGCGTTTATCGATCTGCCATTTGACCGCCCCCCGACCCTCCCCCCCCCCTCCCGCCCGGCACGTCGCGCACCACGCCCCGCGTCAACGTCGGCAAAACTGCAAAATTTCAAGGTGGATTTGACGCGGGTTTGGGCACCGCTGTAGAGGGTGCGTTTGGGGGTTAGGGGTTGATGCTGGAGGGTGAGGAAGTGGCCCTGGGCTATGGTCACGTTGGGGGTGACCGGGTGTGGCCGCCCAGCAGCCCGCCCCGTTAGGCACCGGCCGGAAGGTCAGCCTGTCAAAGTGACGCGCCGACAGTCAGACAGAAGGGAAATACGAATCCGGGGTTTCCTCCCAGTAACGATGCAAAGCCCCTACCACCCGCCGCCCGCCGCCCGCCGCCCGCCGCCCGCCGCCCGCCGCCCGCCGCCCGCCGCCCGCCCGGGCCTTTGTTTGCTTAAGCAATAAATAAACTCTACACTCACCAAGTAACACTTGCAAAGCCACTGACTTAAACGAAAATGTTTTTATTTCCATATGCAGCTAATATATACACACATATCATTATATACGTGTTTAATAGAACACCCCCACACACACAGAAACAACACATTTATCAACCCAGCTAATAAGTAATTCACATATTCACACGAAATTGCTGGTGTTTTATCAGCAAAGCTGTACATTTCAAATAGATTAGATGTGGGTAATTTCATGTGCTTGTTTTGTTTCTATCTTTTGTATTACTATTCGGAAAAAGAGAGAAAGAAAGAAAAGAACAGAGAAGGAAAGAAAGAACGAACGAAAGAATGAACGAACGAAAGAAAGAAAGGTGTGTGGTGTGGTGGGCAAGGAAGTTGTTATGGGGGAATTATATTTGACATTTGCTACATAAAGGCTCGTCTTGGCACACACGACACGATGCTAGGCTGGCGCAATTATAAGACGATTGCAGGTGCACATGGTGGCATTCACCACCACCCCGCCCCCACCCCCCACACTCCCACCCACACCCCCCACTTCCACCCCTCACCCCACACACCCGCAACGTCAGCCCCTGGCGGCGGCCGCGCGCGATGGCAGCCACAATTAGCACAATTGGAAACATACACCCCCTCGCGGAATGATTGGCATAATTGGAGGCAGTCAAGCTGGTTATGAACACATTTGCTCCATTTGGATAACCCGATGCCCTCCTGGGACTAGCGTGCCCGGCTCTGATGCTTCGCTGAGCGGCCGCGCGGCCACGCGAGCCAACTCTCAGAGCGCGGCGGGCGCGGTGGGCGGCAGCGCAACCGGCCGCAACCCAACCTCGCCGCCAGCCCCTCTCCCGCGTCCGTGACGCACAATGCCAATGGACAGCCCGGGCGGCCGGCTGACCGCGCCGCGCCGCGCCGCGCCCCGCGCCGCCACGCCGCGCCACCGGTGGCAGGCCTGGATCTTGACAGATCCGATAGATAATAGGCCTGGTGGCGGACATTACACTGCCACGGGTAGCCCCGCGGCCGCTCGGGCGCTGATTGCGTTAGGGCGCGACGTATCAGGAGTCGGGCGCGCCCGCCCCCGGGACGCGGCGGTTCGGCGCGGCGTTTAAACGCCGCCGACATAACAGCATCAGATGGTCCTTAATAATTCATATAGGTTATTTCATTACGGCCCGGCCGCCAAGTGGTGGCTAATGTTTGGCCCCCGCCCGCCCCTGACATTCACCAGCGACGCGCGCTTAGGTGATCAGATGTCCAAGTGGGGTGGACAGACTCGGGTAGGGTGTAGCGACTTGTCGGGTGGGAAGCTGGGCCGTGAAGGTGTGTTTGCGTGGGGGAGAGTGGGGGAGTGGGGGAGTGGGATGGATGTTAGGAGTAGAGGAAACTCACACTCGCCTCCACCCACACACTCACATACATCTCCAACACCACGCATAAACAGCATATATCGATGCACCCCCATCCCACCACACCCCCACCTCCATCCACTCCACTCCACTCTTGTCCCCCCTCTTCCTCCAGGCGCGACCGACCAACTAACTGCAACTGGACACGCATCGTCTTGAGTGTCGGTGGCCGTTGTGATGCGGGTTTATTAGCTTAATTCGCATTCCCCCCATCCTCCCACCACCCTCGCTCCCTCACCCCCCCCCCCCTCCCACGCACCCTAGCAAGGGCAGTGCAATGCAATAAGGCGAATTTGGCGCCGAATGTGAGGCGCAGCTCGCGGTCAATTCGCCGGCAACCCGAGCAGGCTGGCATTCACGGGGACCGGGTTCCCACGCCGGGGCCCCCGCCAGATTAGGACCGGCAGGGTTGGGTGGGACGGGGGCGGGCAGGCGGGCAGGCGGGCTGGCGGCCACCCGACACCGGGCCCTGTCCGATAACATCTCCACACATCAGGCACAAACTACCAGGTATGACTGAAGGCTCGACCATGCCTCCCTTACCCCACACCCTAACCCACATCCCCCCGTTCCTTTCCCCATTCCCCTCCACGCAACACAGTCTCCCCTCCCCACCACAGGCAAACCAACCCAATTATCTTCTCAGCCTACCCTCTGGCGGCGCGTAGACACATCCGATCCGTTTGTATAGAATAACCGATAAGAAATCAGTATTATTTCCTCTACTTCTTTTCTTTTTCTTTTCCTTTTCCTTTTCCCTTTGCTCCTTCTATCCCCTGCCCCCACCTCTCCTCCCGCCTTCCGATGGAAGCAAAGATTCAGCCAAAGCCTAACTACAGGAGTTTGCGGTGCTGTGATGTTGTTGTTGGAGTTCTACGTCCTGGCAACATCTAAGGTTATATCAGGACGAGCGGTGCTGTGAACTGTAGCCGGCAGTACCCAGTGCTGTCGGTGATTAGTGCTCGAGTTGAGGGGATTGCCGGTTCCAGGTGTGAGTGCCATTGTCACGTGATTGTCACGTGGTCACCCGGGCCGGCCATTCAGGCTGCATCCAATGCAATTTGTCGGCGGTAACCAAGAGGAGAGGGCCCTTAACGCCGATGACATATAGAGCCTGTTGTTGTGGGTGGCAGGGAGGCCCTTGGCTTCCTGCTTGCCCCTATTGTACCGGGGTAGGTTCCTGCAGCGGCCGCGTCCTAATATACACGGGTCTAGTATGGAGGGTGTTACCACACCAGGGCATGTAAGTGTTGATGTGA
The DNA here is from genome assembly GCA_030323885.1 of Branchipolynoe longqiensis. Classification (NCBI taxonomy): domain Eukaryota; kingdom Metazoa; phylum Annelida; class Polychaeta; order Phyllodocida; family Polynoidae; genus Branchipolynoe; species Branchipolynoe longqiensis. The sequence goes on along the minus strand of CM059186.1, from coordinate 80,502,964 downwards.
CTGAAGGAGGGTGTGTGTAGTTTAGGGGGTAGTGGCGCTGGTAGTGGTGGTTGTAGGAGTGTATGTGTTGGGGAGTGAAGGAGTGTGTATGTCGGTATGTGTGTGTGTCGATGTTGGTGTGGGTGGGTGTAGGTGTGGGTGTGGGTATAAGTGTAGGTGTGGGTGTTAGAAAAGGTGAGGGTGGATGGGGGTGTGTGTAGGTGTAGGTGTGGCTGTAGGTGTGGGTGTGCGTGGGGGTGAGGCTGAGGGTGTGGGTATGTATGGATGTAGGTGTGGATGGGTGTAAGTGTGTGTGTGGGTGTGAATGTAGGTGTGGGTGTAGGTGCATGTGGGTATGGGTGTGGCTGGGTGTATGTGTGGGTGTGGGTGAAGGGGTAGGTGTGTGTGGATGTGTGGGTGTATGTGTGGGTTTGGGGGTAGGCATAGGTGTGTGTTGGTGTTGGTGTAGGTGTAGGTGTAGGTGTGGGTGTGAATGTGGGTGTGGGTGTGAATGTGGGTGTGCGTGTAGGTGTAAGTGTGGGTGAGGATGTGGGTATAGGTGTAAGTGTGGGTGTATATGTGAGTGTGGATGTAGATACAGGTGTGGCTGTGAGTGTGAGAATAGATCAGAGTGTGGGTGTGGGTGTGGGTGTGGGGGGTGGGGGGGTCACTTTGTGCACAGTTGGGTAAAATCGTCTCCGGCTGACGGGGCTCACCTGTCACGAAGCACGCCACACCCGAGTTCAGACCACACTGCCAATCAAACCACTCAGTATCACAGTTTCACGTGCACAAACAGATATACACCCTCCATAACACACCCAGTCTTCAACGCACACACATTTTCAACACTCGCATCCGCACATTCATATTCACACAGCCACACATCAAGTTCTACACTCTGCTCCACCAAGTACACCCTTCACACCCACACAAAACGAGCCAAGCACAACACTCACACTCAAAACTCGACTGCACCCACAACCCACACTCAGCCGGTAAACGCGCACCCACCTGCCTCCACGCGCACCCACATGCCCAACTCCCACACTACCCACCTCACACTCACATTCAATCGATACACACACCACATGCCTCCCACCCAACACTCATAGCCACCCTTACCCAACACCGACAACCAAAACATAACCTACATCCACACCTACAGTCACATCCACATCCACACCCAATCGACACATGCACAACCACATTCCTACCAACCAATGCTCAAAATCAGCAAACTTACTTACCATATACACAGCACCCATACACCCAACACCTTCAACAGAAACACACACCTACACCCACGCCCACACCCATGCACATACAATACCTTCAACACACACACCTACACCAACAGCCACACCTACATCCACACCCGTGCCCACACCAACACCCACACCCACATGCACAACCAACATCCACCAACACAAACCCTCCCACATCCCCAACACTCCTGATCACCGATGCCCACAACCACACACAACCCACACATTCATCCCCCCACACCCCCACACACATATCTACACCTACACCCACACCCACACCCACACCCACACCCACACCCACACGCACAACCAACATTCACCCAACACAAACCCTCCCACATCCCCAACACTCCTAATCACCGAAACCCACTGCCACACACAACCCACACATTCACCCTCCCACACACACACATACATACATACATTCACACCCACACCCACACCCACAGCCGATATTCACCCAACACTACATTCAACTAACACAAACTCTCCCACATCCCCAACACTCCTAATCACCGATGCCCACAACCACACACAACCCACACATTCACCCTCCCACACACACACATACATCCACACCCACACCCACACCCACACCCACACCCACACCCACACCCATACCCACACCCACAGCCGATATTCACCCAACACTACATTCAACTAACACAAACTCTCCCACATCCCCAACACTCCTACTCACCGATGCCCACAACCACACACAACCCACGCATTCACCCTCCCACACACACACACATACATCCACACCCACACCCACACCCACACCCACACCCACACCCACAACCGATATTCAACCAACACTACATTCAACTAACACAAACCCTCCCACATCCCCAACACTCCTAATCACCGATGCCCACAACCACACACAACCCCCACCTTCACCCCCCTCACCCACACACACCCACACCTGCCGACTTAAAGCACCACTCTATCATTTGTGCGCGGCGGTCACGATGACACAAGCAAGTGGCTGTAGGCGGCGGCGCACTAATTAAGCCCGACCATTCTGCCCGAGCAATCCGGCTATAATTACGGCGCAATTGTTGCCAAATACCTCGGGTGGCTAGGTGTTGGATCTGACAGGGTTTCCCCATTATCAGTTCAAGTTGCCATTGCCGAGGTGGCGGCCGGCCCTCGTTTAGTAGCCAATAAGCATGGGGAGGGCCCTCCAGTGGGGAGAGCGGGGAGGAGGGGAGGAGGTAGAGGAGGGGGGGGGTTAAAGGAGGGACAGGGAGGGGGAGGGGAGGAGGGGAGGAGGAGGAGGAGGGAGCTCTAGAAGGAAAAGAGGGGAAGGGTATTACAAGGGGGGCAATGGGAACTGTGAGTGGATGGAGGAGGGGATGGGGGATGTGTGTGTGTGGGGGTGGGGGGTGTAGGCAATATAGGGAAAGTGAGAGTGAGTGTGGAGAGGAAGGGTATGAGATGGGGTAGGGGTAGGAGGTGGGGTAGGGGTGGAGTTAGCGTTAGGGGTAGGGGTAGGGGTAGGGGATGGGGTAGAGGTAGGGGTATGGGTAGTGTATGGGTATGGGTTAGTGTAGGGGTAGAGGTAGTGTAGGCCTAGGGGTAGTGTAAGGGTAGTGTAGGTGTAGTGTAGGCGTAGGGGTAGTGGATGGGTAGTGGTAGGGGTAGGGATAGGGGTGGATGTAGTGGTAGGGGTAGAGGATTGGGTAGGAGTAGTGTATGCGTAGGGGTAGTGTATAGGTAGGGGTAGTGTATGCGTAGGGGTAGGGGTAGTGAAGGCGTAGGGGTAGACGTTGAGTGTTCCCCATTCCCCCATTCCTCCCATTCTCAGCATCCCGAGCACTGTCCGGGCTAATCAAGCACAAGCCAATCTTACTCACTTTGCTCAGGCGAAAATGATACTTGGCGAAATTAGCGTCACCGCCAAGTGCGTCATTCGGCGGCCACTCACTGAATAACAGTTTGCTTTTGGGTCGGATTCAAGCGCCGCCAAAAATAATAATTACGCATTTGCGCGTCATTCATTGCAGACCCTCGGACTTCGGGGCTGTGTTCGGGGGTGGGTGGGAGTTAGAGTAGGGGTGGCGGGTATGGGTGGTGAAGGGGGTGGGGATAGGAGTAGATATGAGGGTGGCAGTAGGGGTGGGGATGGGAGTAGGGGTATGGGTAGGGATGGGGTTAGGGATGGGGGTAGGGGTGGGGTGGGGTGAGGGTGGGGATCGGGATGGGATGAGATAGGGGTAGGGTGGCGATGAGGGTAGGGGTGAGGATGGGGATGGGGTAGGGTGGGTTGAGGGTAGGGTGGGGATGGGGATGGTGTAGGGGTGAAGAAGAGGGTAGGGGTGACGATGGGGGTAGGGGTGGAGATGGGGGTAGGGGTGGGAATGGGGGTAGGGGTGGGGATGGGGGTAGGGGTGGGGATTGGGGTAGGGTGGGGATGGGGGTAGGGGTGGGGATGGGGATGGTGTAGGGTGAGGAAGGGGGTAAGGGTGACGATGGGGGTAGGGGTGAGGATGGGGGTAGGGTGGGGATGGGGGTAGGGGTGGGGATGGGTGTAAGGGTAAGGATGGGGGTAGGGGTGGGGATGGGGGTAGGGGTGGGGATGGGGGTAGGGGTGGGGATGGGGGTAGGGTGGGGATGGGGTTAGGGTGGGGATGGGGGTAGGGGTGGGGATGGGGGTAGGGGTGAGGATGGGGGTAGGGTGGGGATGGGGGTAGGGTGGGGATGGGGTAGGGTGGGGATGGGGTAGGGTGGGGATGGGGGTAGGGTGGGGATGGGGGTTAGGGTGGGGATGGGTAGGGGTGGGGATGGGGGTAGGGTGGGGATGGGGGTAGGGGTGGGGAATGGGGGTAGGGGTGGGGATGGGGGTAGGGTGGGGATGGGGTAGGGTGGGGATGGGGGTAGGGTGGGGATGGGTGGTAGGGTGGCGATGGGGGTAAGGATGGGGATGGGGATGGTGTAGGGGTGAGGAAGGGGGTAGGGGTGGGGATGGGAGTGGGGATGGGGGTTCGGTTGGTTGTTGGAGTTTTACATCCTGGCAACATCTAATGTCATATCAGGACGGGCGGGGTTGCGGGTAGGGGTGCGGATGGGGATTGAGGATGGGGGTGGGGATGGGGAGGGGCCTGGGATATTATTTGGCGCTGTTCCTAAAGAGTAACGACACCACCATTCAACCATCAAAGACTCAAAGCAGCTCACCTTTTCAGAGATATTTATTTAAATTGCTATTTCGTCTAATTGGTGTTCCAGCACGCTGGGTCCCGGCGACTGCTTTCATGCCGGAAGTGGGAGAGGTGGTACACAAAGTGATATGTTATCTCAGGAAAAATATTTGTTAGGAAGATTTTGCCGAAATCTATGTTGGAAACAAATGTATGGAAATAATCTTATGTATTACTATGCATAGTCTGATGGTTGTGAGTTCCTGCCAATTTTTAAATGAAAAATATATTATGTTGATTGTTGTAATCTACCTAATATTAGTTTGAAATAACCTTTCTTTTTCTTTAAAAAAGAAATCCCCATGAATATAGACATAGCTGTCAACATGGCGTAAAACCCCAAGTCAGTCAACTATTATACATTGGATAACATTGGAGATATTTGAAGTGAATACTGGTGCACTTATTTAACATTTGTTATCACATATAAGGGAATAATTAGTCAATTTAATAGAACCTATTACTGCATAAACCTATGGTGTTAGAGGTTTGGCAAGCTTGCCAAAATTCATTTCCCACATTTGCACTTATAATAGCTCAAAAGTTAGCCATTTAAAATAAAAGTTACTTCAACCTAATGTTAGGTAGATAATAATGATCAACCTAATATCTTTATCTCAGGAAATAACAGAAACACAAAATCATTAGACTATGCAACTTTAATAAACATTTATTGTTGCGTAGAAGGAAATACTAGTTACTCAATCAATCAATCAATAGTTCCGTCCTCTAGTCGAGGGTTGGATGCAATGGTTTTCCACTTGTCCCGATGGTGTACTGTTCTGATAGACTGTGAATAATTCAAGCCTGTCCACTGTGAGATATTTGTAAATCATGATGTTCTTGGTCTCCCTCTCCCTCTGCTGCCATTCACCTCCCCTTCCAACAATGTACGGTATATTGAACTCTGACGAATGATGTGGCAAAAATAAGTAAGTTACTACGTCAGTTTAATAGAATCTGCGCCTGCTGAAGCCGATGGTGTTGGATTTAGATGCGCAGGTCCAAATTAGTGTACCATGTTTCTAAATTAGATATGCAGAATCAAATCTAGATCGCTGTTTTCGTTTTGAAAATTTGATGTTTTGATCGGACCATTCAGCGTTAAGGACACCAGTGTGTAAGTCAGTCACATAAATAGATTCACATCTAGATAAGGGTCTCAGTTTAGGAAGCGTGATGCTTTCATCGGACTATGCAAATTTAACCAGTGTTCGAGAGGTAGTGGATTCCTCCTTTCAACCTGGTCGATTTTGGTAGCGTAACAGCATCACTTGTATGTATATCATCATCATCATCATCTTCAATTATCAAGCTAATATATCTTTATTTATAAATGTGGCAGAAAATCAGGATCATCCGACTATACAACTTTAATAGACGAGAGATGAGTCATGCCAGTATAAATGTGAAGCTTTCATCAGATAATACAGCTTTAAAAAAAAGGCTTACTGAGACCAGGATCAATTGTTTATTGTTATAACATATAACTATAAACAATTGATATAAATAATATGTAGAATGTTTATAGATAAATAGCATTTCCCTTATTATCATAGTGGCCAAATATCCAATGGAGACCAAACTTTATATCACCGAATAAATTATAATGAAAAATGACAATCTAATGATCATGACAATATCATGTTATACTTATAGTTTATGGCAGTCAGCAATAATATACAACTATAACAATAGTATTATTGCCTAATCGAAATGTGTATGTGACACCCAATAGCAATGCGATACAGGCGACACCCGATAGCAATGCCTCAGCAAAGGGCAACCTTTCTACATTACCCAGGCAGATGCTACAAAAGGTCGTCTGCTGTGCTTTACATAACAATCGGTGGCATTTTGTGCACGTGTAGGCTGTTCCCTCAATAAATCAAATGACCTTTAAAAGGGGCCGAATTTAATACAACAGATGACAGCAACACACAAGCACCATCGGTGGATGTGAACTCCAAATAATAATTATAATAATAACAATAATAATGTTGTATATTAATGTGTTAGGGGTGCATTATGTAGTTCAGGAAGCTGTGGTAGCCATATGATGATAATCCAATGATACCATGAAAATGATAATCATTGTGATAATGAGAGTAATTTCACATATGGGATTAATTGAACTAATGACACAAATTACACTAATGGCACAAACGACACGAATGACAATAATGACCACAATGACAATGTTCATAATGTTGGATCAGGTGAACAGGATCAGATAGAAATCAGGGTCATAACTTGTTTTGAACCACAGAAGTTTTGATGTGCTTGCTGAAATGTTGTTGCATGATTTCACTCCAAATACTTCCAACTTAATCAGTTGTAATACAAGTGACTCTAAAATCAAGTAGCCATGGGCGCATTATAGTCAGTCAAATATATTCATCTAAAAACATTTGACCAAACGTCAAAATTAATGGATTATATCCATTTTTAATATTTATATACTAGGAGTAGGATGCATTCTGGGGCGTGGTGGGAGAACAGCAAAGTATGACATATTGATAACCTAGTTAGAAACGCTGAAGGAAGTATAAGAACACCAAAGTATGGCACATTGATAACCTGCTTAGAAAGACTGAAGGGAGTCCAAGAACACCAAAGTATGGCACATTGATAACCTGCTTAGAAAGACTGAAGGAAGTCCAAGAACAGCAAAATGTGGCACATTGATAACCTGGTTGGAAATAGTGATGGAAGTACAAGAAAACCAAAGAATGGCTCATTGATAACCTAGTTAGAAACACTGAAGGAAATATGAGAACACCAAAATATGCCACATTGATAACCTGCTTAGAAAGACTGAAGGAAGTCCAAGAACAGCAAAATGTGGCACATTGATAACCTGGTTGGAAATAGTGATGGAAGTACAAGAAAACCAAAGAATGGCTCATTGATAACCTAGTTAGAAACACTGAAGGAAATATGAGAACACCAAAATATGCCACATTGATAACCTAGTTAGAAACACTGAAGGAAATATGAGAACGCCAAAATATGGCACATTGATAACCTAGTAAGAAACACTGAAGGAAAGATGAGAACACCAAAATATGGCACATTGATAACCCAGTTAGAAACACTGAAGGAAAGATGAGAACACCAAAATATGGCACATTGATAACCTAGTTAGAAACACTGAAGGAAAGATGAGAACACCAAAATATGGCACATTGATAACCTAGTTAGAAACACTGAAGGAAAGATGAGAACACCAAAATATGGCACATTGATAACCTAGTTAGAAACACTGAAGGAAGTATGCAATTAGGAACACCAAAGTATGGCTCGTTGATAACCGGGTTAGAAACACCAAAGGAAGTATAAGAACACCAAAGTGTGGCACATTGATAACCTGCTTAGAATTTAGAAAGACTGAAGGAAGTCCAAGAACACCAAAGTATGGCACATTGATAACCTAGTTAGAAACACCTAAGGAAGTATACAATTAAGAACATCAAAGTATGGCACATTGATAACCTGGTTATAAACAGTGAAAGAAGTACAACAGTTGTACTCGTTAAAAACGCGGAAGGAAGCAGCGCCGATATGCGACAACAGTGCGCGCCTCGGTTCCACTCCACGTCACGTGACCTGACTGCCAACGCAAAGGCGTCTACAACCGTGATTGCATGTAGGAGCGCCGACTGTTTCCATTGCTGGGTATCGTGCAGCGACATGTAAACGCGGGTGTACGACGTCTACACGACGAGCGCACACTCGGCATGTCAGGGATACCTTGAGTATAGTCGGATCGTGCACAATATATTGCAACCAGCATGTACTCCCTCCTCCTCCGACCGCTATGCAAACCCCCCTCTTCTCCCCCGCTTCTGCCACGTCCGCAACTCCCACCCACCCACTCACCTCTCTCTCTTCTCCCTCCTTCTAGTCCGCCCGTTCCCATCTCCCCTCTCTTCCACCCCCCTCCTTTCTCCTCTACCTCCTCCTTCCTCCTTGCAACGCCCCTTTTTGGCCCAACCCTCATCTTCCACCCACCTCTTTCTCTCCCTTCTCCCCGTATCGTCCATCGCTCCCCCTCCCCTCTTCCGCCCAGTACCACCTCCACATCCAACTTCCTCCCTCCCACCCCCTTTCGCCCTTCCCCATCCCACTGTTCCTCCACACACTCGCCTCGCTCCCCTTCATCCGCCCCTCCCTTTCTCCTCCCCACTTTCCCATTTTCCTTTCGACGCTCCACATTCCGCGACCCTATCTCCTCTTCTGCCCCCTTCCTCAATTCCCTTCTTCCTCTGCCAATCCCTTCACCATCCCCTCCCCTCTCCCCTCTCCCCTCTCTCCTCTCCCTTGTCCCGCGCCCATTACCGACCTACCCCTTCTCCCGTTCACCCTTCCCCCATCTCTCATCACAAAACAAACGCCAACCGGAACAGGCCCTATTCGTCTGTTTTCACAAAGACTCGCAGGCAATGCCCCCCGCCCATTCCCCTGCACCCCCCCCCCCCCACACACACCACCCATCATCAATTTGGGCGTTGCTAGGAGTAGGGCCAAACACGCGGGTTTTGGGTATCGCATATGTCATCTACTCCAGATCGTTTGAAACGCGATATAATTTTATCGGGTGCCGACGTGAGAAGGCTGTTCCGCCCACCCCCCGACCCGCACCCACCCCCACCCCCACCCCCCACCCCCTGGTGGACCTTTTGATACCCTACCTGGCATTCATTAAGCCATCATGGCAGGGCCGCCGATCCGGGCTGGATGAGAGGGCGGAGGCCTCCTATCGCTTTTACTAAAGCGACAATAATCGGTGCCACTGACGTCTCACTCGTTAGCTTCCCGCCGCCGCGCTTTCCAATTACGCGCCGTTTACGCGCGCGTCCCGGCCAGGCCCGGCGCATGGCAGGGCGTTTCCGGCGGCGTGCGCCGAAACGCGCCGATCTTTGTGGCGGTGTTGTGTTCTGAGCGCTGATAACCACTGGATGCGGTTTCTGGCTGGCCTCGCTTTGAAATCCTACCAGGAGCTGGGGGTAATACTCCCCCCTCCCCCCCACACACACACACTCTGAGGGGAATATCATCCAAAGGTGCACCACCTACACTGCCTCACGGCCCCACCCCGCCACCCCTCCGCCCAAACCTACACACACAGCCACACCCCCCCACACACACAACACACACAGCTCCCCCCTCCACACACACACCCAGACCACACACACACCCAGACCACACACACACACTCTGAGGAGAATATCGTCCAAAGGCGCACCACCCCACCCGCCGCACAGCTCCCACCCCACCACCCTCTCCATCCAAACCTACACACACATACACACACAACACACACAGCTCCCACCCCACCACCCTCTCTACCCAAACCTACACACACAGCCACACACATACACACACAACACAACAGCTCCCCCTCCACACACACACACACACACACAGACCACACACACACAGACAATCGGCCTCTGGTCCTTATGTCGTGTTTTTCAACATTAGATGAAAAATTGAAAACGCCCCGAATCGCGTCGTGTATTCATGCGACGAGTCGATCTGCTGCTCTGGTATCAAACACGGGGTGCAGGACGTAATTGGCTGTTGTTACTCACGAGCCGACGACCGTTCCTGGCCTAAAGTCTTGCTGGGTCGTGTTCAAAGGAAGACATCGAGCAATGAAGGAAATCGTGGAGGAACAACACAAAAGGGATGCATTGCCCTCGACATTATAGGAAATTGTGCTACATTGTGCTGATGTGTGCTGCATGCAGTGTGTTGCAGTGTGCTGCGGTATGTTGCGGTATGTTGCAGTATGTTACGGTATGTTGCACTGTGTTGCAGTGTGTTGCAGTGTGGTGCAGTGTGTTGCAGTGTGGTACAGTATGTTCCAGTGTGTTGCACTGTGTTGCAGTGTGGTGCAGTGTGGTGCAGTGTGTTGCAGTGTGGTGCAGTGTGTTGCAGTGTGCTGCGGTATGTTGCCACATGTTACAGTGTGTTGCAGTGTGTTGCCATGTTTGCAATGTGCTACAGTATGCTGCAGTGTGCCCTAGTGTGATGCATTGTGTTGCAGCGTGTTGCAGTATGCTGCAGTGTGTTGCAGTGTTACACAGTGTGTCGTAGTGCAGTGGGTCGCAGTGTGCATGTGCTGCAGGGTACAACAGTGAGATGCCGTATGGTGCTGTACCGTGCTGCTGGGTATCGTAGTGTGCTGCAGTGTTGTAGTGTGTTTCAGGGTGATGCATAGGCTCTAATGTGTTGCACTGTGCTGTAGTGTGCTGCAGTATACTTCACCAGCCCGCTACCATGCCTACTAGTACTAGTTGGTGCGTGGTCAACACCATTAACACCTCGAAAATGACAGCATCATGTTTTTTCCTCTTCTATTTTTTAAACATCAATAAAGCAGTCTTATAATAACCACAAAAATGTGTGTATACGAGTGTGGCCACAGAATGAGTCAAAAACATGGTCGTCTATGGATGGGTGTATTTGCTTGATCTATATACGTTGTGCGTGGGTGTACAGCTCGATGAAGCAGTCATGCCACCACCACTTTGCTTTCAATCTCCATGAACCCTACTGATCTTGCCATCCGATCGCTTTCCCACAAGAGGATCTATACAATGCATTGATTCTTCCCCACCCCCACCCCAACTCCACCGCCAACACACATTCACACACAAACACACACACATCTCAATGCAATGCCCATCTACCCCCTCCCCCACCTCTACCCTCCTGCAGCGCTTCCCCAGTTGTAGCAGTAGGGGATATGCCTTCTACACCCCCCCACCCCAACCCCCACCCCCACCCACCCACCCATCAACCCAACCACCCACTTCTCCCGTTCACACTCCCCCAAACACCAACCCACGCCGGCGTATCCCTACGCGGCCGGGCATGAGGCTCTATGCAAATTTAATGACCCTCTCACTCGCCATGAAAGCCGGAAAACATTCCGCGCCGTCGATATGATGCCAACGTGCCCCGATATCAATTTTTCACGCCACTCATGTGTGTTAATACTTCACACCTTCGCTGACTAAATTTGAACGCTGCTGGCGTCGGCGGCGTCGGTGGCGTCGGCGGCGGCGGCCGGGAAAGTAGGGTTGGAAGGGAGGGGGCGTGTGAGTTCGTGTGTGTGTGTGGGGAGGGGGGGAGGTATTGGGTTGCAAGTCTCCGCCACCTCCAATGGCGGTCTGTTCACTGCGCACTCCCTCTCTCTGCTTCCCTCTCCCACCTGCCCCCGAGTCAACCCCCCTCCCCCGCCCCCTCCTCTACTCCCCTATTCCCCTGCCCTGCCACCCCAACACTTTCCCCCGGCCAGCCGCCCCACCCCGCCTCGCACTACTCCCCGATAAAAGGCCGCCCTCAGTCATGATCCCGCGCCGCGCGCATTTTCCGCTCCCCCGGCTTCTTTCAGGTGCGCAATTTGAAATAATCTAAATTATTTATTACGACTGCGGCGCGTCGCCCACAGATGGTGCGCTCACGCTGGAAAAGACGCGTCTGGACGCCGGTGTGTGTGTGTGTGTGTGTGTGTGTGTGTGTAGCTGTGTGTGAATGGGTTTATGTGTATGTGTGGAGGGGGGGGGGGAGGTATAGTGAGAGGGGAATGGCGGGCCCCGACAACAAAGGCCCCAGAGTGCAAATTGCTGAAAAGGCGTTCACACCAAAGTTGTGAAATGGTACACGCACTTTCAAATCGCACCCCCCCCCCACCTCCACCTCTACCCCCACCCAGTCAACCGCCCCACCACCCTTTTTTGTATGTGTGTGTAGATGAACATGATTTCCGCTTTAATTCACAGGTTGTTATGTGTCGCGCCTAGAGGACTAATGACAGAGGCAGTGCTATAGGGGTGCGAGTACCCTAGACATGCAATAGCAGCCTGCTGCGTTTCCCCCGTTTGGAGGTGCGCTTAGAAATAAGCAGTTCCTGGATGCTTATTGAGACGCCATTTGCAATCTGACGCTGGTTGCTTACAACAAAAATCAAATAAAAAATCCAAATTACATCGCGTGTGAAGACATCTGCGGCAGCGCATGCTGGATATAGCATTGTGCGATGCTAATGAATTGCACCAAGGAGACATATTAGTAGTTATGATACAAGCTTATTTCTGGTGGTGTTTTTGTTAATGTGGTACGCATACATATCTGTACATGCATGTGCGCCTAGCTATGGACTATATATATATTATATATATATATACATGTATATATATATATATATATATATATAATATACATACTGCACATGCACAGCTGCAATGAATTAAACGTTGATACTTGTCACTTCCTAGCCAAGCGCTCGGAATTATTAGGATAAGGCAAGGAGTGATTGTCTCAGTGTCGGAACAATGTAGCTCATTAGAACTGCACAGTAACAGTTATAGGCTATGTAAAACAATTTACATATGTGGTGCCAGTACAGTAGGTCGTATGAATGAATGTTCAGAACAAGAAGATATACATGTCATACATTAGCTCTTCATTTACCGTCTATTAGTTCTAGTGCTTAACATTGTGCCCATTTCTTCTTTTCTTTTTTCTTTTATTGAATTGAAAGAGCATATGACACATGGTCATCAAAACTGCCTAGTGCCATGGTTTTGAGCTTCGGTCATTTTCTGAGATAAATATATTAGATTGAGCACTATAGTCTGCCTTACTTTAGTTTTCAAGTAACTTTGCTTTAAGATGGCTAAATTAAGATATGTTTGAAGTGTAATTATACTAAATTAATTTGGACATATTTGTCAAAACTCTGACTCCATAGACGTCAGCAGTAACAGAATATATCAGATTGACTTCATGTATCCTTCCAGGCAGCGATAAATGCTTAATGAGTAACCCAGTATCTAAGTTAGATATGTCGGTTAAAATTGACACAAGTGTTTTGATTTTGAATAGTTGGTGCCTTTATCAGAGTATGCAGGTTTAATATTTGTGATGTATAAGACTTATGCGAGTATAAAGGCGCGGAAGCGAAGGTTCTCTATATTGACCATCCATATGCCATGTACTACTTTATGGGTGACCCCTTTTCACTGTTGGGACAGGTGGCGCCACCACCACCAACCCCTACCAGTGCCGCGAATACTGTCACTCGCGCATTGTCTCTTACCTATAAACTAAGGTTGATGTCTATATACATGTACACATGTATATATATATAAATGCACAGATGTGTATATATATATATATATATATATATATATATATATATATATATATGTAGCTACCTGGACACATGGATATATACATGTACACGTACATATATAAGCGGACACGGTGGCCCAAGCTTCCCACGCGAAAGGTCGGGAGTGATTCCTGAAGGAGACAAACCAATGACTTACAACATTTATACTAGTCGCGACCTAGCCTGGCAATTAGCATTACTAGGATAGGACAGGGACTGGTTAGCTAAGTATTGGGATCATGCGGCTGATTGGGAAAGTGTGTCATTGTGCTGGTCACCTGGTCTCCCCATGGAGCAGCACTATAAAGTCGCCATGAGTGTGCACAGCCTCAAGAGGTGCTTGCCTGATATGCCCTTAGAGGTTGCCAGGATGTAAATCTCCAACAACAAAAAAGATATACCTATATATATATGTTTATATATGTGTACATATATGTTCATATGTATATAAATATGTATATATATATATACATATATATATATATATATATATATATATATATAACAATCCCGTATGTGGACGTTATGGATGCCGATGCGTTGGGTGGGAGGGTGCCCGTGCCTTGCGTATGTCGGATTAGTTTACAACGGTTACTCAGGTACAACTGGAGAGTACCTGTAAACGCAGGGATACCCTTCCTCCGACCGCCCGCTCACCCCACCCTCACCACCCAACACGCACACAATGAAGTTATCGATAACCACGCCAGTGCACGCCCATTGGCTTAAACTAGCACCACTTTCATCGCATTGCGCGTACTGTTATTACTGCCTTATTATGGTTTATACAATACATAAATTACACTGTATCATATACCTCCAAGGGGCTACCAGAGTAATAGAAATTGTTGGTATTGATACCTAGTCGGTGTGTTGAGTCTACTAATCACACAGCTGTAATAAGGAGCACCCTCAACGATTATTTACCAAGGCTTCTTATCAGATGCCGGCCACCAGAGTCTGTGTCACAATGGCACTGCTGGGTGAAGATCATATCTACCAAAGGGCTCTCCATACCAGCTATCTCAGAGGTGTATGTAGTTAATTAAAGCTGCATGGTCCGATGAAATATCAAATTTTCAAAACCAAAACAATTATCTAAATTTGATTCTACATATCTAACTTAGATACTGGTGCACTTATTAAACATTTGTAGCCACAGAGAAGTGACTACTGGGGCAATTGAATAGAACCTGTTACTTCAGAAGCCTATGGGGTCAGAGTTTTGGCCTGTTTGCCAAAATTAATTTTGCATGGTTCCACTTCAAATATCTCAAAAGTTGGCCACTTAAAATAAAAGTTACTTCAAGCTAAAGTAAGGTACATAATAACGATCAACCTAATGTATTTATCTCAGAAAATTTCAGAAACTCAAAACCATCGGACTATGCAACGTTAAGTCTATGTAAGTGTGCATGCGTTACAGGGACTGCTAGTTAGCTCATAACCCAATGGTATTAGTACTATTAAGCTAGGATTCCTTACACACGGTATGCGGCATGCGGCATGCGGCATGCGGCGTGCGGCGTGATTACGGGATGGGTCCTTTCACCCACACCCACACCCACACCCACACACAGTGTCAGGTTTCCTCACCACTGTTCTCTATGGCAAACGCAGCAGCATTCGCATTCGCATGCCGCACCGATCGGTACATGGACCGATTCAGTATTCGCATGCCGCATGCCGCATGCCGCATACCGCGTGTAGGGAATCACCCCCATTGACTAAAGCTAGGATTCCTTACACGCAGTATACGTTATGCGTATGCGAATGCGAATGCGGCAAAAAATCGAAACGCCTTGAAGTCAATGGGCTGCAACCCTTACACGCGGTATGCGAATGCGAATGCGAATGCGAATGCGAATGCGACAACTCGATCAGTCCCTGTAGCGATCGGTCCGGCATGCGGCATGCGACACGGGGGTGCGAATAGAAAAGCATCAGTCGCATTTGTCCATTGATATAAGGCTGGAGGAGGCGACTGATAATTACGGACAGCCGGGACAAGGGTCAGGGAGGGGGGTTGTCAAGGCTGCTGAGTGGAAACATATGGTAGTGGTTGTGGTGGGGGTTCGGGTTGGTAAAAATGCTACCAGAGCCACAAAAATATGAATACTTATCTATAATTTGGTAATTATAAAGGTAGGAACCTCCATGTGCAGTACCAAGAGGTACATGGATATACATGCCATATTAGGCCATATACAGTGCAGTCTGGAGTATACTTGTTTATTTTTATTTTTTAAATATAGCCAGTCATGTGCCGTCTGCCGCATGCCGCATACCGTGTAGAAGGAATCTTCCCATTCGCATACCGCATACCGCATGCCGCATGCTGCATGCCGCATACCGCGTAGAAGGAATCTCAGCTTTAAGCTAGGATTCCTTACACACGGTATGCGGCATGCGGCATGCGGCGTGCGGCGTGATTACGGGATGGGTCCTTTCACCCACACCCACACACACACCCACACACAGTGTCAGGTTTCCTCACCACTGTTCTCTATGGCAAACGCAGCAGCATTCGCATTCGCATGCCGCACCGATCGCTTCATGGACCGATTCAGTATTCGCATGCCGCATGCCGCCTCCCGCATACCGCGTGTAAGGAATCACCCCCATTGACTTAGATGCTTTTCGATTTTTTGCCGCATTCGCATTCGCATTCGCATACCGCATACCGCGTGTAAGGAATCCTAGCTTTAGATGGTTTTCGATTTTTTGCCGCATTCGCATTCGCATACCGCATACCGCGTGTAAGGAATCCTAGCTTAACAGGCGTATGGAAAATGATTCATTCAGTTAAACAGAGGTAACACTATAGAAGGATCGCATGGCGGAAGGATGAGTCAACTTGGTGGTTACCTAGCAACCAGGTACTTCTGGCCACTCAGGTGATACCAAACCACCCCGCTTTTATATATTTATATTCATATCCTAGTTCCATTAGTTGATTAAAGCTCCATAATCCGATGAATGTTTCAAATTGTCAAAACCAGAACACTTATCTAAATTTGCTCCTATATATACAACTTAGACACTGGTGCACTTATTAAGCATTGTGTGCTGCATAGAAGGAGATACTCAGTCAATTTAATAGAACCTGTTAGTGCTGAAGGCTATGGGATCAGAGTTTTGACAAGCATGTCAAAATAATTAGGCAGGTTTGAACTTCAAATATCTCCAAAGTTACTCATCTTAAATCGAAGTCACTTTATCCCAGAGTAAGATAGATTATAGCGATCAACCTTCCATATTTATCTCAGAAAATGATCAAATCTCAAAGACATTAGACTATGCAAAGCTTAGGCAAAGGGATAATTCAATGACGGATATTCGGTCTACCCCATTCCATTACGCCTTATATTACCCACATTATGCTAGGTACACACCTACCGTATACGATTCGCGCACTAAAACTCACGACCCGACCCGACCCGCTTAAAACTGAAAATGGGCCGATTCATTTTTCGAATCGCGAATCGCAATCGTAAGGAAGCAGTTTTAGCCCTAAACAGTCGCGAATTGCAATTGGTAGGTGTGCTAGGGGAGTGCACACCTCACGACTTTTGGGCAGTTTTAGATCATATACGGTAGGTGGGTGCGGAAAAATGGTAGGTGTGTACCTAGCATTAGTCGTGGTTACCACCAGGCTACATAGTGGCAGGTATAAATTGTTAAGCAATAGGATTGACTCTGCAGGGTGTGTAAACCCCCACTACCTGTCACTTAAAAAGCGGGTGCCCAACTCCTTTGGGCATCCTGTCTGGTTGATGATTCTTCTGCTAATTTGTTCGCCTACCTTTGTCATGTGTATCATATATCGGTTTCTGCATTCGAGATATATATATATATATATATATATATATATATACATAAAAGAGCAAAGCAGTATTCATATATAATTGAGTCTAAAATGTCAGGAAGGAGTACTATGGGATGTGTGCGCGTTTTCCTTGCTTTTGGGGTGTTTTAGTGGGTTTTTTCTTGCATTAGATTTATTTTGTCATTCTAAAATAACAACACTTTTTCACCAAAGAGCATATGGCAGTATTCTCAGGTCATCCTGTAATACATAGACAGAAGAGTCACCATTTCCCGGGGTAACACTTTACGCAGGGGGCTCGTGTTGTTTACTATTTTCATGAACACATTACCATGTATGGTGACCCAAATATACACAGTCCCGCTCCGACAAAGCGCACGTAACCCCATATCTTCCATATTTCCCGCCATTAAAGTTGCATAATTCAACGGTATTGAGTTTCCGCTATTTAAAAAAAAAGGGGACGAATAGATTGTCATAATCTACTTTGAAGTAATTTTTCTGTCAAAGCTTTAACTTTGGAGATGTCTAAAGTAAAGAGATGCAAAATAGATTTGAGTGAGCACCCCGAAAACAGGTTCATAGCCGTTGTTTACCAGTTTTCGAGTGTAGCACTAGCAGTATAGTACCTCAGCACGGAACCCGATATACACGTTTAATGAGTACACTGGCATCTAACTTTCAAGTTGGACATGTAGGGTCAAATCGAGATGAAATGCGTTGGTTTATAAAATGTAATGCTTTCATCTGTTTATGCAGCTGTAACTCTCATGTGTAATATTACTAATAAATAACCTGTCAGTGCACACAATCAAAGGGGCCTAAGTTAGGCCGGGCTGCGGACCGGCCCCCTTCCCCGGCCCCTTCCCCGGTCCCGGCCCCTTCTCCGTCAACTTCACCCTCCCCGGTCTTGGCAGTGGCGGCTGCCCCGTCCTCGGCCCTTTCATCGGCCTCGGGTCTTTCCCTGGCCCCTTACCCGGTCCCAGCCCTGACTCCGACCTCAAACCGACACCCAGCCCCTTCCACTGCCTCGGCCCATTACCCGGCCTCCGCATCGGCCTCGGTCCCAATCCCCGATCCGGTCTCGGCCCAGACCTCAGACCGGCACCGGCCCCTTCCCCGGCCTCGGCCTCGGCCTCGGCCCTGGCCCCGGCCTCGGCCCCGGCCCCGGCCTCGGCCCCATCCCCATACCGGCCCCCAGCCCGCTGCCGCCGCCGTAGTCGGAGCCCACTGAGCCGACAGAGGGCGGATGATGAGCCGATAGTAGCGGGGGAAGTGTCCAATTATAGGCTTTTGGGCAGGCTAACTAAACGGTTTGACAGCGTCCATTCGAGGCGTCCGCTTCTGCCGCCACCGCGACTTGACGGCCGGGAACCCGGATGGAAGCCCGTTAATGTTCCCGCCATTTGCGGCCAGCACGGCGGAAAACATGGCGCCGCCGCTGGGCGCCACTGACAACATTCTGAGCAAATTCACCCAATTACCAGGTGTCATCAATTTCATCCCTCACCAGGTCGGAAAGGGCTGCGCGGTGATTAGAAGGACGCGGGATTAAGGGCACCATCTGTTTGGTCGTTACCGGAGGAGGCCGCCTGCATGGAGGGGTGTGTGTGAGTGTGTGTGGGTGTGTGAGTGGGTGTGAGTGTGAGAGTGGGTGTGAGTATGAGTGTGTGTGAGTGTGTGTGTGAGTGGATGAGTGAGTATGAGTGTGTGTGAGTGTGTGTGAGTGTGTAAGTCTGAGTGTGTAAGTGTGAGTGTGTGTGATAGTGTGAGTGGGTGTGAGTGTGAGAGTGTGTGTGAGTATGAGTGTGTGTGAGAGTGTGTGTGAGTATGAGTGTGGGTGAGTGTGTGTGAGTGTGTGAGTCTGTGATAGTGTGAGTGTAAGTGTGTGTGAGTGTGAGTGTGTGTGTGAGTGTGTGAGAGTGGATGAGTGAATATGAGTGTGTGTGAGTGTGTGAGTGAGTGTGAGTCTGTGTAAGTGTGAGTGTGTAAGTGTGAGTGTGTGTGATGGTGTGAGTGTAAGTGTGTGTGAGGGTGAGAGTGTGTGTGTGGGTGTGTGTGAGTGTGTGTGAGTGTGTAAGTGTGAGTGTGTAGGTGTGAGTGTGTGTGATAGTGTGAGTGTAAGTGTGTATGAGTGACTATGTGACTGTGAGTGTGTGAGGGTATGGGTGTATGAGTGTGTGCGAGTGTAAGTGCGTGAGTGTGAGTGTGTATGAGGGTTTGTGCGTGTGTGAGTGTGTGAATGAGCATGTGTGAGTGTGTGCGTGAGTGTGTGAGCGTGTTTGGGTGTGTGAGTGGGTGTGAGTGGATGAGTGAGTATGAGTGTGTGTGAGTGTGAGGGTGTGTGTAAGTGTGAGTGTGTCCATGTGAGTGTATGAGTGTGAGTGTGTAAATGTGATAGTGTGAGTGTAAGTGTGTGTGAGTGTGAGAGTGTGTGTGACTGTGTGTGTATGAGAGTGGATGAGTGAGTATGAGTGTGTGAGTGTGTGTGAGTGTGTAAGTGTAAGTGTGAGTGTGTGTGATAGTGTGAGTGTAAGTGTGTGTGAGTGACTGTGACTGTGAGTGTGTGAGGGTATGGGTGTATGAGTGTGTGTGAGTGTAAGTGCATGAGTGTGTGTGTATGAGAGTGTGCGCATGTGTGAGTGTGTGGGTGTGTGAATGAGCACGTGTGAGTGTGTGTGCGTTAGTGTGTGAGTGCGAAAGTGTGAATGGCTGTGTGAGTCCGTGTGTGTAGTGTGTGAGTGAGTGTGAGTGTGTTTGAGTGTGATTGTGTAAGTGTGTGAGTATGTCACTGTAAGTGTGTGTGGGTATGTGTGTGAGTGTGTGAATGAGCATGCGTGAGTGTGTGCGTGAGTGTGAGTGTGAGTGTGTGCATTAGTATGTGAGTGTGTGAGAGTGTGAGTGTGCAGTGTGTGACCGAGTATGAGTGTATGCGTATTGTGTTGTACTAATTTAAATGAGTGCAGACTTTAAAGTTGCATAGTCCGAGGGTTTTGAGTTTCTGCCATTTTTCTGAGATAAATACATTACACTGATCGCTATAATCTACCTCAAGTAATGTTTATTTGAAATGGCTAAGTTTGGAGATATTTTAAGTGCAAACATGTCAAATTAGTTTGGGCAAGCATGTCAAAACTCTGAAAGCATAAGCTTTAGCAGTATCAGGCTATATAACAATTGTCTCAGTATCCCCTTCTATGTGGCAACCAATCCTTGATAATTGGATCAATATCTAAGTGAGCTATGTATAATCAAATCTAGATAATTGTGTTGGTTTTGACAATTTGATGTTTCATCGGACTATGCAGCTTTAAGTTTAAGACTGGGTTGACAGCACCACAACCGGCTAATGGAGTCACATTTTCCTGATACAATGCAACCAGTGCTTGCCCTATCCTATTATTAATGCTGTGACCCATGCTAAGTACCTGCAACCATCAATTTTGTAAGTCATTGGTTTGAATCGGTCTAGGTTTGAACCCACGCTCTCCCGCATGGGAAACCAGCCAGTGCTCTTATCGATTCGTCTATCCGCTTCTGTCTAGTCCATCTGTCATCACGAGCCTTTTTTATGATAACATGTCTGGATGATAGTGTAAATGATTGGTGTGCAATAATGTTTCGTCATAGTGTCCATGCTAAGTGAATGTGTGAATGTCCATGTACGGTTCATTGTTTCATGCTTCATCCACACTGACGCGTTGGGGGCTGTACACATAATAATTATTAATAGTAATACGTCACACTGATGGTGCAGGGGGTAGGGTTGTCTGCGAATCATAAAGACTAGGACTCGAATATGTGGTTGTGTAGGCAGGCTATAGTGAAATCAACACAGACAAAGAGAAAGGAAGGGGATAAGGTGTAAAGGAAGAGAGAGAGTCAAGCCCTCTGGTTTATTATTTATATGGTTACATGGGTTCATTGTAGAGTATCACCCCACCACCCCTTTCCTAGAATGGGAAACAAGCATTCTTGGCTCTACCAATAGGGATCCAGCATTCCTGGTCCCCATGGCTACCAGTGGTCTGCCCACCACCACCAAGCTGTGTGGCCCCCCTGGCCACCACCAACCTTGACCCTGAGTGTGGTGATCCTACCCAGCAGAGGGGGAGGGGGGTAGGCCCTGCATGAGTGCCCTTTCACCCAGCCCTGCCAGCACCACTATGTCTATTTACATCCCACTCAGGCACCACCAGCACTTACATATATATACATACATGCGCTTGGTCATATACACCTGCTTAGTAATAGAACATTTGCATTCCCCCCAATGCCGTAAATCGGAATATTTTACAAGTGCCATGTTTTGATGGTGCTTGGGGGATGGGGGAGGGACCACCCTGTGTCTGAACCGAAGAACTCACTCAATCGATAAAACATATTCAGGTATACCCCACTCAGCGCTGGCAAAACATCATTGCACACCAATCATTAGCACTATCATCCAGACATGTTATCATAAAATAAATGCTCTAGGTTCATCCTGATAAAGTATGTCTCCCACTTTGCAGAAATGTTGAGTAAAATTGATATCTGAAGTGAAAATATGCGCAATTAATTTTGATGTCAACACTAATATGCTGGACACATGCATCCAATTTTTAGCATAGCACAGGGGACCTTTAAGCTGCAATAAATATTTAATTAATCCACCAGTTTCTAAGTTTAACGTGTAAAATCAAATCAAATTAAGGGTTTTCGTTTCGGAAATTTGATGCTTTCAACGGATTATGCAGCTTTAAACTGAAGGAATTTTCTTTTATTGTAGAATGTTTGGTTGTTATTGTAGGTGTGACATGGTGAGTCCGGTGTGAGGTTTTGTATTGGTTGGTTGTTGGAGTTTTACGTCCTGTCAACATCTAAGGTCATATCAGGACGGGTACCGACTTGTGAGAGTGCGCACTCATGTCAACTGTATAGTGCTGCCCCACTGGGAGACCAGGCTGCCAACACCATGACCTGATATCCCAATCAGTCACATTATCCTGACACTGAAGAGACCAGTCCTTGCCATATCCTAATAATGCCGAGTGCCTGGCTAGGAAGCAACAAGTTTCAAATTTTAAGTCATTGGTTTGACTCGACCAGGATTCGAACCCATCGGTTCGAATCCCACGAACTACCAAAACGGGAGGCGGACGCTCAACTCGTTCGGCCATCCTGTCTGGTGAGTTTTTGGAAATTAACCAAATAGGGTCTTGTACTTTATGTAGGTCCCCCTGCATGGGGGTCGAAGGCTTTGATCCAGGCGCTGTTCTCACGGTGCCATGGTGAGAGACGCCTGACCCCTGCACCAATAGTCTGTTGCCATTCTATACATGGGAAAGTACAGTGGTCAGGTTGGTTGAATCGACATGTATATATCTATCAGCACCACCACTCTCATATTATCGCTCAATGGATCTGATGTACAGTAAAACTTCTCTACCTCGACCATTCATTGGACCGACTTTAAATGGTCAATTTGCAGAGGTGGTCGGTTTCGAACGTTTATTGTTATCGTTTAAATGGTATTTATTGTATGGGCGATTGTTTGGGACCCAAATAAAGCGATTGATAATGA
This sequence comes from Branchipolynoe longqiensis, assembly GCA_030323885.1. Lineage (NCBI taxonomy): Eukaryota > Metazoa > Annelida > Polychaeta > Phyllodocida > Polynoidae > Branchipolynoe > Branchipolynoe longqiensis. Next base: position 80,479,926 of record CM059186.1, on the reverse strand, counting down.
TATAGGGGAGTGGTCGATCTGTGGAGGTGGTCGATCAGAGAGGTTTTACTGTGTATTATTGTATTAATGTATTAATGTGTATATGTACATGAATACATAAAGATAACCATGGATATATACTTTTAGTAAATTGGCTATATATAGCCAATTCACTAAAAGTGTATACCAGAACACAGTGACTGGGTATAGATTCCATGGTCCCTATCACCTCATCACTGCATTAGTGCCACACTATTCAAAGTATCTCTCTCTTAAAAGTATGCAAGTATGGCATGATCTAGTATGTTTGCATGAGTCTATGGTTACAAACTTATTTTTTTAAAGCATCTTTAATGTCTGGTCTTTTTTTTGTTGGTTAGTTGAATATGTAATATCCAATTTTCAGTAATAACATATATGATGGTTTACTTTAAAGTTTATTGTTGTTTTGAATGGTAAAACAGGCATGTCTGACTCAATACCTTCGGTATCCTATTGTGGTCACCATTGCAGCGATGCATAAGTAGAAGTACTATCCTGCTGTTTGGATGTGTTCCTGCTGGTGGAATCCTCAATGGGGTATAGAAATATAATATATTACCTTAACTATATAATATAGAGAGATATGTCACTGTCTCTTTCTTAGAAACATATCTACTATATAGTCAGCGGTGCATCTTGGGTGCGTTTTTTTTTTTAATCGTTAAGAAGTTATTACAGAAACACACATGTTGGTGGCCTTGTTATTTATACCCACATACTAAATTACATATTACATATATAATCCATGTATATTAAATTATTTCTTGGGGTTCCTACACCCGAGTAACATATATATATACATTAAAATCTGACCATATGTGTTGATCTGGAGACGATAGTGACAAATCGCAGTTGGTACGAGTGTAGAAGCCTACCCCGAATATAGGTGTACATAAGATGTTGCCAGGACTTAAAACTCCAACAAACAAACAACCTATATATATATATATATAATATACATATATATATATATACAGATATTTTGTCAACTGATGCACTATTGATGGCACCTACGCGTTTCCTTCGCTACTACAACTTAGAACTTCCACTTCTCCACGGCGACAGGAAACTTTGGCCTGATGATGCAGCAGCTGATTAGCGCGTCGGGACATTGATTGTGGTGGTGGGTATTGCAGTGCTATGCCAGAGGCGGGCCCGACTGACTGGGATCCCCTTAATGGTGACTGCACAGTGGGGCCGAGCAGGGCAGGCAAGGCGGGCGGGAAGGGCGAGTGGCGGGCGGAAAGGCGGCCGTCGGGCGGGCCTCTGACGGGATGCTGCATTAGGGTGCATTTTCTCATCAGCGCCCACAAAAACGGTTGGTAATAGAACGCGAACACTTGCGTCGATATTTGAAAGGTTATGACAGCACTCCGAGGCAGGTTACCCCCCCACCCCCCCACACCCCACTCCCTCACCCCATCGGCCCCATACTACCCATCCTACCCATCCCACCCCGCACCCCAGATGACGGCCCCCACAATGCAACGCAATCTACGTCACTTCCGCCCGCTGATTGACACGTATCGATGCCCGCGCAGGCGCAGTAATGCAGTTCCTGTGCAACCTATCGGGCGCGCCAGGGGGGAGAGAAAAAACAATAATATCTTCAATTATTTTGAAAATAGCAGTAATGATAGCTAATCCGAGGCGGCCGATTCCGGCCAATCACGGCCGTTTTATCACGTCAGGCGGCCCCCCGACTCTAATCAGGCGCAGATTTGGCCGGCTGCAGTGCAACAGCGATTTGGCACTTTGGCCAATTTGGGATCGCCTCTCGTGGGTGGCCAGCCCACTTGACTGCCTCAGCGCTACAACCCTACTCCGCCCCAACAACCAACCCGCTCCAACAATCCGCCACACACTCCCGCCTCCCCCCCCCCCCACCCCCTCCCCTCCCTCCCCTCCACCTCCCTCACCGTCCCCCTTCCCCATCGCCATCATCACCGCCGCCTCCGCATCCCCGAAACACCGCCGCCCGGGCGCCGCAAATTGGATTCCACATTTTGGGCGAGTGGTAAAGGTCAATGTCGGGCAGTTAGTGGCCGCAGATCACCGGCCCTGATTGCCGTCCGGGTGCCCACATTTGTGGCCAACTCTCGGCGACTAGGAGGCCCATTAGCGACGGGGGCTACATGTGTGTGTACGCTCATATACATTGTGTTAGATGGGCTCATAGCGCATGCATCGATTTCCTCACCCCTTGCCACCTACTTTCACGCCGCCGCCATCAGTATACACTACTGGCAGTACCTCCACCACCAAATATATAGTGTTATTTTCATATATACGAATATATATATATATGTGTATATATATGCACACACATGTATACATATGTATATGTATATATATGAATATATATTCACATATTTATATTATATATATGTATACTTCCGAGAGTATGGAGGGGGAGGAGAGGATGCCGGGATACCCCCCCCCCGCCCCACACACCAACACCACCACCACAGCATGGCGGGGGGGGGGGCGCAATACGCTGCAGACATTTTTACACACGATAAGGGGCTTATCACTATCCATATATATATATATATATATGTATAGATACGTATATGTATATTTGTGTTCTTATATATACATGTTCCCAGGACGTAAAACTAACAACCATCCAATATATACATACACATATATATATATATGTATATGAATGCACATCTCATAAATATATGTACATATATATATATGTATATACATTATATATATATATGTAGATATAAATACGCACATACATACATATATATGTATATATACATATATATATATATGTATATATATATATGAGTCAGGATCACGAAAAGAGGCCAATTGGGGAAAGTTGTCAGCGTCGAGCATTGGATGTCGGCGTCGAACAGTATAATTATAGTTTAGCATTGACAGAGGTATTGGAAAGTCCTTAAATTTATCCTGAATGTGAAGGTAGAGAACATTCAACAACCTTAATTGTTTCTATGATAATTTAATATAAAACAAAGAAATACACTACACTTTAAGAATTGCTACGACGACATCTGTTAAACTTGTCGGCGTCGAGCATTGGATGTCGGCGTCGAACGGCATAATTATAGTTTAGCATTGATAGAAGTGTTGCAAAGTCCTTACATTTATCCTGAATGTAGAGGTAGAGAAAATACAACAACCTTATTTGTTTCTAGGATAATTTAATATAAAAGAACGAAATGCACTACACTTTAAGAATTGTGACACCGACATCTTAAATAAACCACCAATTGGCCCATTTTCGTGAGGCTGACTCATCTATATATATATATTTATATGTATATATATATATATATATATATATATATATATATATATATATGACAAGAACACTATTTGTCGGGGTGCGGTGGGTTGAGGTGCGAGGAAAGGCGAATGTGATGAAAACTCCCGAAGTTACTCTCTGAAATCAGATTGCCTACATAGACTGTGATGTAGACATCATTGGCTGTTTAGGTAATCAACGCATATTTGGAATAGGATTGCCATACATATAGTGCAACTCGTCCAAGTGATAATACTGCCACTGGAGATAATTGAGGGGAATACAGAATTAGCATATACAGCATTATCTATCTGTCCATTTATCTTAATTATATGCATATATCTAGGACATAAGAATTATGTGAATTGAAATAATCGGAATTTTGTACTAATATTATTTTCCTCCAATAAGGTTGAAAACATATTGTTATGTCATCTCTACGTTGTTCATCACCACCATAATCATGAATCCTTTAATTGTGAGGATCGTTGGGGGACCACTGATGACATTGCAAACCAGTTTTCTGAGAAGGGTTCACAGTGAGGAAAGGAGGAAAAACGAGTGACCACTGTCCCATATCGAGCATACCCTTGCAGAATGAGTTTCCCATTCAGTAATTACTGATATTGTGTAATTTAAACAGAAATTGATGTAGATAAATTTCAAATATACTTTAAACACTTTAATCCATTTCTTTTCCCCCAGATATAACTACAGCAAAGTATTTTATGATTGCGTGTGTATTTTTTTACTCCACTTGTGGTGTTCGATTTGAAATTCTAGCGACTCGGGTGACCCGAGTCGCTATAATCGAATACGACCGTCATTTCCACAGAATAAACTATTAATATTGCATTTGTGCATCCATCTTTATGACAAATTGTTCTTTATTTCTATTAATTTTGAATAAAATCTCAGTTTTGCACTACGCGTATTAGCAAATTCTTTGGCAGCAGGCATTTGTTTTGATATATTATTAACCAATCACTGACCCCGAATACCGCCAATTGGGCCTTGTAGCACAGAGGAACACGTACACTGGTCCCGGTGACATCATCTGATCATAGATGGAAGATTTTCAGGGAGGGACCAGTGTAGTTGTTCCTTGATTCAGCGTGCGCTACTCTGCGGCAGTGTGTTGTCAAGGCATTAAGACCATAGGCTATTATTAACCAATCGCTGTCGTCCACCCTGTGTGCTGCGTAGCAAAGCTCAGCGATTTCCGGCAAGTTCAAATGGGCTCAAATGAGTTCAACCGCGGCTGGTTGGATCACAACCGTGGCTGGTTGGGTCACTCCGTTTAGCGCTGAATATGCTTATGAGTTTTCTTCAGTTGTCCCTGTTCTCCACTACCGCAAGGAACTTGCTGACCGCTAGGACTGTCCATTCCCTGATGTTGACTTTTGACCTCTTAGTCTTACACTGTCCGCCCCCCCGCCCCCCGCCCCCCCCCCCACCTTGACTGCTCAACTTGTCCATAATTAATTTGCAACAATCGTTTGCGGCACCACTAGTGACATTTTAACTATCTCTCTCCAGATTTCTCGCTTCTCCACAGCCATTTGGTAATCGACAAATTCCAGTCCTATTATATCCACTCGTTGATGTTGTCTTCCCACCTGTTCTGTATGTCTACCCCCCCCCCCCCCCCCACACACACACACACTCCCATGGTTATGGTTATACTTTGAAAGGGGGTTCTTTCCAAGGCGTGATAATTATGAGACGTGGCCGGGCCACTGCAGCCACGTACAACATACACACTACTTACTGCACATCGTGGTGAGCAACCCACTGAACGTAAAAAGCGATGAGTGTGCAAAGACCGACATGTACGATAAACAGCGATGAGCATTGTTTTCAAACACGTGGAAACTTTATTTATTTTAAAATACACAAAACTTTTTTTTTTAACCGAGAGGAATCAACATCACACACAACTCCAAAACAATGGTAGTTGCATCCTGAAGTTTGTTTTCCTTTATTGGGGTTTTCCGTCCTATATAATACATATTCATGTTCTACCTGGGTGAATGCGATGAATCACGGGAGAAGGGTGAGAAATGCCACCAGCTCTAGCATATCAGTTTATTCCGAATGCCCCAACCAGTCCATTTAACATACACACCCGCGGGTTCATTTTCACGTACCCGCTTTATTTATGCCTAGCAACCCTGAGCTGGTTCCCAAATGTCACGTTTACCCTTCAGCAACCATGGTGTCAATAAGCGCCCATTATATTTAGGAATTGGCCGGGGATCTCTCAACCCACACCCGCACACACATACACACTCACACACACACACCACCGCTAGTTGCTTCGGTGCTACGTAGCCGGGCGACCTGTCCGATTGACATGTTATCGACGGTGGCATCAGTTTGAAGTTGTATCAAGTGCACCGTGCTGCGCGGCTCTTGCCTGGGTACAGTCCGGCCCGCAAACAATGCGCCAGTGTCCGCAACACCGGGGCGCCGCTCCGCACAAACACCGACACGCCGCCAGGTGAGCGCGGCGGGGCGCGGGGCGCGGGGCGCGGGGCGCGGGGGGGCGGGGGGGGGGGGGGCGGGAAACGGGGAATGGGGGCGCGGGCGGCGGCGCGCGGGAAACAGGGGATGAGGGGCAGGGAGCGAGCGGCGGGGAGCAGGGGACGGGGAGCGAGTGGCAGGGAGCAGGGAGCGGAGGACGGGGAGTGGGGCGCGGGGAGCGGGGAACGGTGCGCGGGACGCAGGGAGAGGGGAGCGTGGAGAGGGCAGCGGCGGTGTGGCGGGGGGAGCGGGCAGTAGGGGGGGGGGGGGGGGTCGGGAGCGGGGAATGGGCTGCGGGGGCCGGAGAGCGGGGAATGGGGAGCGGGGAGTGTGAGGCAGGGAGCGGGGGACGGGGAGTATGTGTGTGTGGGTATGTGGGTTGGTGTGTGAGTGTGTGGGTATGGGTGAATGTGTTGGTATGAGTGAATTGCAAAGTGGGTAAGACTAAGACTAGTAAGAGATTTCATTCTCACTTCGTCGTGTAACTGCAGCACCCCCCCCCCAACACCCACGGGTTCAAAACTAATAATACAGTCTGCAAAGCAGGCTAATATGTATTTGCTGTAATCTATTCATGTGATTAACTTGCGATTTTCTAAGAATGAAATATAGAGTTCTAAATGCAAATTAGACTAATATTTACCAAGAAAGAATTAATAAGAAAGACTTACCGAAAAAAGAATGACTAAGAAAGAATGACTAAGAAAGAATGACTAAGAAAGAATTACCAGACGGGATTGCCGAATGAGTTGAGCGCCCCAACTCCTGTTTTGATAGATCGTGGATTTCGAAACCAATGACTTTCAAATTTAGACTTGTCACTTCCTAGCCAGACACTCAGCATTTTTAGGATAGGGCAAGGACTGGTTGGCTCAGTGTCAGGATAATGTGACTGAGTATGATATTGGGCCATGGTGCTGGTGGCATAGTCTCCCAGTGGGGCAGCACTAAACAGTCGCCATGAGTGTGCATTGTCACAAGTCGGTACCCGTCTTGATATGACCTTAGATGTTGCCAGGACGTTAAACTCCAAACCAACCAAGAAATAATTACTAAGAAATGATTACTAAGAAAGGATTACTAAGAAAGGAGTACTAAGAAAGGAGTACTAAGAAAGGATTACTAAGATAGAGTCATTAAAAATAGAAGGACCAAGATAAAGTCACTAAGAAAGAATTACTTAAAGATATAATGATTTACTCATATTATAGTTATAGTGAACCACTAAGAATGAACTACTAACAAAGAATTACCCCCAAAAAATAACTAAGAAAAGATTACTTATAATGAATTATTTATAACGAATTACTAAGAAATAATTACTAATGAAGAATTAGTAATAAGAATTACTAATAAGAATTACTAAGAAAAAAAATCTAATAATGAATTACTTTTTTTTTTAAGCAACAACAAACTTGTTAAACAGTCACAAACAGGCGGCGATGAACAATGGGTGATGCTGACCCCGCCCCAAGAGACCACAACCACCGAGGCGATGACTAGTTAGTGAATCTACCCCATGGGGGCGGTGAACATTTGGTCTGCCACTACCACCACCACCACCACCAACCACCCTCCCCGTGCTGTGGCAGTGGAGAAGCACAAAGAGGCGGTGTGGGTCATTACCGACGAACACAGGCGACATCAAAAGTCCAAGTCCCGTTATTAAGGTCCCGCCGTGCACAATGGCATTAGGCGATCTGTGTCCGCTGACAAGAGTACCCCCCCAGATTGGATGACTGCAGGTATGAGAGCCCCCGAACCGGCCGATTGCAATCGCAGGTCGCGCCACACAATGCCGGCCCCGTTAGGAAGCCAATTAATCTGGAGCAGTCCAGTGGGACTGGGTCCAACTGAGGAGGTGGGGTGGAGGGGGTGGGGTGGAGAGGGGGGTATTGTGTCGGCTCTTATGTGTTAATTGGATCAGCGCAGTTATACATGACCAAGACCGGCTTAGGGTGTGTAACAGTGGGAGGTGTTCACGGCAGTGGGGAGTGTTGGGCGGCGTACTGATAAGGGCACTTGTCGGTTGATTTGTGTGTATGGTACTAGTACCCGTCTTCAAAGGATAGCACTGTATCCAGACCAATGTTGTCCTCACATAGCAGGTGCCCTGTCTTTGGAGGAATAGTCAAATGAGATTTCTTCTTCTTTTGTTTTAACCCAAAGAGTTTGACCATTGAAAAGGTGGTCACAAATGGCAAGGGTTCGGCCGTTAAAGCTAGATAGTCCGATAAAAGCATCACATTTTCTCTAGCAAAACACTTATCCAACATATTCAACTTATACCCCTGTCACACTATGATGTAACGAGCGAACGTGACCCTAACGTGGTGATTTTTCGTCAGTACGTTGACGTATGTTGGATTACATTATGATAACGTCAGAATGACGTTAGACTGACGTCAAGCTACGTCACATTACGTCGTGTTACGTCAAGTTACGTTGAGGTTTTGGACATGTTCAAAACTTTTGACGTAGCTCGAACGTAAGGGTTTACGTTCGCCATACGTTCTGTTCACGTTCAGCGAATGTCAATGACGTTAAACGGACGTTAGGCAAACGCTGCTCACTACGTTCAACTACGTTCCACTACATTGACCCACATTAAACCGGGTGGAAATGCCCACGCGGCGTAATGGGAATATCAGGAGAACATCAGGAGAACGTCAGGAGAACATCAGGAGAACGTACATTCAATGTCTCATGACGTATGTAACATCACGTAACGTTCTTCTGGCGATGGAATAACGTTCATAACGTTCCGTGAGCGTAATGATGTTGTCCTCTCTCGTTGAATGACGGTATCACTACGCTTTACCGAGGTTAGGCTCTCGTCCACTACGCTGCATCCACGTTCAACTTGTGCCCAAATTTGCATACTAGGCCGAGAAGTTCAACGTTCTTCACGTTCTCCCTACGTTGACGTCGTTACGTCGTAGTGTGACAGGGCCTTTAGATATTGGTTCACATATTTAAAGATGCATAGTCCGATGGGTTTTGAGTTTCTGTAATTTTCTGATATACGTACATTAGATTGATCGTTATGATCTACTTTACTTCTGTGAGAGATCGTGGGGTTGTGGGTTCGAACCCTGGTCGAGTCAAACCAATGACTTAAAAATTGATACTGTTGCTTCCTAGCCTGGTGCTTGGCATTATTAGGATAGGGCAAGGACTGGTTGGCTCAGTGTCAGGATAATGTGACTGAGTGGGATATCACGGCATGGTGCTGGTGGCCTGGTCTTCCAGTGGGGAAGCACTATAACATTGCCATGAGTGCGCACTCTCACAAGTTGGTACCCGTCCTGATATGACCTTAGATGTTGCTAGGACGTAAAACAACAACAACACACACACTTTACTTCTGTTTGAAATAACTTTTATTTTAAATCACTAACTTTGGAGATATTTTAAGTGAAATCATGGCAAATTAATTTTGGCAAGCACGTCAAAATTCTGACACGATAGGCTTCAGGAATAACATATGCTATTAAATTGACCCAGGATTCCCTTCTATGCAGCAATAAATGGTTAATAAGTGCACCAGTATGTAAGGTGGGTATGTAGGATCAAATGCAGGTAAGTGGTTTGGTTTTCAAGATTTGCAGCTTTAAACATCTGTTGCTACATAAATGGGTGTACTGAGTGAATTTAAGAGAACATGTTACTGCTGAAACCTAATTCAGGTGAAAGCATGTGTTCTGGTACCTTGAATATCTATCAATATGTGAGAGAGGTACTGAATTATATATACTTAATTCAGTACTTCTCGCTCTGATTTGCTCCAGTATAATTTTAATTAATTAATTTTATTTGACACAATAAGTTGTTGGATTTGTTTGGGGTTTACGTCATAGAAGCACACGGGCCTCAGATCAGGGTGGCCGGTATTGACTTGTGACTGAGCTCACTTCGGAGATCGTTGTTATTGTTGGGGTTTTACGTTGTAGCATCATCTAAGGTCATGTCAGGACGGGTACCGAATTGTGACAGTGCGCTCTCATGGTCACTTTATAGTGCTACCCCTTTGGTAGACCGAATATCCCACTCAGTCACATTATCCTGACACTGAGCCAACCAGCCCTTGCCTTATCCTAATAATGCCATGTGCCTGGCTAGGAAGCGACAAGCATACATTTTTAAGTCATTGCTTTGACTCGAACAGGGTTTGAACATGAACATGTGGGATTGAATCCCACGATCTACCAAAACGGGATACGGACACTCAACTCATTCGGCCATCCCGTCTAGTCAATTAGCACAGAGGATAGATTGTGGGATCCGAGATACATTCTATGAGGTAGTGGTAGATTCTGGAATACCCTCTAATCTACCTAGTGGGTGGTTGTGGGCGTTACCACTGGTAAATTAGGGAAGATTTCAGAATTTACCCAGGTATTTACTCATGCCAGTTGTTTATTTACACATATTATGTCTGCCACCCGGCGCCAAATGGGGCTTTGTTTTGATTTGAAGTTTAATGTGCACTAATTGGTCCCCAAATGTGAGAATCGCGGTCCCCTAATATAGAATAGGTTGACAAGGGATTGGGGTACGCAGTAAGATTCATAAGCCCTATTGGACACAGAAGCCGATTACATAGACATGCGTTGTTGTTGTTGTTGGTCCAGCACCAAACTCCTTGTACATTGTTAGTTACATTACCAAGAACAGCTTTACAGAGCAGCACAACACCAGAATAAGTCACGATAGCCTGTACAGGGGTGCCTTATTACCATACTATTTTATACAACATGGCACGGTTTACTTTATAGCTTATTTTCACTTGTTTAGGTTGTGATGTTGTTGTAAATCCGCCATCTTTGCTTTTATTCGAATCAGTATTTAGAAAGCACAAAGCTACATCATAACAGATTCAAAACATCAAATTTAATGGTACATTTCAAGTCAGTATGTAAAGTTTAATTTAGCTTAGTCAAGTAGTAGAGTGTTTATAAAAATGGACATTCAGTATATTAAATCAATAACTTTGACTACTGTATTCGGAATTGGGTCAGGGTGCTGGTGGTCTGGTCCCCCAGTGGGGCAGTACTATAATTTATAAAGTCGCCATGACTGCGCACTGTCACAAGTCGGTACTCGTCCTGATCTGACCTTAGATGTTGCTAGGACGTAAAACAACAGCACACACACTATGTTCCTGTGAAGTCGATGAGCCTGAGAGCGAACCAGGCACTTGCGAGCTCAGGATGGGTGTCTTGCGATTATGCGTAGGTCACTCGCCTACCTCACCCACAAGTGCCATACAGTTTGTTTGTTTGTTGTTGGTTTACATCCTAGCAACATCTAAGGTCATATCAGGATGGGTACTGACTTGTGACAGTGCACACTCATGACAACTTTATAGACCTGCCTCACTGGAAGACCAGGCTGCCAGCACCATGACCTGATATCCCACTCAGTCACATTATCCTGACACTGAGCCAACCAGTCCTTGTCCTATCCTAATAATGCCGAACGCTAGGCTAGGAAGTGACAAGTATAAATTTGTATGTCATTGGTCTGACTCGACCCGGGTTCGACCCCCACGACCCCACGATCTACCAACACTGGAGACGGACGCTATAACTCATTTGGCCTAACCCGTCTGGTTTAGTGCCATACATGTCGAGAAAGGCTTGTTTAACTCCTTTCCTCGTGAGGAGATGTGCTGAGGGTTCCTTTGCAACTCGCCCAGCGAGTTAAGGGGTTTGAACCCATCGGACATGCCTCCTCCCCTCTCAGTCTCACACACTCACAATCGCCAACTTAAGAGCAGTTATGCAGCACTGTTGTAAGGCGCCTCGGGCCCCGTGCCCCGGTGGTTTGGGCTGTACCAGGGCGCCAGGCTCGCACCCGGATTTCCCGGCACCCCACGCACCCCGGCCCATTAAACGTTACGGTTATCCGCAACCAGGGCCCGCACAAGCAGCTCTGCCGGACGGCGGGCGATGGGCAATAATCCCTAATGGGTGGCCGAGGTCTGGCCCACTCACAACGTCGAAGAGGTCTAATGGCGGGCCGACGTAGGTAGGGGTGGGGGAGGGCGGTGAGGTGGGGGTGGGGGGGGAGGGTAGGGCCTAAATGCCTGCCATCTAAGCTAGTTCCCCATCGGTCATTACCCAACTGCCCATCCTCTTAATTAAAGAGGCATAAGACTCTGTTATAATACTTCCCTCTCCACCCCCCCCCCCCCCCACACACACACATAAGACTTAGTACTACCCCTGGTGAACATCCATTTGACCAATCCTTGAAGAATACACCAGGGAAATAAATAATAAAACTTGTGCTATGAATATGGAGAGTGGGTGTAGTGGATGTGTATGGTGTGTGTCTGTCTGTTGGGGGGCTGCGGTTGATAGACGGGGAAGAGGGGCGTTGAGGGGAGGGGGGAGTGACGATGGTCGGTGCGAAGGGGTGGGGTGGGGGTGTGGAAGCATTGGTGTTAAGTAGGAGTGGGGTAACGAGGTGAAGACCGCCCCAAGCATTGCCTACCCCCGACACTACTGGAAAGCACTGGCCATGTGTGTATGTACGTATACATGTATGTGCGTATGCGTATGCATGTGTGTGTATATATGTGTGTATGTACGTATGTATGTATGTGTGTATGTGTGTAGGTATTTAGTTATGTATGTATGCATGTGTGTATGTATGTGTGTATGTATGTATGTATGTGTATGTATGTATGTATATGTGTGTATGTGTATGCATGCATGTGTATATATGTGTGCATGTGTGTATGTATATGTGTATGTATGTGTGTATGTATTTATTTATGTATGTATGTGTGTATGTATGTATGTATGTATGCATGTATGTGTGTATGTATGTGTGCATATGTGTATGTATGGGTGCATGGGTGTATGTATATGTGTATGTATGTATGCATGTATGTATGTGTACATGTGTGTGTATGTATGTATGTATTTATGTATGTATGCATGTATGTGTGTATGTATTTATGTGTGTATTTATATATGTATATATGTATTTATGTATGTATGTATGTTTGTGTGTATGTATATGTGTATGTATGTGTATGTATGTGTGTATGTATGTATTTATGTATGCATGTATGTATGTGTATATGTATGTATGTGTGTATGTATTTATGCATGCATGGGTGTATGTATGTATGTATGTATGAATGTATATATGTACATATGTGTGTAGTTATGTATGTATGTATTTATTTATGTATGTATGTGTGTATGTATTTATTTATGTATGCATGTATGTATGTATTTATGTATGTAGGTGTGCATGTATTTATTTATGTATTTATGTATGTATGCATGTGTGTATGTATGTCTTTATCTGTGCATGCATGTATGTATGTGTATGTATGTATTTATGTATGTATGCATGTATGATTGTGTATGCTTATATTCTACTTTCCTGAGTAGATAAAGAAGAGAACAAGCTCTTGTTTCTCATGGGAATATGGCATTAAATGTGGGCTCCAAGGTCTAGTCCAGAATCTCCAGTTGATTTAATCCGGCACTGATTTTGTCACATACCTCCTTGCATGGGTGTTCCATTAAGGCTTGACTTCAACCAATGCCATACTGTTAACTACGGGTAATCTAGGGTCCTCACGTGAAATACATTAACGCTACATTAATGTTACATAATCTGGTGATTTTCAGTTTCTGCCTTATCTCTTAGATAAATATATCAGGCTGAGCTTCATTATCTGCTTTAGTTTAGTTTGCGATAACTTGTATTTTACAATTACACGGTTAATCTTAGATCTATTTGGATTGAAAATAGACCCAATTTATTTTGGTGTACATACCAAAATACTGGAGACTATAAGGACACCATACGCAACAGCTATTGAGGATTTGCATCAAACGATTAGCACCACGTGACCAGTGCCTCGTCGGCCATCATGGTTGGATAGAAGCAGTTCTCTTTCGTATCAAGTGTGTGTGAATAGTCACTAATACGATCTAATTCTGTTATTTAGAATCATGAATATTCACTGGGGGGGTTGAAATAATCTTATTTAGAAGCATAACTTACTCAATAAGTGAAATTCTGGTCAAATTAAACCCAAAATCCAAGTGAAAGTACAGCGACAACAGCAAAAACGCTGCCGATGCGGCGGCGGCGTTATTGCGAATGTAAACAAAACAAAAAGCAGAAATCTATTCACTGCTACGTTCTAATTATTTTACTGTTAGTTAGAATCATGAATGTTCACTCAGGGGTTGAAATAATTTTATTTATGAGCATAGCTTACTCAATAAGTGAAATTCGGCTCAAATTAAACCCAAAATCCGAGCGATATTAACGCCGCCGCTGCTGCATCGGTGGCGATATTGCGAATGTAAACAAATCAAAAAGCAGAAATCTATTCACTGCTACGAATACGATCTAATTCTGTTAATTAGAATCATGAATATTCACATGGGGGTTGAAATAATGTTCTTTATGAGCATAGCTTACTCAATAAGTGAAATTCGCTCAAATTAAACCCAAAATGCAAGCGAATTTACACACACATGATAGTAGAAGGAACTGCTTCTATCCAACCATGATGCAGGAGTAGTGTGATGCCTACGCCACATGCAAATCCTCAATAGGTTCTATTTAATTATATATGCATCAAATAAATGCTTCATGGGTGTACCAGTATCTAAGTTGGATATGAAGAGTCCAGGCACAAAACCCTGTAAACGTCAATTAAAAAATGTAGATAAACATTGGAATCAAACATACAGTTTTATGTTTTATATTCCATCTTTTGTTCATTGTTTCGTAATCATTTCATCACAATAAAAGTGAAATTAGTGAGAATTAAAATTACTTTCAGGAAAACAATTTTAATTTTAATTACATTTTTCAGATTTATGTTTTTGTTACGGTGTTTTGTGCCTGAACTCTTCATGTGTAGGATCAAATTTGTTGGTTTCTAAAAGTTAATATTTTTATTGGACTGCGCAGCTTGAAATTTAATACAGTGCATTGCAGCGACGCCATGTGTTTACCATGTGCAACAGGTGTAGTGCCATTATTTCTATGGGTTGGTATTTTTCTAATTATCCCTGTAAAAATAAGAATACTGTGAGTATTATGTGCGTCAATCGCCCGCAGCATATGTAAGCAACTACTTGCAGACAATTCCAATGGTCCCATATGGCAATGAATGTTAGGCACCACTTTAAAACATGTGCATGCTGACTTTACCTTATCAAGTAACAACAAGCCACAGGTGTGCATGCAAAAGTTGAATTACATTCAAGTGTAGCTTGAAAATACCTGTTTTCTTTCGTGCGGCCTTTTTTGGGGTTATATGAATGTGTCACAACAGGTACAGCTGTAAGTAACCTCCCCTCCCACAACACACACACTCACTCACACACACGCTATTGGCTCCAAATGGGTATGATGGTATATCAGATTGTACTAGCTGTAGCTAACTCACTAAAATGAGGATTATGTCCGCGTGTCACATATTACCCGACCCTACGTCACTGGTAGAACTTTGCCTAATGCCGTCAGCAATTACACACACCTGCACCAGGGACCTCATGTTTTAATGTTGACAGAGGAGACTTCAGTCTGCCTGTATTTTGAGACGGGAGGAAGGACTGCTTGTGTACTGGCTTTGTGCTGAATTTTGGGTAGCCCTATACTGGTCATGCACAGGCCTTTAACTGGATGTATGTTGGTTATGTACTGACCATGTATTAGTCATGTACTGACCGTGTTCTAGCCATGCATTGGCCATGTATTCGTCATGTACTTTCCATTTACTAGTCATGTATTGGATGTATATTAGCTATGCATTGGCTATTTGCTGG
The DNA here is from genome assembly GCA_030323885.1 of Branchipolynoe longqiensis. Lineage (NCBI taxonomy): Eukaryota > Metazoa > Annelida > Polychaeta > Phyllodocida > Polynoidae > Branchipolynoe > Branchipolynoe longqiensis. The sequence continues at coordinate 80,464,275 of CM059186.1, read as the reverse complement.
CCATGTGCTGGTCATGTGTTGGCCATATGGTGGCCATGTGCTGACCATGTGCTGACCATGTGCTGGTCATGTGTTGGCTATGTGCTGACCATGTACTGGTCATGTACTGGTCATGTACTGGTCATGAACTGGTCATGTACTGGGCACGTGTTCGTCATGAACTGGTTATGTACTGGTTATGTAATGGTCGTGTGCTGGTCGTGTATTGGTCATGTACTGGTCATGTAATGGCTGGAGACTGGCGTGGGTCCGCCCTGAACTGATTAGAGATTTACCAGAGACTGGCCATGAGGTGGTCGTGACTTAGTCCGAGATTGGCCATTGACTGGAGTCATACTGACCGTGTATTGACAGGGGATTGGCCGGGGATCAGCCGGAAACTGGCCGGGGATCAGCCGGAAACTAGCCAGAGACTGACGTACTGTACTGGCCGTTGACTACCCAGAGATTGGATGGGGATTGGTCGTGACCTATTTAGTATTCAGCGACAAGCTGACTGACTGTGGACTGGGTCTAATTGGATCAAACCTTGGTACTGTGCATGAACCCACATATGGGCGCATGTCCACAGCCTCATGTATTAACACCAGTTTAATTATCTAGCCACTCCATTGTTGCGTCCTAATGCTATCGTGGTCTCATCTCTGGCCCTCCTCCGTGCCTGCTGTCCCCTACTGGCCACTACCTCCCCCCCCCCCCCCGCTCACACACACACATACACATACAAGCACACCGCAGATGTGCCGTAATGGGGGACCTCCGACTTTTTAGTTCAAATTCCTGCCGTTCGCGTCGCCACTGAATGAGTGGGCCTATTCGGCACACTGTCACACTGCAAACCCAATGCGCTATGACTCTCAGTATGAGCAATCTTCATACAGAAAAGAAGTCAAATATCTCTAAAACCACACCACCTAGAGACAAACCGCTTATACATATATAGAAAACATATTAAACGAATAGATTATAATATGAAAAAGCTATGCTTATGGTCCGACCCCCGATTATAACTATGCGGATGTATGTTTTTTACTCCACTCGTGGGTGTTCGATTTCGGGTGTGATCCGAGTCGCGGTCGTGATAATCGAATACGGCCGTCGTTTCCGCGGAATTATAAAAACTATTACTATATTTTCATTTGTGCATCCATGTTTATGCCAAATTGTTCTTTATTTCTTTTATATTTTGAAATAAAATCAAAGTTTTTGAACTGTGCATATCGGCAAAATTCTATGGCAGCGGGCATTTGTTTTGATATATTATTAACCAATCGCTGACCCCGCAATTAGCGTCAATTGGGTGTCTATGGACAGAAGAAGTCAAATATCTCTAAAACTACACCACCTAGAGCACAACCGCTTGGTACACATATAGAAAAACATATTCAACGATTAGATTATATTAAATTTATTATGGGTTAGGCTTCTGCATATTCTATTAATTTAGCATAAAATATACGTGTTGCACCGCGTACCGGCAAACTCAAGGCATTGTCATTGACCGTGTAGGACCCACTAGTACCGACGCGCCACCAAGTGTCAGAAAATGAACTACGCAACATGTCCCCCCTTGCAATATCATTATCTTACTTTTAGCTCTCCACCCATCATCGCCCTATCCCCCACCCACCCCCCACAACCCCAACACCCGACCACCATTCGTTTGGCATGTAAAATGTACCGCGTTCCGGCCTTCCTCCTGCTCACCGTCCCACCCAACACCACCGGGGACCGCGCCCTTAGTACTGCCGCTCCCCTGACGCTGCTCGGCCCCTAACTTCACATCGGTCCATTTATGTACCTAAACTCATTCCAGTTAAAGCGCGCCAAATTGCTTGGAGCCCGGGAAGCCCTGTCACATCCCAATACCCAAAAGGCTGCCCTTTTCACAACCCCGAGACGCTGCGTTGGGTTGGGGGCGCTTCCTTTTGACCCAGCCCTGCCTATTAAACCGACCCCAATACTCGAGTGTTGCCCATTATATTGCCCCATAACACAACTGGCCTGGGCCGACTCTTTTTGT